>CM076578.1:1217844570-1218308035 GCA_034641835.2 Pinus albicaulis
CCCTGTCTTTCAAACCATTTTCAATCGCTTCCCTCCTAGATTCTCTGATAAAGCTAAAGCCGACTTATCCTCAATAGGAGATTGGTTTGGAGAGGAGAAATTCACATACATCAGGATTTTTGGGAGTATTGTGGAACCCCATGTTCTTCCTCTTATTGTTCCATACAAGCTACTCGCCCAGGAAATTTCCTATCAATTAACAGTTGAAGGAATATCCAGAGCTCTAAACAATAGTAAGAAGAGAATGTGGCCTCCATTCCCATTCAATTGTGGTCAGTTTACTTTAAATGACTTCAAACATGCAGAAAAGGAAGTCGCCAAAATAAAGGGTTGTAAATTTGCAACCATTCCAGGGAGACAGTATGATCCGTGACAAATAGCCTTTAATGTTACTGCTTCAGTTTCACTTGCTCGATTTGAGCATGAACCAGATGAGTTTGATGATTTTTTTTTTTTTGTTGAATGATTTTCCTCAAATTTATGATTTAGCCAAGTCTAAATTCTAGAAGGAAGAAATGAATAATTTTTTTTTATTCAGAAGTCAAAGATTGTTGAGAGTTCCTCTAGACCAACTGAGAATTCCTATACAAGGGTCAGAGACAAAGGGTACATCTGGAAAAATGCCATGAGAAACATCTGCCGGTAAAATCATTACACAATCGGCTATTAACCAGCCAACTGTACATACTGAAAAGGTGAGAACTGATGGAAAACCTGATGCTCAGAAATGGAATACTGATGGTAAATCCGATCGAAATAATGATCAGCAGTCCACTGCTCAAACAATAGAAAAATGCACAAGTACTGATACAAATGTGCATAATAAAAAAGGAGGATCAGATAGCAAAACCATTGATCAGAGAACAGATACAGAAAAATTAGACACGCAATCTGGAGGAAAAGAAACTACTGAGAAAATTATAGACTCTGTTGATCTTAATGTTTTCTCTCAATTATTGAAACAATATGATAAATTCGCTCAGCAATTGGGACTGCAGGATAAAGATAAAGAACAAGAGGATCAGGACATTGAAATCATTCCTGAACATCCGACAGGGCAGATTTTATTGAAGATTGAGGATATCCCTCATTTAGATGTATTTTACAGCCCTAAACATAAGGCTGTTGTTAGAAGACAGAGAAAAAGAAGGAAGATGGATCAAGACATGTTTTCTACTCCACAGGAAGAATTTATGAATATTGTTTACAGGAATACTGAAGTGAATCCATCTGAGGATCTCACTAAATTGTCCCAATATGCAGGAGCATATAGTGATACAACATTAGATAAAGCTATAGAAGTTTCTCAGATGATGACTTAGAAAGATCTCCATATAGCTTTACTTGAAGAGCAAGCTAAGTAAAGTTAGCAAAAAATTACTCAAATGCAACAACAACTACAAGATCAAGAACTCAGGGCTAAAGAGTTAGAAGAACAACTTACTACAGAAAAGAAGAAAGTTGATGAGTAGGTCTTAGGAAAACAACAACAATTGAATGAAGAAATTTCCAAGTTACAAGGTTTGTTACAAAATGAGAAGAATGCGAAGATTGTACAAGAAAAGGAATTTCAAACAGCTTTAGATAGGTTCAAAGATTTCCCTAAATTAAGTGAATTCAAATCAGAAGCTCTTGAGGTTAATAAATTGTTGTCTCAGCAATTGAATGAATTTTGTGCAAAATTATCACAGGCAGAACCATTTTGTGATATTACCTCATCCTTGATCTAGAACATTATTACTCTCAGGAAAGAAATTGATGATGCTGATGAAAATATTTCTGAATTTCTTACTTGGCAAGATACAGAAAAAGGAAGAGAAGCTAATCTTCCTAGGATAGAAGAAAGACATAAAGAAATCTTGTTTACAGAATGGGAACATCAGATAATGAAAGCCGAGAGAGAAATATCAAGAGCTAGGAGCATGATGAGTAATATCATGCAATTTATAAATGACAACTTGTATTCAATTAATCTCATTTCAGACTGTGTTCCTGGCAGTTTTCCTAAAGTGAAAGAAACTGAAAACAGATGGAAATAAGAAATGATAAATAAAAGTCAACAAATCAACAAACTTCAAGCAATATCTTGGGAAAATATGTGGACTGATTTAATTAAGCCAAACAATCAACAAATGGCTATTAAATTCATTTCAAATGCTGTCGATTATTTAATTCCAGAATTTTCCGATGCCACCTATGCTGGACAGCTGCATTCCGAGATGAGTCATCCACCGAGGCTCCAAGATATGCTGAAAATTTGCAATTTCGCTACATCAAGCAAGAAAGAAAAGCAATGAATTAGTTTCATTTAAGATAGCATTTCTGTTTTTAATTTGATAGATTGTAACAATAGTAGTAGGATTCTGTTTATGCAATTTCTTATTTAAATCCCTCTCATGCATTTAGAGAGGGATCCAGAGTTGTAATATTTTTGGACTTGGAGCTTACATTTCTGTACTCCATTCCCTCTTATATTTTATAAAGGATCACATCTGGTGATTTTGTGTTGAAATTATCTTTGAAGTGTTGCATTTCTATAACTTTGGATTTGATTTTACATCAGAGTTACTGGATTAGAGTATCAGATTTCATTTGACAGTCTTTAAGATGAATGAGGTATTTCTATCTGTTCACTATTGATTTCCTTTGTTATATGATATTCTCTTGAAAATTTGCTATCATTTATATATATTTGGTTTTCATAACTTTTCCTTTTATATATCATTTCTGAGTATAATTGAAATGTTATCTTTCATAAGCATATATAGATGGTATACAATGATGAATGAAATATGCTAATATAACTCTGTTTAATTTCTTAAACAGAGTTATCTTTATTCGTTTCTGCACATTTCAATTTAAATAATAATACATTTTCATGGTTATTGTTAAATTGGAACAATATTAAGTTGTATTCACATATAATTACCCGGGTTAGTGTTAGAATTTCTTTATCAGCATTTAGTTTAATTAGATAGTTTTATTTCAATCAATTTAGTCCCATTTCCACTCATCCAAATCAACCCCTCACCAACCCATTTAGTTATAAGGAAACTGGTCCTTTAAATCCAGTCGGAGCCACCATAACAAACGGAAAAGGAGCTGTCCTAAGGTCCCGACCGAGTGGTTTTCCCCAATGTTTGAAGCAGAGATTTTCTAGGCTTCAACACTATGCAATACATCATATAGAGGAGAATTTTATCCTATACAATAGCACATCACACAACTTATCTTTGTACACATCCTACTTTTCCCTATGTCTTCTATGTCCCCCACTTCTTCTTCCTTTCTCTTTTCTTCCTCTATCCCTTATATTTTCCTTTATTTTTCTTTATCTGTTTCTTCATTGCATGATGAAACAAATTTATTTTTTGGCAAACCCATTTCCTCATATTTGTCACATCTACAAAGACTATATACATGAAACAACCAACCAATATGTGACATGTGCTAACCTCAAAGTTTACAAGAGGTGCAACAACCAATTAATAGAGCATGCCACATGTCCTCCTCAAAGTTTCCAATTATACGACAATATGACACATGTCACAGGACAAAGATTTTCCAACTCATGATATTCCAATGAGGGTTTACCACATGTCCCTTCAAAATTTCATGGCCTCTATCATATCACACGATTTGTTTTGTGAAATACAGGCTATATCACATAAAAATAATTCTATGTAATACACAAAAAAACATTAAGAAAGTCTTGAAAGCCATCCAATTTTTTACAAACTTGTGCCTAAGTGTTTTCCATAGGGTGAGACACTTCTCTAAGTCCCTTAGGCTTCTATAAAACTAAAAAAAACACATGAACACTTAAAAAATAATTGGTTTATGTCTTCATAAGATTAGTTTTTCAAGGGAATAACCTAGCTTTTCAAGGTGTTCATACCTAGGTCCCATCCCAAAGGAAGCATGATGGATGCACTCAATGATGTGTGATGTTCAACTGTAAAAAATGGGTTGGAAACAAATCATTTTTTGACATGTTCAAAATTTAGAGATTAAAATTCTCTTTTGAGTAATTTTGAATTTTTTGAGGGCTTAATGATGATAAACATGGATGAAACAAGGAAAGGAAATCACCCAATGCCTCTAATGTAGATCTCACATCTCCTTGTCCTCTTGGAGGAATGTTATGGGACATTTTTCCTTACCAAAATTTCAATGAGGATTATCTTAAGAAATGAGCATAAATAGTGTTTGAATATTTGTAATACAATTAAAAAAATAAAATGTTTTTGTATTATGACCAAAAAACAACCATTTCATTGGACATTCAAATTTTTTTGACTAGGGAGACATTGTCCAACTAGAAAAATATTGACGTCGTCAAACATCATTATTCTCATAAATAGATAACTCACTTGGTAAAACATTGGATATATGAGGAACATTTAATTTTCGTTGCATATCTAACGAAAAAAATTACCATTGGATATTCGACTAGCATATCATCAGATATTGAACGATAACTATGTTTATTGGATATTCGAAAAATGTCAGGGCTTTAAAAAAAACTAAAAATAATTGCATGAAAAATATGAAAGTACGACTGAAATATTGGAGTACGACCTCAGATTTTTGGTCCATATGTACTAGTGGGGGTTATGGCTTAGGGGCTAAGGCTTAGGGTGTTCGTGGATTTTAATTTAGGAGTTAGATTATTAAGGTTTACTGGGTCAAGGGATTGATGGGTTATGAGTTATGAATGTACGTGCTAAGGGATTATGGATTGGGGGTTAAGGGGATAGGGAATTTAGTGGCTATGGGTTAAGGACTTATGGGTTGTGATAACGAGGCCCCTAATCCCCTTATCACCCTTTGAAAGCAAATACATGGAGGATATTTGGGGAAATTGTGATTGTCCATAAAAGGTGGATCAAATTTGAGGACCCTGTGGCTCTTTTCCTTGAACCCTAGTAGTGCTTGGAGGTTGTATTTGAAGGGGTTAGTGAGTGAAAACTTAATATGACCAAGAATATTAGTGTTGGAGCACCAATGGTTTGGGAGAAAGGCTTAGGGGTTCTAGAAGTTAAGGGGTGTAAAAATTCCTTGAAATCCTCCAACTGCTTGAATGAACAAATCTGAAACTAGTTTTGGTACACCAAGGCACAATATTTCTCTACGATAGATAAGTAGTAGAACAGAAACAAAGATAACGATATACAATCACACATAATAACACACTATTTTTCTAGGGAACTCAACTGGGAAAACCCTCTACTTGTTGTATATTTTATTGGCGGAAATTGAGTAAATAGAATACTTTACAATGAAAATTGTTCCAATAGAGTATAAGGTTGTTAGTCATCAATTTACCTTTTCCAAGAGGGTAGTTGGTGCTCAAATCATTCCCACATGTAAGTGATTCAAGTACGCATTCATTGAGGACTAATGAGTCCTCCCACTCTAGGTGTAACTACTAACCTGCAACACACCACAGGGGGTAACCCTGTAGTCTAAATTATTTTACTTATAATAAACAAAAAAAATAAGGCCAGATATAGATGATCAATCATTGTAATAGGTGGTGATATTTACATAAGGGAGTGACACATTCAGTGTTTCATAATTCCTGAATCACATTCCTTGTGAGCAAAACAATAGTGATAAAATCTAACAAGGATAATAGAAATCATAGAAAATAACAGAAGAAATAAGGAAAAGAAAAGAAAAACACCAACTTAAGAACTATCCTCAAGTTAAACAAGAGCATGAGAAACAAGTGCAAGCATATTCATTTTAATCTATACTGTAAATTAAAACAAATAATAGTAAATATCGTGATTGAGATTCGTAACAAGAGAGTAAAGCTTTATAATCTAGAGAACATAACACACCTTAAAATAAAACAGATATAACAGCATCACAAAAGAAACATACATAATTGAAATCACTGATAAAACATGAATTTTTGTTAAATTTTTTTTTGATATTTAGTTATCAATAATTCAAGACTAATCATTCAACAATTATGTTGATAATATAGATATTAGAACAAGAAAATATAGATATAGATATTATTTAAATGAGAGTGAGCCTCAGATTTAATTCATTGGGACTACAAATCAAAATAACAGGAAGAACGGATAAAACTAATAAAAATTGCGAGTTCAGAATTTAAGTATTGAAAATTAAAATTTCGTATCATGTATATTCAGTTTCAGTATTTCATAAAAAAAAATCCACTTCTACCAATAGCCCCCCATGACGAGACAAGGTTTTAAATAATAGTTTTCAAAATAACTATTTTAGTAATTTTTTCTCTTGTAACCAATTGAAATGGAAATTAAAATAAATAAAATTAAAGTAAAGCTTGGAAATGAAATGATTAAGCAATGTGGCACATTTGCAACTTGGACGACTTGGTCCTTTTAGTCAACCCTGTTTGAGAGAGTGTGTGCACTCCACGTATCCTGATAGTTACACCTGAGTTGTGAACAGGGGAATTTTACTATAGTTTTCTGGTTGATCTATGATAGACTACATTGGTGGGACCAATTAAGCTACCCATGACGTATAACCAAATTTTTTTCTTGTTGCGTTGCGTTTAAAATGATTTTTCAATTGGACTAACTTGTCCCAATTAGTAGCAACTAACCAGGGCACGTTCTTGTATTTGGGAATTTCCACCACCAAACATGATATTATTTGATTCTTGGTGGTGGGGAGATTTTGTATGATCTTGTTTACCAGGGCAAAAATAGTAAATTCCTTGGAAAGCGCATTGAGAACGGTAGAAGAAGAAATTGATTCTTCCCCTAGCATGGCTAGACAACCCAGTTCATGTTTTGTTGCTTTCAATTGATCAGAGATCCTCTGCTAGGAAATTTCCTAATTTTCCTCATTCGAAAATGAAGGCACACTGAATCTTCCTAAATAATTCCACTCAGTTCTAAAGTCATTTATATCTTTGATAATCCTGTCGAATTCATCCCGCATTTCCTACATAGCGACCTGCTTCTACTTTAACATACACAAAGAGAAAACACATTCATCTCTAGGAGGTAGCTCTAGTTCTACTAAAGTTCCATCTTCCAATGTATCGACAATATCTATGATGGCATTGAGGTCTTCCAAACTTTTATCTAAGGTCTCAAATGTAGAAATTTTCTCCAGACTGGTGTTTTGTATTAGAGCATTTTCACACCGTGAGAAAGTTCTCACATATGACTCAACCATAGCGATTTTTTGCCAAACCTCTCTCTAGATTTCTCCTTTAGCCTGTATTAGTACATCCTTTCCTATCACTATGGCATGAGAGAATTATTCTACATTTTTTACCTCATTATGTTTATCCTTTAGATTATCTTGAATCTTCTCAATTTTGATTTTATTTTTCCCAACTACGACGTTGATTCTGTGGTCAACTCTTGCAATTTATTCTTTGGCTAACTGCAACTCTTTCTCTAACTGAGTAATATTGATCCGTAATAAATTCGAATCTTCTCACTCAGTTTTTTGGATCAAACTAAGAGCTTTTTCAATTGAGGTCTTATACTCTTCCAAGAGTTTTAGGTGTCGCCCCTCTTTTTTATGATATTTCACTCTAACTGCCTCTAGCTATGTGAGAGCACTATGTCACTCTTCTTCCTTGATCCACATAGAAGATTCTATTTCCTAAAGAAGAAGTTCGACCTACTCTTCCTTCTCAAAATCTTGTATCAGAACATGAGGGTCATGGTACGAGATCTTCAAGATTGCTTGGAGCTCTTTAATCTCCTTTTCTTTCTTCTCTGGTAATTTCTTCAGAGGAGCGGTATCTTTAGGGTGTCCAAACTGGCACACAACAATCTCCTCCAATTATTTGATCTGAATGGTCTTGGTGCACAAAGTCATATGAGCTATGTTAAATTGCTCAGAGACCTTCTCGATCATGGCCGCATATCCTCTTTGGAGTCCAATATCCTCTGTGCTACAATTTCACCCACTTGATGATGTAAATTTATCACATCCATGTCTAACACTCTACCCAGTTTTTTGGTCAGGGAAGAGGTCCCAAATCCAACCATTTGTTGGTTTTCCCCTATCTTAGGCTGAAGCATTATAAGATTTAAGATTTTTGTCCAGAATTTAGTCATCAAGATAAGGCAGGGTTTGCTTATGGGTAACACCTCTTTGAGTTTTCAGGTGTCCACTGATTGGGATTGTTTTGGGACTATAGTTAGTTCTGCACTAGACATAATTATTTCCTTTTGCTCTATAAATGAATTTTTAATATCCAGAGCTTGAGTCCCAGAGTATCTGGGCTCAATTCTATTTAAGTTCCACCTAATCTCTACATCCAAAAAATTGATTTGTTGATCGAACACATCTGCATCTACATGAATTGCTTTTGGTTGGAATCGCCAAATTAAGTCAAGCTAAGCCAGACCATCAGATTTTTGTTTACTTGCAGCAATAGTAGAGCAAGAAATTACGGGTTCAATCTATCCTGCATGCACCTAAATTTGTTAGTGACTGAAGCCAACTTGGGCGATTTTTTCTGTCATCCCTATAGATGGTGCCGACTGTAAGTCCTCTTCTACTATAAATAGTGATCTTTTTATTCCCTTCATCCTAAGGCTTCCTTAAATAGATTTTCCTAGACCTCAAAGGAACCCTCTAGGACTTATGTGGGTTTTATCCACTTAGACCTTAGGAAATATTAATTTTCCTTTTTAATTTTCTTTTAGATTTTAAACCCCATCTTGGGTCCAATATCCCTTTGCTTGGCTTCTTTCCCCAAAAATCATTCTGTGACCAAACTCACACAAACCCATCTCAATAGGCTTATGGAGTACCTCCCAAGCTACACAATTCAACAACATAGTCTAGTTGTAGTAATCGTAACTTAGTCAACCTCTTGTAGTCAAGCGAGGGCTTGGTTGGGTTCCCAAGTTGCAAATTAAGTAATTGTAGTTGTGAGGGCATGATAACTAGGGAGGGTCGGGGCACGCAAAACAATTAAAAGGCATGCTAACACATGCTAGACAATTTCAATGCATGTTGAAGACTGTCAGGGAGTGTCAGAGCATATCAAAGGATAACTAGGTCAAAATGCATGGAAAGGAATGAACAAGAGTGTGTGCAGGGGAGTGTCAGTGAATTCAAGTGTGCCAAGGAGAAGTTAAGAATAGGATTTACAGGAGGAAAATATATGATCTTTATACGGGGCTCGACATAGAATTTTTAGACAAAGGGATATAGCTTTGTTCTAGGAACAACATTGTTTTTCCTTTAGCTATTTTTTTATATGAGATGTAGCACACTTTGGCTACATGCTCATGTTTTATAATATTATAGATAATTGCATATTGTACATTGTTGTGTATAAGTTTTGGGGCACTTGGCTTGTGTCAACTTATATCTTGTGTGCCTTGTGCATCTTGTGGTTCTTGCAAACTCTCAGTCAATGTTCTACTATTTATATGAACTGAACACACAAGTGAAATATTTCCTGTGTAATCTATGTTGCATATTTTTTTTATGGCCATGGCTAGATCATGTGATCCTTGTCTTGGTAACTAGTGAAGTGGGACAAGTTGAGCTTGCACATGCATGGCATAAGATTAGTTATAGGTAGTTCTTAGGTGAAAAACGCACAATCTACTTGTAGTATGTGCAATTGGTCAAGTTGTTGTGGTTGAAGTAGGCCAATATTGTCACATGAAATGCAATAGCCAAGGAATTGATTGGGTTCCCAAGTCATGGAAAAATGTAAAGGATAGTTGCAAGGAAATGAATTCCAAGGTGTGGTAGGGAATGCTAATATGTGCCAGATAGTGCGAAGGAATTTCAAACATGCTAAGATGTGCCAAGTGATAAGGCATGCCAATATGTACAAGGCTGCGTCAATGCGTGCTAGGGACTGTCAAGGAAACAAAAGGGAGACACAAGTTAAACTACAAGGAAGTGAACACACAAGAGGGTTAATAAGTCATCAAGTTACCTTTTCTAAGAGGGGCATGCTAAGCACACCAACACTAGGCAGCAATAGGTTCCAAGTGAAAATTCTTAGTGCATTTTAACTACCAGGACTTCCTTTTTTGCTTCTCATATACTTTACAACAATTTTTATCAAATAAATTTAATATTAAACCATGGAAAATCATACCAAGGCATCTCAATGTATTCCATACATCCTAAGACTTTCGAAGCACCAACATGTGCCAAGCACCAATATGTGTCAAGGAATGTTATGCATGTTATGAACTAGAAGGTCATGTTGAAGAGTGCTAAGGTGTGCTAGAGAGTGCTAATGCATGTTGAGGAGTGTTAAGGAGTATTAGCATGAAAAAATAAGGGAGCACTAGGTAGAAATCCATGGAAGTTAATGAATATGAGGAACGTGTGCCAGGGACAAGTGTTAATGAGTGTTATCTATCATGCCAAGGAGGGATTGAGAAGGTATGTTAAGCATTGGTAAGGCATGCTAGGGAATATCAAGGCATGTCAAGAATTCTGAAAGTGTGCATGGGATTTCCAAGGTGTGCTAATTATATGTGCCAATTAATAGTTCCAAGGTATGCCAATACATGCTAGGTGCTAAGGATGTGCAGGGTGCTAGGGTATGCCTATATGTGTCAAGAAGTGTCAAGGCAACAAAAGGTAGAACCAATAAGAGGGTTAATAAGTTGGGACTTTATCTATTTTCAAAAGGGGAATTCTAGGCACATTAATAATAGTTCCCAATACATGCCAAGTGGCATTGTGTGGCAAGTGCTAATTCATGTCAATGCATTTAACCAAGGTGTTCTGGGGCATGCTAGGGACTACATGCATGCCAACACATGCTAGGAGAGTTCCATGTTGTGCTAGCACATGCCACCATGTGCTTGGGTTTCAGTGTCTTGAAAAGATGTTCCAAGACATGTGAGGTGCTAAGGAATGTTAGTGTGTTCCAAAGAATTAATTTAAGGTGTGCCCAAATTGTTGACGAGTGTTAGGTATTTCTCATTAATATAATTGTCAGAGCTTCATTATGTATTAAATAATATATTTCCTACACACACTAGAGGGACTTTATCTAAAGGGAATTTTCTAGATAATAAACATAATAGATATGAATCATGTGTTGACTCATAGGAAAAACATATTTTACTATTCATTACATGAGGGAAATGATACACACTAATTAATTTTTAAAAAATTCACTAACTCTAACCACTATGGCCTTGGAAATATTATAAAAAATACTCCAAAATAATTTTTTTAAATCGTTATATTTTGACAAAAAATATATTAACAGGCACATAACATCATCAAAAAGTCATTGGAATGATCAATGATGACGAACATTTTTTTACCATCACCAAAATTAACAAAAAGATCATTGGCGAGGGTCATTAAAAGCTCATCACTAGAAGTGTCACCAAAGATAAAATTAGTGATTGGCTTTTAGCGACCCACACCAAATGTGTCATTGAAAATGGCTTTGGTGATGAACCTTAAAGGACCATCACTATATACACTTACAACGACACTTTTTTAAGGACTGTCACCATATGTGACACTGGTGACAGACCTTAAAGGTCTGTTACAAGCATGGCCCTCACCAATGTCTTTTTTCCTTGTAGTGAATGTGACCAAAATTATAGAGCCAAAAAAAATATGGTTCTCCACTAACCTTTTGACCTCAAGGGTCAAGAATTATATAGTGGTTACATGTTTATAAAAACGAGGGATGTATTAGTCATGAGAATCTTATGATTCTCATGCTGATCAAAATAAGATGCATATAGATTACAATCAAAACCACCTAAAAGTTGTCATCCTAAAATAAAATATGTAATGACTTCTAAAACAGATGTGGAAAATCACATATGTAGCGTAACAACAATAGCGGATAGGTCGACATCAAGAAATTGATGATATCGAGTCAGCAATACAATTGTAACAACAGTTTATCTAGAGGGTCTGTAACAACAGCATGTTGTAACAACATCGTTGTGTAGCAGCTCACTGTAACAACACACCTTTAACTTTTGTTGTACACCTCATGCTCTAGATCTTTTGTGCTAAAAATAACATATGGAAGGGAAAAAAAATACTAGAGAACTTCTCCAAACATTCATCCTTAGTTATTCATAAAAAATACACGATACATCATAATAATCGATGAAATGGAAAGATAATGAAAATAATGTGGAACAACATTGTTTAAGATAGAAAGGAGAGAAAAAGAGTCAAAGATAGTCCCAATGGTTGTAGTCACAAGGTAACAATGGGGGAAACAGATGTAGGAAATAAGTACAAAATTGGCACCCAACATCTCCTCCTAGCTGAAGCACTTGCATGTCCTCATGCAAAATATCATCTTCCATGAGAATATATCTGGTGTAGGTCAGTGAGGTCATAAGCGCTGACTGTATCTTCATTTGCAGACATGTACCCTTGTGTAGCCATCAAGTGTCATACCCAAGACTCTGATTCATTCTTGCTTAATTCATAATGAATTTGGTAATCCTCTATTGGCATCTAGATCAAAGGGAACTTGAATATTAACCCAATCCAGGAAGCGCTAAGGGTCTGTATTATTTGTGTATATGATGGTGCATGTGTAATAGATACCACGAATTTTTGAAATGCAAAAGGGTCCCCCTTCAGTAGCTCGACGTTGCTGGCTTTTGTACGTTTCAAATACTGAGTCAGGGCTCGACTCTTCATTACTGAAAATTGATTAAGGCAGAAGTTCACAATCCTTCTTCTGTAAGTGGCAGAAGGTTTTGTTATCCCAGGAGTGCTCAGAATTATTCCAAATTCCCGCCTTAACTAGGCGTCCTATCTAGGTTCTGCACAGATCAATAATATTGTCTTTTATTCATTGGCATCCATATATTTAGTGTAAAAATTCCACTCAATCTGATTCTTCATGAACGACACAAAGACTCGTAGCTGCAAATCCCCCATGTAGGAGAATATAGTTAGTACCATTTTCATACTTACGTCCTCACAAATGATATTTTGTATGAATAACTCATAAAGCATGCATTTTTCATCAAAATCAGAAGCACGAAAGACATCTAAAAATGTGCGAGTTGAAGAACACAGATAGGGCATGTTCTCCTTGAAAGATTTTAACTAAAACATGAGATATCATTCCCATAGGAAAATCGGGTAGGATGGGGAAGGTTGCCTGCACCCCAAAATATTGAGGGAAATCTCATGGAGTTTTTTATTATCCATAGTTAGATCTTGAACTTGTTGCTATAACATCAGCAACTGTTCCTCCTACTTCTTTATGGCTTCCTTCCGCTTATACTCTTCCCAAACTTTCTTCAGCTCTTCTTTCATCCATTTTTCCTATAAAGAACTTATCTGCTTGTGATGTTATTTCAATGAAATGATCCCCTCCCAAAGGGAGATTTATTCCTGTTTCCACTTCTAAAATTTTGAAATAAGAAAAAGTTTCTCGAAACTCCATCCTTTGATGGGACTCGACGTTCCTTTGCATTCAATATCAGTAACAACAATGGGTGCAAAATCCTTTTTTGGATGTATCTTCTCCACATCTACTTCTGCTTCTTGTGTAAAAATAGCTTCATCAGTGGATTCTTGTGTATTAGCCCCTTCATTTTTACCTAGAGTAGCCTCTGTTTCCTATGTAACAGTAGTGGCCTCCACAGGCTCCTATGTATCAGCCTCTAGGTAAATCACTATGGGAGGCTCTGCTTTAATTGTTGGTTCTTGTGTAACAACAATATATTTAGTAGGTTCTTGTGTAACAACCTCCTAAAGTTTTGTTTCTGTTTCTATTGGGCTAGTGTTTTCCCCACAGACCTTATACCTTACTACTATTAGTCCTTGACAACATGTTGTGCATACAAATACTAAGATTTCCTTCCCCTAAAATAATATTTGTTTCAACTGTTCATTTTCCTTTCTTAAATTTTCAAGTTCTAAAAGAAGAACATGAGTTTCTTCCTTCCTTGATGAGGAGGTTTCTCTTTCTTCTTTTTCTGATCCTTTTTCTTCTTTCTGCTTTTAGGCTATGGGAAATGGTTCTGTGGGAAAGTTAAATTTCACCCTTTTTTTTTCCATATGTCCCCAATTGGCTCATCAGTGGGTTATTTTCCAATTCTAACCCTGACAAACTGAGTTTGGGCCTCAGATTTTGCACGACTTCCTTCTGAAGTCGTGGCCTATTTTCTTTGGCTTGTCCTAGGCCTTTTTCGCTTGAATTCTTCCTAGTTTCTTCCCTGATGGCTTAGGGAATCCAACACAATCAATATAATAAGTCCATGATTGGTCACACATGCTTCTGGATGTGTTGTTGTCTTCACCACCTCCACCATATGCTTAATGTTTCCCAATAATTAGAATGGAAGGATAATATTTTTTTGGTGTCAAATATGATTAATTAGAGGGAAGTGATAATTAAAAATGATAATGTATCTTCCCTCGCAAGTAATGTATTTTTAAACACAGGGCGACATCTACCCATGACTGAGGGAGTGATAATATGTCGATTCCTCTTCCCTTCTTTTCCAACCTTTCTTCTCCTTCAAGAAAGTCTTCCTTCAAAGAAGGGTCATTTATTTTCCTATTGAAACATCTTCGTCCATCTACTAGAAATGTGTTCACTCGAGCAATCACTTCTTCTGTCACTTCAATTTGCATACCCTTGACTCAGGTCTGGTGGTTTTTCAAATTTTGAGCGAATTCGATTGAAATAGCCTCATCCGAGCCTTCCAATTTCTAAAAATATTCAATCCATCTGGTGCCCCTAAATACTTGGTAAGATTCTGGATAGTTCTATAAGGTGTCCATGGAATCTGGCTCATGCCTTATTGATTCTCCTCCCATCTTACTGTTATCTTAAATTCACTACTTATTGATCAACCAATTGTAATGTCGTTTCACTACTTATTTCCTCTCAGCGACTTACCCTTCTTAACCTGGAAGAAGAGTTTCAGATGAGGATAGAAGGATTCAGTTGAGAAAGGTGATGGTAGGTGACAGGATTTGAAAATTACTAAATCATACTTCAGAAATTCCTACATAAATGTCTTATAATAGAAGGTAATGTCTTCTAAGTATAAATGCCTTTCTCGGATGGATTTGGTCATCATTGGCTACTGTGCTATTTAATTATATTCATGTGAAGTTAATACTGGTTCATAACTAAGGATTTCTTTCAATGATTATGAGATATATCCCCCCTACTTTAATGGTGACGGTCGCCCACAGATGTCACGAGAATTTCATCACTTTCCATTAATCACCAAAATATTAAATTATGACGTTACATTTTGAATGGCGTACCTGAAGCGACGTGGAGGAGGAATTTTAATTGTAAGCGTACTTCTCGCAGTGATCATGACTATCACGCTTGACTGTCAAAATTATTGTTGCATGCGACGAAATAAGAAACATTGTTCATGGCTGTCGGCTATTACATGTGTAACAACCAAGACAACCTTTGTATTATTCTTCAGAAAACATGATGATTACGAACAATACATATAAAAAAGAAACAAATAAGTAACATCATCTTGTAAAATATATCGGGAAGAAAGGATGATGTTTTCGAAGAGGGAAAAACTGGGTGTAACAACTACCACAAAAGTGGTTTTCAACTGTTACAAATTTTCTTCCTGCGCCCTGAAAAGAGGTTTTCACAGTCAGATTTTTATTTTATTTTTATTCTTTTTCTTTATTTATTATTATTATTATTATTATTATTTAATAGTTATAACAGCTACCACAAGGGTGGTTTTCAGCTGCTGCACTTATTGTAATTTAAAATTTCAGGTTGCACAAGGGAACATTCCCCTACTGCTATAACATGAAGATCAAAGTCCGCGAAAATGTTAACAAATGATTCCGTAGAAGTAGGTTGATGATATAACCTCAGACGGTGCCCATTAACCAGTAATGGTGCCTTGGCACTGTTAATGATGACCAATTGTACAGTCCCATTGTCAAATACCGTGTCTACTTCATAAGGACCTAGCCATCTGGTGCAGAGCTTTCCTTTGAAATCATTGAATCTTGAATCATACAAGAGAGCCCGATCTCCTTTCTAAAATTTATTCTTCTTAATGAACTTGTCATTCCATCTAGCTCTTTGTTTCTGAATGATCTCTGTCTATTGGATGGTAGCCAATTATTTCTCTTCCAACTCATTGAGATGGTTCAATCTTTATCTTTGTGTTGTGCTTAAATTTAGATTGACCTGAAATGATGTTCTTAATGTCTGTATTTTGAACTCTATGGGGAATAAAGGATTCCTACCATACACTAATTCATATGGTGAGAAGACTGTAGTATTCCTCTACATTTTTCTATAATCCCACAACACCTCTAGAAGTTTCTTGGCCTAATTTCTTCAGTGGTTAGCTATTGCCTTTGTTAAGATTCCCCCAATAACTTTATTAGTGCTCTCTAATTGACCATTTTCTTCTGGGTGATAAGGTGAAGTTATCCTGTGATGAATTCCATCCTTCTCAACCAGATTCTTGATCAAATGGGATGTGAACTGAGGCCCTCCATTCATCACTATCTCCCTGGGTATCTCGAAGCGAACAAAGATATATTTGAATAGGAATTATGAAATAGACTACTCTGTAGCTCCAATTAGTGCCTTTTCTTCGAGCCACTTTGTGACATAGTCGGTGGAAATCAATATGTATGATCTTTTCTCTGATGAAGGATTAATTGGCCCTACAAAGTCCAGGGCCCATTTCTCAAATGGTTCTCACTATCTGAGGTTGCAATGACATCTCATTCAATTTCAGAGGTTGGCCCATACTTTGGTAGCTATCACATCCCTTTAAAAACTTCTTGGGATCCTATAATATAGTTGGCTAGTAGTACCCTATTAGGAGTCATTTATATCACGTCATTTTGTCAGCGAATTTCCCTCCACATGGTTCCTCTTGACAAGCTTTCAAGATCTCAAAAACTTCATCTTCTCTAACACACCACCTAATCTAAAATTATGGCTTGGTGTGATACATATTGCCTTCTATCCATGAGTAGGTAGCACTCTGTTGTATGATGTTCCTCTTTTCTTTGAAAGATAAGTGGTGTGGGAATTTTCCTGCAGTAAGATACCGACTATATATGTAGACCACAGTGAGTGAGTAGATATGGAAAAAAGATATTCGTCTTGAAAAGTATCCTCAGTAGGAGTGCAGTCATCACCTATAGTTAATCTAGAAAGAAAATCAACAACCACATTATATTTTCCAGGTTTATCTAAAATAATGATATAAAATTCCTGTAACAACAATAACCATCATGTAACTCTACCATTGGTAATAGGTTTTTTCATTAAAAATCGAATTCCAACATGGTCAATGTGTACACATATTTGATACTCAGTGATGTAGTGCAAAAATTTGTTGATAGCATGCACTACTGCTAGGAATTCCTTCTCAATCACTATATAGTTGAGTTCAGCCGAAGTTAAATTCTTGGTGATGTAGTAAATGGCATAAAGGTTCTTTTCCTCTAGCTGCCCCAAAACAACACCCACAACTATGTCAGATGCATCTGTAACGATATGGAATGGAAATCTCCAGGTTGGTCCTTGAAAAAGAGGTGCTACTATTACACAGTTCTTTAACTTCAAAAAGGCTTGCTCACAATTTCTTTTCCACGCAAATTTCACATCTTTCATGAGAAAATAAATTAGAGGAGATGCAATCTTTGAAATTTTTTCTATAAATCTCCTGTAGTACCCTGCATGTCCCAAAAAAATATGTAACTCTTTTTGAGTTCTAGGAGTTGGGATTTTCAAGATTACCTCAATTTTTGCAGGGCCTACCTTGATTCCATCTGCCGAAATCAAATGTGCCAACACAATTCCCTAAGTCATCATCATGTGCCATTTCTTCATGCTCAAAGAAACATTAGTTTGTTCACAGTGTTCCAAAACCTTTTCCAAATTAACTAATGTTGTTTCAAATGCATCCCCATAGGGTGTAAAGTCATCCATAAAAATTTTAGAACAATCATTCAAGAGATCCGAAAACATACCAAATATTTCCCTTTGAAAATTTGTTGGCTCATTGCAAAGGTCAAAATGAAGGACTCTATATGCGAAATTACCCCACGGGCAGGTAAAGGTAGTGTCTTAGTCTTCCGGGGCAATCTATATTTTATTATAGCCACAGAACACGTCCAGGAATGAATTTTTTTTTTTCCCAGAGAGAGTATCCAGGACCAGGTCATTGAATGGTAAAGGTAAATGGTCCTTTTAGGTGGCCTTGTTAAGCTCGATATATTCAACAAAGACTCTCCACTTTCCATTCTTTCTCGGAACAATGACAAGTGAAGTCACCCAACGACTGTCCAAAATGGGGTAGATGATATTAGCATTAAGGAGTTTCTGTAGTTCCTCTTTCACTATCTCCTTAAGTGAAGGATTCATTCAGAGATGCGGTTATCTAACTGGTTTGCAGTACTTTTTAAGGTAAATGCGATGAGTGCATAGGCTAGGGGGGATTCCTTTCATATCAGTATAGTCCCATGCAAATGCCTTTTTATATTTCTGTAACCGTTGTACCATCAATTTGTTTTTTTCATCAGTCAAGTTAGGATTAATGTTTAAATATTCCCTAGGCTCAATTTCAATAGGACTGTTGGCAGTATGCAGAGTAGTTTTCAAAAGTTCAATAATTGTATAATCTACCTCATATTCCTCCCCCGGATCTCTAATGGAGGCAAAAGAGAGTGAATTGCTAATAAAACCATTAATAATATCATCCTTTGTTTCATCCTTAAAGTATTGCGCTTTTCCAAGTATGAGGAGAGGTGGAGAAAAATCAGATTCAGGTTCAAATTCATCCCACTAATGACTATTCAAATACATATGCGATTTTGCTCAGGGGTAAAGGTTCAGGTAGTTATTGGCCTGCCCATCTGAGATCAACATAGATCCAGACCTACATCCAATATATGCATCTACAATGGCTAGCCACAGTCTCCCCAAGGTCAAAGGATGACCCCCAAGGTTGGATTTGGTTTGTAAAATGAGAAAATAAGCTGGATAATTTCAAGAAGCTACAATTATCACCGCATATTCTATCATTCCCTCGGGCTTGAAATGGGACCTATTTTCTAATTCAAGCATTGTGGGTGTAGGTCTAGGTCCATGAAGTCCTAGGGAGATAAAGAGATCTTTGGTCATTACATTAATGGATACCCCCAAATCAATCAAAATGTTAGTTATGGGGTGGTCATCAATATGGACAATCACTGTAGGATTCCCTGGGTCATTATATTTAGTAAAAAAAGGTTTTTCAATCATAAGTTTGAACAGTTTCCCCATAGCATGGATAGTAGCAAGATATTTTCATTTTCTTCTAGGATTTTTGACACACAGATCTCTCAATGTTTTGCCATAGATAAGTACTTATTTAAGAGCTTGTAATAGTGGAATCCGCACATTTTTTTTTTTAATTCCTTGAGGAACTCAGATTCAGTTTGTGAGGTTGGCCTAGTTTCAATTAATCATTGAGGGTATTGGGGATCCTCAACCTTAGCAACTGATTCAGCTGCCACAAATGCACCAATGCTGATCGGGCTGGCTGATGTAGAAACAATAGGCCTTCCCAAGCTGGCTACTACATGTGTAATAGCAGGTGTTGTATCAGCTGTTATAGGTGTAACAACTATCTCAGAATTGACTATATCCTTTCTAGGTCACTCACATTCTTCCTTGGTAATAATTGGAGTATGTTCAGGTCTGATTACTTTTACCAATTCAAACTGAAGCTCGTTAAGCCCAATAGGAGTAATAATATAAGTCCGTAAGTTAACCAAGGCATCTATGCTTTGATTTTCCTTATTAATCGGATTGGGGTTAGGTTGCATGGGTAATTGGGGTTAGACAAGAGGTGCAAGAGTTTGAAGTGGATGCAATTGTAACTGTTGTTGCATTGGTAGTGTAGGGGGTGATGGAGCTTGGCCATTACCTCTCCAATTATGGATTGAAGGATGAGATTGAAATAGAGGATAGTTCATTGGTGGAGGGGAAGGCCATTGGTTCCATGGTGAAGGAAATTGTGTTGAGGAAGGACTAGGATACTGCCACGGAAATTGTTGAATATTATAAAAATTATTCTAAGGATTAAAAGAGGAAATCTGGAAGCATATCTGTAGGTCATGGTTTCCATTGTCTCTTTCATCCAATGAAGTATGAAGACTTGACATCCTCACTTAATTCTTGAAGTACAACTTTCAATCTGGGAAGTTCAGGGCATTAACTAGTAGAATGTGCCAACTCACATATATTACACAAGCTGACGCTTTTAGTCGACATTATCTTTCTAAATGTTTCTTTTTGCATTGAGGACAAAATATCTCTAAGGCTGCTTTGGCTTCTTCTTGTGCTTTCTTAACTTGTACCGTAGTGATATGCGCAGAGAGAGTGCTTAGGAGGTCAGTTTTAAAATCCTCAAATAGATTCCCAATTTCTACTCTGGTTACTCCTCCACTTGTGGACTTCTGTATCCGAACTGAAGGGCCTCGAACTAAACTTCTCCCCTTGACTAATCCTCTTGAACTCTGTAGACAAAGCTTCATTATCTATTCAAGCAGTTCTTGCAATATGTCTCCTTTTCCCAATATATTCAAGTGCTCCATACAATCATCTTTTATACCTCTTAAGAATATAGGTTTCAGAATTTTTGGGGCTAAGTTACCAAACTTAGACCTTTTTAAATTATAATGGAATCATTCCATGTAGTCTTCAAAGCTCTCCTCCTCCTTTTGTGCAATTCTGAAGATCTCTTCCTTCAAATCCTTGGTTTTAAAATAATTTTGATACTTTAAGAGAAAGGCCTCCCTCATGTCATTTCAAGTTTGAATCGTTCCAACACTCAATCTCATGAACCATATTAATTCTAACCCTTGCATAGAAGTAGGAAACAATTTCAACTTCTGGGTTTCTAAAGTGTTGTCATAACCTCTACACAACACATCAAACTCGAATAGAAAGGCATCGGGATCTTCAATAACCATCCCTTGAAAGGAAAGAAGGGATGATAAAGGAATGTTTTTCATAAGATCTTCATCCAATGTCGCCACTATTAGGAATTCAAAAGTAACATAAACATATAATTTAACATTCTCATCCCCCATGTTTGATCCTTCCTGATGGGATGAACTGATCTCGAAATATGCAGGAGTTTGAAAAATCAATAAAGGATCAGGTTGTTCCAGGACCAGTTGTTTCACGGAACTGCCCGCATCAAAATGATGATCAGCTAAATGTTATTCCTCAGGCCCTTAATGCTCCCCACCAGTCTCCCCTTGTCCTTCAATGTTCATATTTTGATCAATGATTTTCCACTATTGTTTCAGATATGGATTCTTGATATTAGGAGTGGATATGATGTTTGAAGGGTGGTGAGGTCCATAAAAAAAAGGCACCGATGCCTCCGGCATCGATATAGTAGCAGCTTTCTGTGGTCTCGTCTTCATGTTGTATCTGTATGGAGTTGTATGTTAATTTTCTACTTTTGAGATCAGATCTCCAAAGAAGGTCTTTCTTCCAAAATTTTCACTCTTTTTTTCCTTTTTACAACCCGTCTTTCCTATATTTAGTTAGAGTGGGGGCTGTTTGTGGATTTTTCTATTTTCCTATTGGCACACATGGACGCTATGTGTATCAATTCATCCTACAAGAGCTTCATTTTCTACAATAGTGAGCCTGCCCTAGTTTGTTAGAGTGATGTGTAGGTTCTTACCTCTCATATTACCACCCAACAACTATATAGATGAAAACACACTAAAGAAACCACCCAAAAATTCACACTTCTAAGTGTCCCAGTGAGACATTGGTGAGCCCATCCAGGTATGTTAGAGTGATGTGCAGGTTCTTACCTCTCGTCTTACATCCTATCAATTGTGTCACTGAAGACACACTAAAAAAGCACCCAAAATTTACACCTCTAAGTTCCCTAGTGTAGCAATGGTGAGCCTACTTGTAATGTTCCTACTTATCCTTAGCTAATAGGAGACATTCAATTTTGATTTAATTTATGTTTAATGAATGAATGAATAAAGGAGGACATGTAAAACTCCTAAGAAGTCTAAATAAATCAATGCCCATGTCAACAAAGACAAATCAGGGCTATGTAAATAATCACTTGTAAGTGTAAAAGAGTTTTTGAGCCAAGATTGGGTCCACCTTGACCAAGTCAATTGTGTTGTCTAGGTTCATTGCATCTCCAAAAATAGATTGCATAGTTCTAGAAGGGAGCCTCTGATGTGAAAAGGACCAACTCATCAAAGTGTTTTAGGGTTTGCAAGAGCTATGTCATGCTATAAAAAGGAGGATAAGGTACATGAAGAGGTTGCTGATGAATCATATTTCTAAATTATTTGTCTGCTTAGACAAATACCATTCTCTATTTCTTAGTGGAGGATTGTGATGGGAATTCCTGTTTATGGGTTTCAGCTCTTCCCCTGAGGATCATTGGAAGAGTTATTTGCTGAAGTGAGCCACTATCTGGTTTGAGACCAAGCTCTATCTTTCATGAGCAGTGCTGGCCCATTGAGGGTTTTGCAACTGCTATCTTTTGTAGCAAGTGGTGTTCTAGATCTGCTTAGATATAGCTTGTTTTGAGAGGATTTCTCTATTGGAGTATGCTCTTCAATCTCCAAAGAGCTATATGATCCATATTTTGTATCAGATATGTAATTTCATTCTAGTTATTCACTCGCCTTCACCCTCTGCACATTTTCTGCTCAATACTGCGTTATTTTGTGGGAGGGCTTTCTTGTTTCAGTTTGCTATCAGTTTGGAGGAAGATCTCTTGGTGTTAGGCTTTCCTTCCCTTGGTGATCCGTGTATTGGGTTTCTGATCCATGTCTCTATAGATCTGATATATTTCAGCAATAAAATTTATCTTCAGACATTTCTGGGTTTTTCGCAGCACTGCAATTTTTAATTCAGATCTACAACTTAATATGCAATATTTTGATGTAATTCCAATTGGATCTTGTTCTTAAAGTATTATAGTTTCCATATTTGTATTAGATCTGATGTTTCATCCATACATATTTTAGAGATCTGAAATGTAATGTACAGCAGCTGAACCATATGAAAAATAATGTTGTCTATGTATTTATGGAGTTTATTCCTAGTTGCAACTCTAATTTCTGAAGGGATCTTTCCCTAGTTCTCTTTGAAATCAGTTGTAAAGGAAATAAGCTCAAGTATAAATCTGATTTACTGTTATATATCTGAATTTTCATATCTTTGGCTGTCCTCCTTTAAGTTTCAGTCAAAACTATGCAATTCTAGTAGCTGGGGTTTTTATTTTGCAACAGCCTCTCTCTTTGGCTGATTTCTAGCTAGTATTGATTTTGGGAGATCTGTTTAATGTGCTTAAAATTATTTGTTTCTAAATAAATTGAATATGTAAGTCACATACAACATAAATGAGGAGATCCCAGCCCTGATCTAAGTTATTCTTGCTTAGAATTTCTTATACATCATTTTCATTGAAGACCTTGTTGAGATTGCTGAAAGGGATTAATCGGAGTTCTATAGGCATAGTTGATAGTTGGCCAGGTAGCCTATGGTTCTCAACATATTTTTAGAGGTGAAATAACCAGTAAATTCCACTGTATTCCATCTCTAGAATAGAATCTTGAGAATCCCCAAAAGGGAATATTACAGTGGTATCAGAGCTCCACTCTTGGCACAACCTATGCTAGCATTGGAGCCACATTCATGATGCATTCCAAAGATGAAGATCCTCTTTCTGAGAGGGAGATTAGATACTAGAATAGAAGTCAAAGAAATAATGACTATACTACTGTTGACCTTGACAAGGATCAAGACAAGGGGAAAGCCCCTGAATTGAATGATAAAGATAAGGAGGCAACAGAGTTTGCAAAAAATCTCTTGGGAACTATGCAAGATCCATCCAAGGAGATAAATGAGATGAGGATAGATAGAATGAGGGAGTCCCTTGGAAGACTCCATCAAGGAGAAAGTTCTGAAATTTCTCATTTTGGGACTGGTCAACCTGTGAGCTTGCCACCAGTTCCACAGATCTCACAACGCTCTATAATGCCTACCTTCTTGGATGTAGAGAATGAAGGGCTTCAAGATCCAACCTCTTTGTAAGGCTACTTTGCAGAATATGATTCACAAATTCAAAGGTTCAAGGATAACATGAGCTTTCAATACTTATGCCATCTTAAGGATCGGAGGAGGCCATTGCAGCAGTATAGAGACGGAGGGTTCCTTCATGGGAGACAACATACCATGGGTAGGTTCTTCTTACGTAAGTCCTATGGATCGCCCTCTTATTCTGCTAAATCATGGGTGGAGAAGCTGGACATCTATTTACAGTTGAATAAAGTGTTTGAAGCAGAATCCCTCAAGATTGTTGCGCTGCATTTTGAGGGAGAAGCCCACAACTGGTGGTTTCATGGACTTTCTACATTGGGGCACAAAAATGTGTCCACCTATGATGAGTTCAGTAGGATACTAGTGGAGAGACTTGATCAGAAGGATCTAGAGGCCCCTTTCATAAGCTTGGAAAAGCCTAAATAGAAGCGAGATGCTGAGGCCTGTATCTCTGACTTCCTGAGTTTGTCTGTTATGGTTCCTGATCCCTCAGTAGGAAGGAGAGTTTATATGTGCATTGATGGCCTAGAAGAACCTTTGCATGGGTTGGTTAAGTCTACCAAGCCCATCACTCTGCATGATGCCATTGAAAGAACTAGGGATCTCCAAAATGCCTTACCAAGGGCAAAGGCAACCCTCCCAAGCAAAGCCACTCACTCTTCCAAGGGGAAGGAGGGGAAAGATACTCCACCCAAGGAGAGATCACTGAAGAAGCTTCTTGACAATGATCTCCAAAGGGATTTGAGGAAAAAGAAATTATGGGTTTCGGGACATAGATGTGCTACTGGAAGAGCACACTATATTGAAGTCTTCTCTGATTTTTAGGAGGAAGAGGGAAATGATGGACCTAGGAGACGAAACAGTGTTGGTGATGATGAGGAGGAGGATCCATCATCATCCAAAGGAGAAGAAGGAACATTTGCTCCAACCAGTGGGACTCTTGCTTATTTGAGGGGAGTGTCCAGGTATTGGACTCTTAGAGTGCAAGGTTCAATTATGAACCAAAGAGTATCTATTCTGATTGATAGTGGGGAAACCCACAAATTTATTGATGCTCATTTTTTGTAGAGGAGAGGGATCCCTACTGATAATTTTGATGGGTTCTCTGTTTTGGTTCAGGGAGATAGAACTATGCAGTGCATGCAATATGTTCCAACACTTTCTGTGACTATGGGGACCTACACTTTGGAGGATCACTTCTTTTTAGTGGACATACCAAGCACCAACATCATCTTGGGTGTCCAGTGGTTGATTATTTTGGGAAAAGTCACCACTGATTGGAAGGCCTTGGAAATGGAATGGGTGGATTTGAAGAATGTGAAACAAGAAGTTATTCAAGACATGCACACCTACCCTTCAGTTGATGTCTCTACCCACACAACAAAGATGGAATTACACAGTGGGGGAAAGGGCCTCACAGTTCCTTCCCTCATGTTTATGAGAATGCTGCAAGGGAAATTCCTACATCACGGAAAGCCACTTGGGGTGCCATTAGATTCTATAAGGAAAGCTTCATCAAGTGCTGAAACAATGGAAGAAAGAGTCACAACACTATGGGAGGAAGCAAGGGGGAGGATCAGCCTTCCCACAAACAATTTTGGCATGCATAGTGCCAAAGAAACAACCAACAACAAGGCAAGCACCACCTTAGATACATCAACAACACTGTCTTTGTTGAGAAGTATAGATCCATATTGGAGGTCTCAACTCCTTGTGGATTACTCCAAATATCTGCACACCGGGATGATATTAGATGGCATAAAGCAAGGAGGAGGATATTTGGTACATGAAGGGGTCACCTATCATATTGGTAAAATATTCTTGTCTGAAGCCTCCAAGCTTAAGAAAGAAATACTACAAAGGGCACACAAGGATTTTCTTTCTAGCTACATGTAGTTAGCAAAAATCTACTCCCTAATCTTGAAGAGTTTTGACTGGGAGGGTATGGAGGAAGAGCTACATCAGCATTATGATTGGGAGGAACTAAATCAGCACTTACAAGAGTGAAATATTTATGTGGAGATGGGGCAGCCAAGGGATCCTGTGTAGGAGACATTTCAGCCTTCTCTTTCTTCTTTCAAAAGAGGGGAAAAGCCCATGCCTAACTCTATGTGTGTGGGAGGTTTGTATGGTAAGAAATCTGATCTTATGGAGCAAGTTTATTTTTATTATTTGGCACATTCTCTTACCATATGTATGCAGGCCATGTCTCCTATAAGGAGTAATATTACATGCATATCTCATGGCAGTGATGAGGCCTAGAAAAATTCTAAAACTGGGCACTCCCTTAAGGTGCAAAGGGAGATTATTTATCATGATGGGTGCTTCCCAAAGGCACCTAATGAGGGCTTCACTTTCAGGCATGTCAAAGTGACCTATGCAGCAAAGATGTTGTGGGAGTACCACCTATCACACTCAGATTTACTCAAAACAAGGAGTGCACTACGCTGGTACCTCATGTGGGATTGTGACCCACCTCCTCAAGTGCAAATTTCAGTTTTCCTATATGTAATTTTTCTTCCATACATAGATGACATATTGATATTGTTTATGGGTATGTATGGGCAAGAACTAAGTAGTGTACATGTACCACATGGGATGGAACTTTATCCTGTACTTCATGATACATGTTTCAGATGTGACATTGGCTCACCCATGTTTATTTCTGTTGAATTTTACACTCCTAAAGGGACAGACTATGCACCTATCATGTTAGCATTGGAGGAGTAGTTTTTGATGTATTGTCTTGGTGAGCACTTAATCCATGATGAAATCTTGATTCTTTATGGTGTCATCAATGGACAAGGAGAAGAAATACAACTCTTACCCTCCCAGTTGCTTGAGGACAAGCAACATTTTTAGGGGGAGGACTATAATGTTCCTACTTAGCCTTAGCTAAGAGGAGACATTCAATTTTGATTTAATTTATGTTTAATGAATAAATGAATAAAGGAGGACATGTAAAACTCCTAAGAAGTCTGAATAAATCAATACCCATGTGAACAAAGAAAAATCAAGGCTATGTAAATAATCACTTGCAGGTGTGAAAGAGGTTTTGAGCCAAGATTGGGTCCACCTTGACCAAGTCAACTGCGTTGTCTAGGTTCATTGCATCTCCAAAAAGGGACTGCGCAGTTATAGAAGGGAGCCTCTAATGTGAAAAAGACCAACTCGTAAAAGTGGTTTAGGGTTTGCAAGATCTATCTCATGCTATAAAAAGGAGGAGAAGGCACATGAAGAGGTTGTTGATGAATTATATTTCTTAAGTATTTGTCTACTTACACAAATACCATTCTCTGCTGCTTAGTGGAGGATTGTGATTGGAATTCCTATTTAGGGGTTTCATCTCTTCCCTTGAGGATCATTGGAGGAGTTCTTTGCTGAAGTGAGCCACTATTTGGTTTGAGAACAAGCTCTATATTTCATGAGCAACGCTGGCCCATTTAGGGTTTTGCAACTGCTATCTTTTGTAGCAAGTGGTGTTCTAGATCTACTTAGATATATCTTGTTTTGAGAGGCTTTCTCTATTGGAGTGTGCTCTTCAGCCTCCAAAGATCTATATGATCCATATTTTGTATCAGATCTATAATTTCATTCTATTTATTCAGTCTCCTTCACCCTCTGCGCAATTTCTGCTCAATACTGCATTATTTTGTGAGAGGGATTTCTTGTTTCAGTTTGTTATCAGTTTGGAGGAAGATCTCTTGGTGTTAGGCTTGCCTTGCCTTTGTGATATGTGGATTGGGTTGCTGATCCAGGTCTCTATAGATCTGATCTATTTCAGAAATAAAAGTTATCTTCAAAAATTTCTGGGTTTTCTATAGCACTGCAATTTGTAATTAAGATCTACAGCTTAATATGCAATATTTTGATGTAATTCCAATTGGATTTTGTTCCTAAAGTCTTATATTTTCTAGATCTACATTAGATCTGATGTTTCATCCATACATATGTCAGATATATGAAATTTAATGTAAAATAGATGAACCATCTGAAAAATAACACTGTCTATGTATTTTTGCAGTTTATTCCTAGTTGCAACTGTAATTTCTGAAGGGATCTTGCGCTAGTTCTCCTTGTAATCAGTTGTAAAGGAAATAATATCAAGTATAAATCTGATTTAATATTATATCTCTGAATTATCAGATCTTTTTCTATCCTCCTCTGAGTTTCAATCAAAACTACACAATTATAGTAGCTGGGGCTTTTATGTTGCTGCAGCTTCTCTCTTTGGCAGATTTCTAGCTAGTTTTGATTTTGGGAGATCTGTTTAATGTTCTTAAACTTATTTTTTTCTAATTAAATTGCATATATAAGTCACATAAAGAATAAATGAGGGGATCCCAGCCCTGATATGCGTTATTATTGCTTATATTTTCTTATACAACGTTTTCATTGAATACCTTGTTGAGATTCCTGAAAGGGATTAATCCGAGTTTTATAGGAAGAGTCTATAGTTGGCCAGGTAGCCTCTGGTTCTCACCATATTTTTAGAGGTGAAATAACCAGTAAATGCCACTGTATTCCATCTCTAAAATATAATCTTGATAATCCCCAAAAGGGAATATTACACTGCCCAAGTATGTTAGAGCGATGCACAGGTTCTTACCTCTCGTCTTACTGCCTAACAACTGTAGAATGGGAACACTCTATCATCAAAAAAATAATTCCGGTTGATTGGATCGTCATTTCCATCTCCGAAAATGACACCAAAATGTTGGAATGTATTAATCAATGTTAAATGAATAAGATGATACACATAAATTATCAATCGAGGGACTTCTTTTATTGCAATGAAAACTTCACTATCTGTGTCGATACAAAAAATTCGAAGGAAATCCAAATAAAGGGAAATTTTTTCTCAATTAAATGTTGGAAGGAACCACTCATGCAAAAATAAAATGACCTACAGGAATGTAATCATTCCTTAACTAACTACACCTATTGTGCCACACAACAATTACCCAACTGGTATCTCTAATCACATATGTGTAACAACATAATAATATTGAAATTGAAGAAGATCTACTCACAGCTAGAATAGTAGCAACAACACTTCCACCGATACATAAAGAAAATAATAAATATGTACAGCTACCTTAACCACTGCAATCCTTGCTAAAGAGGAGCGCCCTTCATCCGTAGCAGGGCGAGGGAAGAGAAATAAATTAAATAGAAATTAAACCAGACAATGCATGTAACAGGAGCAATGTGATAACTTTGTATTAATGTGACAAAAATTATAGAGCCAAAAATAATATTGTTCTTTGCTAAACTTTTGACCTCAAGCGTCAAGAATTATATAGTGGTTACATGTTCAGAAAAATGAGGGATGGCTCAGTCATGAGAATATTATGATTCTCAGGATGATAGAAATAAAATACATATAGCTACAACCACTTCTTAATAAAAATTATGACTGGAAGAATATAGATTACAATCAAAACTCCCTAAAATTTGTCATCCTAAAATACAATACGTAATGACTTCTACAGTTGTTGTGGAAAATCACAGCTATAGTGTAACAACAATAGAGGATAGGTCGACATATAGAAGTTGACGATATCAAGTCAACAATAAAACTGTAAAAACAATTTATCTAGTGGGTTTGTAACAATGCCATAACTTAACAACGTCGTGGTGTAACAACGCACCTTTAACTGCTCCTGTACGCCTCATGATATAGATATTTTGTGCTAAAAATAACATCTGGAAGGACAACAAAAGACCAAAGAACTTCATCAAACATTCATCCTCAGTTAGTCATAAAAAATACATGATACATCATAATAATTGATGAAATTGCAAGATAATGAAAATAAGGTGAAACGACATTGTTTAAGATAGAAAGGAAGGAAAAAGAGGCAAATACAGTCCAATGGTTGTATTCACAAAGTAATAATGGGGGAAACATATGTAGGAAATAAGTACAAAACTGGCACCCAACACCATCTACATCCAGCTTGTAGAGATTATTAACTCAAATACCTATATTCTTGGCTTCTCGTGTTGTTTTGTGTCACGGGAAATCATTTCCTTCACTAAAAATAACATTATAGCCTCTATCCTCCAACATTGCAACTGAGACTAAATTTTTCTTCAAACCTGGTACATGTATTACATATTTTATTTGAAAGGGTTTACCCGACTGTCTTTGGAAGGTAATGGTATCAATCCTGTTAGAATCGTACCACCCATTGTCACCCATTTCAATATGCATCTTGAGTTCCTTCTCCTCCAAGCTACTAAAATTTCCCTTGTCTCCCATCATGTTAAATGAAGCACCACTATCCAAATACCACACAGATATCAATGCACTTGACACCATTCATGCGACCAATGAGAATTCAATCTCAAATTGCAAGGCTAAAGCCTCACCAACTGTAGATCCTCATGCATTATTTTTCTTCTTCTTTTGTGGATAGTTAGTAGCATAATGCCCATGCTCATGACAGTGAAAACACTTCACCCTAGACATGACCCTCTTCTTGAAATCTTTGGACTCGGATTTGCAATGGAATTTATTTCGCTTCCCCTTCTTCACCTTGGTAGCCAAAGCACAATATTCTTCATCTTCATTCTTAGATGAAGATCCATCTCTGGTGTTACGTCGGAACTCCTCCTGCACCAAATCTGACTACATTCACTCTCAATCTAGTAGCTTTTCCTTTCCATTGACAAAATCTTGATAACCGTGCCAACTCTTGGGAATTCCTAGGAAAGACAAGCTCTCCAAATCATCATCAACTATATTTATGCCAACACTCCCCAGTTCGTCCCGACATTGGACAAATGTTTTTAAATATTTTGGCATGGAGTTGCCTTTCTCCATCTTGATCTTCCTGAGTTTATATTTGAGCTCCAATTTCATATGGTCACTGCTGCTCCAAAATAGATCCATCAAATCCTTCCACATTGAATATGGTGTGGATTTCGCAAGGAGGCTTCAGAAAATGTTGTCTCGTACTCCCTCCAATAGGATAATCCTCACCTTTTCCACTTTATTTTCCCATGCATCAAGATTTGCAGCATCTGGCACAGCGGGTTTATGAACATCATTGTTAATGAATTCCTTCAAGCCATTTTCTTTGAGTACTTCTTCCATCCTGTCCTTCCAAGAAATATAGCTTGATCTTCCCTCGAGTGTATGCTCCAACCTCAAGCCATTGAAAGCCATTTCGATCCTAAATCAACTGTAGCACCAAGAAAGTCTTTCTGCAAATTACAATTATATCCAGTCACAAACTCAACTCCTCCTTCACCATGTAAAAATTATACAACAAGTGTGTATATCATGGATTCAATATGATTCAACAATATACTAAATTTTAATACTAAATCTCTTCTACAAATCAATTTTGGAATTAAAAACACAATCTCTAATCACATGAAGCAAAGAAGAATCAATCAAGCCACAACATAGATAATTTTTTGGCGAAAGCTTGCTACTCAAAACCCCACTATATTCTATTGTATATTCAACATGGAATCATGAAACAATTACATACAACTCTTCTCATAATAACCCTCATGTACTGATCATCTAATTGTCTCACATTGTCTCAAATAAAACTAAACAATACTTAGCCAATTTACTACCTCCAGACAACTTGCCTTATTAGCGCAATCACTATTATTTAGGAATTTTTCTTTCCTTGACCGTGCAAGTATCATGGGCACTCCAATGGGTGTTTGGTTGCATGGGTGCAACCCAATAATCTTACAACTAATAGTGAACTTCCCTTTCACCTAGATCTCAACTGGGTCTCCACTCGAAGCGACATGCATGCAACTAATAATAGTAAATCCTCAGTTTCATGTGAGATCATTGATTGTGAATTAATTAGTATTCAATTCACTTGATCTCTCACTAGTGTATCTAACAGTTACAACTAGCACAATTGATTTTTAACTCACTTAACTGAGTTAAATTGTTTAGAACCTACATTAAATAATGCACCACTACACTTCAAACTTTGTTACAACTATAATTACTCTGCATGCCTCACCAACTACATCTAACTCAAAATTCATGAGCTAACTGAGTTTGTCACACTCAGTTAAATATTCCATGTTATTTTGAGACTAGTTTACATTTTATTGTCCATATTAATTAATGGATAACTAAAATAGACATGCACCAAATTTAGCCCACACTAGTGTAGGTGCTGCTAAGACCTGTCGTCCCATAGTATTGTAGGTGTTGCTTGGACCTCCTAGTCCCACACTAGCGTGGGTGATGAAATTTCTTGTTGAACTTCAACAACAGTAATGGGTCCTGATACATGGGACGATGTTAAAAATAGTGTTACAAAAGAAATGGAAAAATATATGTCTAATTTCAAGGAAGGGTAGAAAAGAAAGATCCTAAAGGTGCAATATTTCAAAAAACCTAATGTAGGCTTCCATTTGTATGAGAGGAACCTTGCAGCCTATGGAAGTCTACCATGGAATGACTAGGTTCCTTCTTATTTTGCAAAATTATCTTATGAAGAATTATTTTTGGGAATGAAACCTAATCATAATTACCTTCCTTCTGAATTGTTTGGTCCTAGGAAAGGTCTATTATGTGACCCTAGGCATGCTAAGTGTGATGCTTAGTTTCCTCGCCCTGAGCCACCATTGGTAAGCTGACCTCCTCGTGTGGAAACTTTGCAGTCAGATATGGATGCCATTTCTCAAATTAGTCGAGAAGTAAGAGATGTCATCATAGACAATGTTCAGACTGGACTTGGAAGAATTTATATTTGTTTTAATAAAAAAATAAAATGGGATAATTCATGTGCTAATTTTGTGTATAGTACATATGATGAGATACACAACATGAGTATTGAAGAGCTTAGAAGATATGAAAATAATTGTTGCAATGGTAGGCAGGACTTAATTCTTTATGAGGAAGAGGGTGTGGGATCGATATGCATTAATAGTTAGGGCGAATATTTTATTTTAATTTGTAATTTACATGTACATTTTTATTTGTGTGTGTTAATCTAATAAAAATGTAACATATTGTAATATCCCAAAATAAGGGATTTCTACAACAATAAGAATATCTTAAGATATTCTAGAGTTGGAAATGTAGCCATATAACTCATAACAGATGTTAAATCAGATGTATTTCCATAATATTTTCACCAGCAAAAAATATGATTCATTCTAACCACAAAAGATGGGGGAAACTAGCAATTTATTCCCTAAAAAGGTTAATTTCAGAGATGGCATAAAAATAAGGGAAAGTGATGGTGGGATCTCATATATTAGGTCATGTGGGACTCACATACCAAATTTGAGTAGAAAAAAATGACTCTAGCTATGTTAAACAGATCTCCCACTTCCAATATGGCTTAAAAATGCCCAATCCCCATGACTTGATTACTGCAGAATTTACTGAAGGAAAGACAGCATGATTTTGTGAAGGTGTTGGATGCAATATGGTATGGAAATAAGTAAATCAGATCTACAGTATGGTTCATACAATGCACAATAGATAAATATAAGATTTACATGAAGAAACCCTCAAGATTGAGGTGCTGCAGCAACATATTGGGACTACAAATATTGACAATGTTAATTTATTGATGCTACAAATGGTGCATATTACACTTCATATCTGGCACAAATTTGTACAAAAAATTATAGATCCAATACAGATATGTGTACTAGATGGGCTCCTTAATACATTCACCTTGGGGATCTAAGCAAATCATGAACAACAGTGAGTAGTTTTGAGATCTAAGTTGCAGTCTTGTAGTAATATTTAAGAATACTATAGAAAATAGAACCATATGCAAATCAGATATGAAATTAACATGGATTGGATGACCAATCCATGGATCACCACAGTGCAAGGAGAGCCCCTTAACACTAGAGATCACCCCTCAAAACGTTGCTCAAATACCCTGCAACTTCCCTCTTGCAGATAATGCAGTTATGGGAGAGAAACTGCACTATTAGCTTCAGTACTAAGTAGGCCATGCGTTGATCTAAAAGTGCATCTCTAATGATCCAATACACTCTTCCAGAAGGTTAAAAGATACACTCACTGAGAAGAGGCACTATATTGGCTTAGATCTGAGTAGATCTAGCCTCCATTGCTGCAACTTACAAAGACAAACAAATCTTAAACTGGATCTGATTGTAGTTGGAAGAATAAGCTTGGCCCAAAGCCTAATAGTGGATAAGATAGAACAAGTCTCCTCCAAGAGCTCCTAAATGGAAGAGGTGGGATTCTCGACCAGGAACACCCAAGTGCTAAACAACACTATTCTCAGCTAAACAGCCAGAGAATAAGGATTTATCTAAACAGACAACATCTATTGAAATATCAAATAATCAACCCCTTTCTTGGTGTCCTCAGCTTCCTTTTATAATATGGAAATATTTTCAAACCCTAAACCATCTTATTGATTTAGCTTCATTCACATGAGTGGCCTCCAACATGAACTGCATTGTGCCTTTAGGAGATACAATGCATGTAGATAGCATTGTGGATTTGGTCCTGTTGACCCAATCAATTGATCTAGCCTCTTTCACACTTAAGTGTGTTTATGAAGATAGCTCAGATTTAGCTTGTTTCACATTGAGCATTGATTTATTTCGTTGTTTAGGAGTTATATTGATCCTCCTTCACAATTTTATTCATGAAACAGAAAAAGTAAAACAAAATTGAATATTCCTATTAGATTGGGCTAATTAGGAATATTACACATATGTTCACCATTTTCAGTTAACATGCTATTTGAACGAAACTTTTGATAATATCATGGTCCAAGGTTTAGGTTCTGGAAATCAAGATGATATTTTGGAAAATGTTAGTTTTTCTTAGGAGTTCATGATGTTGATGTACAATTATTATTCTATTATTATATCAGTATCATGATGACATATTTTTAAAATAAATAATTGTGTGCACATGTATATAATTAAATGTTAACAGATTCAGATTCCATTTGATGTTTTTGCAATGGAGCCACCCTCCTCTTCCATGTTAGGATATGTGAAAAATAATCCACCATCACAAGTATTCAAATTTTCACATATGTTTTAGGTTTTAAATAAAGTTTCATTAAAAATGATCTAGATCTTGAGTTATTTTACAGTTTTAAATTTTTTGAATTTTAGGTTTTTGGATATGATTTCCCTTCTCCAAGGACTTTAGCGATCGAGTGTATGATGGAGATAGGAACACCCAAACAATTTGAAGAAGAAGTTTTCTAACATTTTTTTTTAATATTATTTCATTAGTTTATGCATTTTCATTTGAAATTTTTTAATATATATATATATATATATATATATATATATATATATATATATATATATATATATATATAAATATATTGTATAGTTTATCGTGGAGGATACATTGATGCAAGGCCAAAACAGGACAACGAAGGGGGAACTACATGAGGTATTGCATGAAATTTTCATTTTTTTTTTCATTTAGTTTGTTTTATTGAAGGTATACATTCTCATTCAATTTTAAAACATTAAATTTTAATTTTAATACATATAATATAAAAATTTTATATTATCTGTATTTATATGTATATGAAATTAGGGCCAACAGGGGACAATGGAGGGGAAACTAGATGAGGTATTGCATGATTTTTTTTTTCACCTTTTTAATGAAGTTCTACATTTTCATTCAATTTTAAAACATTAAATTTTAATTTTCATACATGTACATAAATTTCTTATACATGTGTATATATATGCAATTACACGTTGTGTAGGTTCCCCATTCTTCATATGATGGCACAGCCAGGCTGCTGGAAAATGCATTGCAACCAAATTCTCTATTTAATTGATGCACGCAACATTTTATTTGATATAGTATTTTTATAGCTTAAACATGTGTCATATTTACTTTTATGAAAGTTCTTTTATCTACATCCTAATGATGTGATTATTCCGAAAGTTATTTTATCTACATTATGGATCACAAAAGTCTTAGATCTAAGTTGATACTTGTAAAACTTGATATACTGTCATATTTACTTTTATTGAATGATATAAATTTTGGACATATTTTACATTTTGGATAGTTGAATTACATTTACTTTTATTGAATGATTTTAATTTTTTAATAGTTTTTACAATTGGCATGTGATCACATGTTGTTATATAATGTTAACTTATATGATATTAGATTAAGTTTTGTTTTTAAAACTTGTTGTTTTGTTACTTGTTATTTAAAATGAATCTAGATTGAAATTTCAAATTACAAAACGCATGTGGTACATGTTATTCATTTGAACATGTGTGAATGTGATATAATTAGGTGTAAATGTCTATTAAAGGTGATATTTAGGTACATTTTGCATGATCACATGACATTTAAAACAATCATAGATCGTTTTACATATTCAAGTTCATGAATATATGTAACAATGATTGAAGTACATTGGCATTTAGTCGTTACATTTTGCATACATGATGACATGTTGTTATAATGTTAACTTAGATTCAATATTAGATTAAATATTTTGTTTTTAAATCTCAAGTTGTTTTGTCATTTTTTATTTAAAATGAATCTAGATTGAAAATGAAAATTACAAAAAAAATGTGGTACATGTTAAATTCATTTGAACATGTATGAATGTTATATAATTAGGACATGTCTATTAAAAGTGATATTTAGGTACATTTTGCACATGATCATGTGTAATTTAAAAACAATCATAGATGGTTTTACATATTTAAGTTCATTAATATGTAACAATGATTGAATTACATTTTCATTTAGTTACATTACATTTTGCATAGATTATGACGTGTTGTTATAACGTTAACTTAGATTCAATCTTAGATTAAATGTTTTTTTTAAAGCTCAAACTGTTTTGCCATTTGTTATTTAAAATGAATCTAGATTGAAATTGAAAGTTACAAAAAACATGTGGTACTTGTTAAATGCATTTGAAAATGTATGAATGTTATATAATTAGGACATGTATATTAAAAGTGATATTTAGGTTTACATTTTGCACATGATCATGTGTCATTTAAAACAATCATAGATGGTTTTACATATTTAAGTTCACGAATATGTAAAAATGATTGAAGTACATTTGCATTTAGTTGTTACATTTTTTATACATGATCACATGATGTTGTAATGTTAGGTTAGATTCAATCTTAGATCAAAAATGTTTTGTTTTTAAATCTCAAGTTGTTTTTTCGTTTGTTATTTAAAATGAATCTAGATTAAAAGTGAAAATTACAAAACACATGTGGTACATGTTAAATCCATTTGAACATGTTTGAATGTTATATAAATATGACATGTCTATTAAAAGTGATATTTAGGTGTACATTTTGCAAATGATCATGTGTCATTTAAAACAATCATAAATGGTTTTACATATTTAAGTTCATGAATATGTAACAATGATTGAAGTACATTTGCATTTAGTTGTTACATTTTTCATACATGATCACATGTTGCTATAATGTTAACTTAGATTCAATATTAGATTAAAAATAATTTTTTTTTAAAGCTCAAGTTGTTTTGTCATTTGTTATTTAAAATAAACTAGATTGAACTTGAAAATTACAAAACACATGTGGTACATGTTAAATGCATTTGAACATGTATGAATGTTATATAATTAGGACATACATCTATTAAAAGTGATATTTAGGTACATTTTGCACATGATCTTGTGTCATTTAAAATAATAATAGATGGTTTTACATATTTAAGTTTACGAATATGTAACAATGGTTGAAGTACATTTGCATTTAGTTGTTACATTTTGCATACATGATGACATGTTGTTATAATGTTAACATAGATTCAATCTTAGATTTTAAATGTTTTGTTTTTAAAGCTCAATTTGTTTTGTTACTTGTTATTTAAAATGAGTTTATATTGAAATTGAAAATTACAAAATACATGTGGTACATGTTATGCATATGAAAAATGTGTGAATGCTATATAATTATGTGTACATATGTCTATTAAAGGTGATAGTTAACTTTTAATATAAAGTTGTAAATGAACATGTGCATAAACGTATAAGTAATACACATGACCATGTTCAATTTGCATGGTGTGAGTATGATTTGATGTTTTTAAAGGTTAAATACATATATATTTAATTTCATAACTATGTAGCAATGAAAGAAAATTTGCATTTAATTCATACATTTTTCATTTGAAACCATTCTCATAATGTTAATATATAATACATATAGATGTACATCTAAAACAATCATAAAATTCTAGGTGTACATAGATGTGTCAAACAATCATAAAATTTTAAAATTGTATTAAAAAATATGTTATACAACATTTTTCATTAATGTACATAGAAAGGCTACTATGTATGTCAGTTGATAGTAGACTTTAATATAATAAAACTAGAAATTACAAAACATGGTACACTTTTTCATTCAATAATGAATATTATAATTTTCTTTATATGTCTAAAACAAGATCATAAATTAACATTTGCATTATATCAAATATGCTAGAAACATACATTTTGCAATACTGACATAAAATTAACTAGCTCATACCAAATAATGTACATGTATAAATTACTTGTGTGCATGTGAAAAAATAATGTACATGTGCAAACACTTGTACATAACATAAAATATACATATAAGAATGTACAACTTAAGAATGCACAAAAAAAGGCTAACAATTTGTACTTGAGTTTTGTAAGTTATCAAAGATGAATCCAAGGATAAGAAATTGTTGGGCAGTTCAATCAAAAAAATTCTAATGGAATGCCATCCTCAATGATCCGTTCATGATCATATTTTGACATTTTCCATTTCTTAACATTCATTTTTTTCTTTGATTAAACTTATATCAACCTTATGTGCATTGCACACACCAGTTGACTATATTGACAACTTATGACATCAAGTTCATAGTCTTGAAAATAAACAATATTCTAACTCTCATGAGTTTGTTGGAAAAAATAAGCTTTCAGTATAATAGACCCCCAGCCATATATAAATTTCTTATCATCATAGTTTTCAAATAATTTCATATTTCATTTAGTTCAATGCATCAAATAATACTTGACAATTTCTATGTTGTTAGCAGGTGCAACTACAACAAAAACATCTCCTGCATGGTAAAACAAGTACATAAATATAGATCATAATTAACATGAAAATTTAAATTTAAAATTAACATGTGTACTTGATTCTACTATCTATTTCTAGATATATATCATTTGAAAGAAATTGAAATGTTACCTTCTCTAATAGGATCAGAAACTCGATCACCTTCAGATGGTACTACAACCTCCTCTGATTCATTCTTTTCAAAGTTTGCAACGAACATTTTCCCCTTTGTATTTAGTCTTATATGTTGTCAATATTTTACATACATTTTGTTTTCACAAACATCATTGGATTTTGTGTCGTCTATGAAAACATGACAAAAACAAGAATATTTCTTTTATCGAATGCAAACACACATTGGTACTCATTTGTTTTAATTGAATGAAATTTTCGAGTCCCTTTTATTATTTCAACGTCATTTCCAATCAATATATCTACATCTTGGACCCAAATATGTGAAAAAAACCTATATGAAAAATTCAAACAAGAATATAAATATGTTATTTAAAATACAATAGAAGATAATCTTTGTGATAAATAATGTTTAAAATTAGAAAAATAATAAAAATTAGATCATGTATATTAAAGTTATATATATATATATATATATATATATATATATATATATATATATATCTGTGTGTGTGTGTGTGTGTGTAAGTGTCTGTAAGTTAATTTATATATATGTACAGGTACCTTTGTACTTCCCTTCATCTATTAGTCTTATGGCTTAGTGCAGTGATGCACCATTATACAACTTGCTCATTTGAGACACATCAGTGTGAAAAGTGGTCCATTTGATATCTTCTAAGTGCTTGTTTTATACATGCCCCTGCACCATCATATTCTCTTTTTCCATGACCAGCCTCAAAGAAATTCCAACAATGTTTAATGTAGGTTTTCATATGAAGACGACAAAACCAAAAGAATGATCATGAATATTTGAATTTACCTATGCATCCATCTGAACATATCCAATGTTCATTGAATTTTATTCCACAACCTTTCAACGAGTCATAAATCTTATCAAAATAATGTTGTAAAAAATGGGTATCATGTGTACGATCGCCACCGATATAAAAGTGATATTCTTTAATAACATGTCGATTTTCATTGGTGCTTTTTATATGATCAACATTTTGTTCAACATGTCTTTATATAATATGGAAAAGCATATATACTTGGTCAGAATGATAGTATTCTCTTTGTATTTCATTTTGTGGAACAAATGTGTAATTCTCTACAAATCAACTATTGACAAAATGATCCCTGGTGGAAAAAATTCACGGGATTTTTTGAATTGCAATTCCTACCATCGATCTCTATCGGAATGCTTGTTGTATTTATAAATTTTTGCCTCAAAGATTCTCAAAAACTCTATCACAAAAATTTCTTCTTCTTATAAATCAATCCTTTTAGCACTTGTAGTACTACTTGAACCAATCGATGTATGAATATATCCATATCTCTTCCATTTCACTTTTATGTTGGAAAATGATTGATGATTTATATAAATAGGATATTTTTTTTGAAATAAAGTCAAATTTCCATAATGATCGCATTTTTTACCACCAACACATTTATTTTGGTAAAATAATTCATGGATTTCTCTTACACATAGAATTTGGGATATGGAAGCATAGATAGTGGAAGGAGGAGGTGAATTTTTCAAAAAAAATTACCAAAATTAAGGAATGTGTCATAATATAACTGAAATTCCACATGACAAGGAAAAAAACAAGTGTCCCGTACAATGATAGGTTTACAATACCATGGTTTTTTTTGCACAAAAGAACTGATTGAGACATTAATTTCACGATTCTCTTCTATTAACTTCTTGAACAACTCTATCTGATTGGTTTCCAGGATATGTTTTCCATGTTCTTCGTATTGATTTTGTGCTATTCCTCCTCGCATCACATCCCCTGATTTTGGTGAAACAGATGATTTTTTCATCCAATATTCATATATTATTTTTTTAACATCTTATACAAGTCTATATTTGTATCGTTTCCTACAAAGAACTATCCAACATGCAAGTTCATCTTTTACATCTATTTACAATCGAAATTTCCGATGTTTTTGCAATATTTTTCGTGAGGACCCTAATTTTTGTGCCATAGGTTTTACCAAGTGATTCTCTTTAGTACTTGATGAAACAACTGCAATTTGTATTTATCTACGTGCATCTAAATCACTTTTCTTTCTGGATCTTCAAATTGACTTTAGAGCACTATTTATATTTTGTATCACATTTTTCTTCATTTCTTTTTATCTTTTGTTGATTTTGAAAACCCAATAGAGTCATAGCTTCTTTTAATTTATTTGATGTTAAGAGAATTCTCAAAATTTTGGCTTGAACTGCCACATTTTCATCTTTGAAGAACATATCAATAATGTGCTTAACATGAAATCATATAACAAGGTGAAATTTTTTATCTCCATATGTGTTAGTGTCAACATTTTCTAACATCTCGTCATCAATATTGATTTCATCTATACATATGAGAATTAAATGTACAAAAAGAGTTTAAATATACAATAAATAACTAAATTAATAAAGATGTATAATTTCAATAATACACATTCAATATATATATATATATATATATATATACCTGGTGATTCAATTTAATTTCTTTTAACATTTTCAACATATTCAATCATTTGTTCAATATCTCTTTCACTTTGTCTTTCAAAATTTTCTATCTCAGCATCAATGTTATGAGGAATATATTTCTTTTTTTATATTTAAAAGTATATTTCAAATTAGTTCATCAAATAAAAATTAAGATTCACAATACACTAGTTAAATTTTAAATATAATTTATAATATTTACATTTACATACTTGCTTCAACTTCTAGTTGAGGTTGATTTTCCCTTTCAATATTTGAGGATTCTTCTCTCCTGTTTTTGTGATATTCTCTCATGTATTCTCTACGAGCCTTAGTGTTTCTTGTTTGATCATATTTTCTCTTGCAATTTATTTGATTTCCAATGATAATTTAGTATGAAGCTCCAAACATTTCCTTCAAAATCCTGCAAAAAAAAATCAGTATCAAAATTTAGACAAAACCTCACTTCAAAAAATCATCACAAAAGATCCAATTAAAAAAAAAAAAAAACACTTTAAAGTTTTGCACAAAAGACATACTTCAACCGAAAACACTTACTTTAAGAAAAAAGTCTCCTTAAAAATTCTACCAAAAAAAATGTCTTTTAAAAATGAAGCTCAAAATATTTCCTTCAAAGTCCTACAAAAAAATCTCACTTTAAAATTTTAGACAAAAACTCACTTTAAAAAATCATTACAAAGGATTTACTTCAACCCAAAACACTTACTCCAAAAAAAATTCACTTTAAAAAATACCCCCAAAAAATGTCCTTTGAAAATTAAACCCATTTTTTTTTTGAAAATTCAGCCCAAAAAATTTCCTTTGAAAACTCAGCCCAAAAAATTTCGTTTCAAAATTCAGCCCAAAAAAATTCCTTTGCAAATTCAGCCCAAAAAAATTCCTTTCAAAATTCAGCCCAAAAAATATCCTTTGCAAATTCAGCCCTAAAATTTTCTTTGCAAATTTCATCCCAAATTGTGACTATTATATGTAATAAATTAATCATAATAAAGTTTTATGAAGGCATGCCACTTATATGTAAGGAAGTTTGTCAAAGTGAGTCACATATATTCCACTAAAGGTTGAACAAAACTATTATAATGAATGTAACGGTGATTTTTATGAAGTCATCATTCCGAATAGGGAAATGATGTGTTGCATGAGAAAACATCCTATATAAAATAATAATGTCCTTAATAATAAATATTTTCATGATGAAATATCCCACATAAAACAATGATGTTCTCAATAATATATAAAAAAAGTTATCACAAATGAGTTGTGACTATTCTATATAATAAATTAATCGTAAGAAAGTTTTATGAAGGAAAGTCACTTATATGTAAGGAAGTTTTTCAAAGTGAGTCAATTATATTCCACTAAAGGTTGAACAAAATTATTATAACAAATGTAATGGTGATATTTATGAAATCCGAATTTATAATAATTGTTGTTTTAGTTGTAATCATCAAGATTAGTGTCAGTCTCTTGTTGCAATCATCAATATTAATCTTATTAGTAGATCTTGAGAATCGTGATGGATAATATTTTTAAATACATCAAGCCTCATTTCATAATATTAAGCTATGTAGGTGGATTTTGAAACACTGGTGATTAAGGGCATGAGAAAAAAATCCTTCATTTGATATGATTTTTGGCAGATTATCATTAAAACATTATTAGTACTATATGTTTCTATATCACAAGGATTCTCAAGGTTTGATTATTATAAATTAGCTACTACACATGTCTACTACACTCTCTACATTTCTAACATCTGCATCCATGCACTTTGCACTATTGCAAACTCTGATCTGCACTCCAGTATTCGACACCTGTCACTCTAATTTCTCTCCTCCTGCTACTGCTATACAATGGACTCCTCATAGCCAGGTTTGATCTATGAGACACACCATATTAATGGACCATGCCAAAATTCCTTCTTGGGATTATATCTACACATCACCCCACCTCACACTTAGAGGTATGGCTGCATGTACTCCCTCTACCCATCTGGCTCGAAATTTCCCCATCCTGGATATCTCTATTTGCTTCACCTTGTAGATCCACTGTTAGGTCCCTACATTTCTAGTATAGTCCCTTATTGTTGTTATTGTAACTTCCTTATTGTTATCATTGTACCCTGTAACCCCCATATTGTTATTATTGTGCCCTTAAATTATTATTGTTAGGTCAGCTATGATTACATTGTGGCCCCATGGACTCCTATATATAGAAAGGAGGTTTTGTAATTTGTATCATCCAAGAATTGTTCATTCATGTAATGTATTGGAGGCTTCCCCCTCGAAGTGGCTTATTTCTAAAGTGTTGATATCTCTTTTCTTCTATTTTTGGAGCTAGTTTCACAACATTTGGTATCAGAGCTTTAGATTCTAGGGTTTCATTGCTCCAAACAGGTCATCGTGGAATTTTCTCTATAAAAAATTTTCTACAAAGGTTCAGAATATAACATTGTTATAGTGTGAAGCTAAAATCCTGAGGAACATCTTCGCAAAATTTCAGAGCTTGGTTCGCGATATTTTAAGAGATATTATCTGTTGAAGTTGAGGCTTTTTGTAGGCTCCTGAGTTTCACTTAAAAAGGCTATCACAGCATTTTCGCTATAACTTTTTTTCTAAGAAGGTTCAGAAGCTGAAATTTTTAGAGAGTGAAGCTGAAATCCTAAGGAAAAGCTTCGCAAAATTTCAGAGCTTGGTCCACAATATTTTTGGAGATATGATCTGTGGAATTTAGGTATTTGTCAGGCTCCCGAATTTCATCTCAAATAGGTGCTCGTGGGAAAATATTCATAACTACCTCTCTGAGCATCAGATTGGAATTATATAAAAAGTGACTGGAAGTACATAGACTATCAAAAAGTGACACGTGGAAAGTCGTAAAATTTTGTTCTACTGAACCATTCCATAATTAGGTCATTGTGGGAGATTGGACATAATGTTGCCTTGAAGAATCCAAATCAGGTCAGACTTGTGGCATCTGAAAGAAGTTTTAGAGGATTACTACAAGGCCGAATTTCAGATATTGAGGATCTGCAAGTATATAGATAAGTCAATTTCAATATCGAGCTCCTCAAAAGCAAGTAAAAGGTGTGTATTTTTTTTCCCAAATTGCATAAGTCCTGTTTGAAGAATCAAGTTGAATTGATTCCAAGGGCATATTGTAGAATATATTTCAGTATTGGGTTCTAAAATGCCTCCTAAAAATAATTCAATGCCCATTAAGCCTTTAGAAGGCTCTACTATGACTCATGAAGATGAAGAATGGCAACATGAAATATCAAATTTACAAGAGCAAGTGCAACAAATTTCTCTCTCGCAAAGAGCAACAAAAAATGACATGGAAGTTTTGAAGGAAGGCGTGGAAACTAAGATGGATGGTTTGAATAAATGCATGGAATCTAATATGGATGACATGGAAGCTAATATCGATGAAAAAATGGAAAAAATGAAGAATGATCTAAAAGTAGGCATGGAAGGTTTGAAAAATTTGATACAACAAATGTTTCCTAATGGTGAAAAGATAGTAGAGGAAAATCATGATGAGAACAAAATAAATGTTAATCGTGATTTCATAAACTATAATGTTGGTGGGAAGAACCACCATATTCCAAAAATGGATATGAGGAATTTTCATGGAAAGGATCCTGTAACATGGATACTACAGATGGAGCAATATTTTGATCCCAATAATGTGCAAAACATAAAAAAGGTACACATTGCAACTTTACATTTAGAACAAAATACATTTCTATGGTATCGATGGCTTTTCTCCCGTAAAAAAATTGTCACTTGGTCAATTTTTACGGAGGAAATGATAGCACATTATGAGGATACAAAGAGCAACACCTCCATTAGCCAATTGATAAATCTCAAACAAAAGGGTTTAGTGGGGCAACACATTGAGGACTTCCAAAACTTGAATATAAGGGTAACTGATATTCTACAGGAACACATGATTGATCTCTTCATAGGTACTTTAAAGGATAACATCCAACATGAAGTTCATGTTTTGGAACCTGATTCATTGGAGAAGGCATTCAAGTTGGAAAGAAAAATTTAATGTAAAATTATGGCGACAACAAAGCCTACCACTCACTTCTATAAAGAGGGAAGTGTTGCTACTCCTAGATTTCCACAACCTACAAGGTTGAAACTACAACAAGTGGAAGAAAAAAGAGTAAAAGGGCTTTGCTACAGTTGTGATAGAAAATACATTAAAGTTCATATGTTTGTTGAGAATAAATTATTTTACATAGATTGTGAAGAGGAAGAAGAAAATCAACAAGAAGAGGATATACACCAGGAACCAACCCTAGAAGAGGAAGAAATGAGTCTGACCATATCATGTAATGCCTTGGTAGGAATTACCACTCCTCAAACTCGCAAGATAGAAGGACATATCAAGATGAAAAAGGTGATAATGTTGATTTATTCAAGTAGTATCCATAATTTTATTCATTGTAAGGAAGCCAAGGAATTGAATTGTTTCCTATAACCAACACCATAATGTCAACTGATGGTTGCAAATGGAGGAACTATAAATTGCTCTGGAAAATGCCATAATATCAAGCTAACCATGGGGGAATATGTATTGAATAGTCCAATGCTTTCCATTCCTATGGGAGGTGTTGATGTTGTACTAGGAGTACAATGGTTACAATATTTGGGGACGATAGCTTTTAATTTTCAAGAACTTTTCTTGAAATTGTTTTCAGAAGGAAAGGAAGTCGAATTACGGGGTATTGCGGGGGAAGCCGGAAAGATAATAAGCTCTAATGTCTTGACAAAACTACAAAGAAATAACAACGGGAACAGTGCACAATTATTGCTCACTGGGAAGTTGGGATTTAACATCAAATCATCTATTTAAGGTCTCCAAAAAGCCTTGGGACAATTATTCCAAGGTTCTTGAAACCTCCAACCTCAAAAGAGGACTCCCACTATATTCGTGATCATGATCATCCTATTCATTTCGATGATTCCGGAAGTGTTCCTCCAAACATCAGGCCTTATAGATATCCTTATGTCGAAAAGAGCGAAATTGAACGTATCATTGAAGTAATGTTAGAGGATGGTATAATTCAACCTAGTCAAAGTTCTTTCTCTGCTCCAGTAGTATTGGTGCACAAGAAGGATGGATCATGGCGCATGTGTCCAGATTATAGGGAGCTCAATAAGCTCACTATTAAAGATAAATTTCCCTTTCCTGTGATTGATGATTATTGGATGAATTACATGGAGCAATTTATTTTACCAAGTTGGATCTTCGTTCATGATATCATGAAATTAGAATGAAGACTGAAGATATTCCAAAAATAGCATTTCAAACTCATGAGGGTCATTATGAATTTTTGGAGAAAAAATTATATGCAAAAACATCCTAATGTTTCTTTGGAGTACAAAAGGTGGAATATTTGGGTCATATTGTATCTCACGAGGGTGTTACAGTAGACCCTCACAAAATTAAAGCCATTAAAGAATGGAAAGTACCCACAACCATCAAGTAGTTGCAAGGATATCTCGGCTTAAAAGGGTATTATTGAAAGTTTGTTAAGAACTATGGAAAAATAGTAGCACCTCTAACAATATTATTGAAGAAAGATGGATTTTCATGGACTCCTGAAGCAACTAAGGCCTTTGAACATCTTAAAGAGTCAATGTGCCTAGCGCCGGTCCTAGCTACACCAGACTTCAAAAAAACCTTTATTGTGGAATGTGATGCATCTGGAAATGGAATTGGTGTTGTTTTAATGCAAGAAGGGGAATACATTGCTTTTGAAAGTCGTCCAATCAAAGGAAAGTATTTACAGAAAGATATTTATGAGAAGGAAATGTTGGAAATACTACATGCACTAAAGAAATGGTGACCTTACCTAATGGGAAGACACTTCAAGGTAAAAAATGATCATAATAGTCTTAAACACCTTTTGGAACAAAGACTGTCTTCAAAACAGCAGTAAAAATGGGCCACAAAGATGTTGGGTTATGACTTTGAAATCATCTACAAAAAAGGGAAACTAAATGTTGTTGTGGATGCATTCTCAAGAAAGGATGAAGAGGTGGAAGCATTTCTTTATGTCATTTCTATTATCCAACCAGATTGGATAATTGAAGCAAGGGATGAATGGAAGAAGGAAAAAGAAGTGTGGACACTCATTCAAAAATTGCAGTAAGATCCTAGTACATCTGATACATTTAGTTGGAAAAATGATTCGTTATGGTACAAATATCGCTTATAAATTTGCAATAATTCCCAACTAAAACAAAATATTATTTTGGAATTGCACACTTCTCCTTTAGGAGGACATATTTTTATAAAACTTTACAGTGATGAAGAAAGAATTTTTTTGGGACGGCCTTAAATGTGATATTCAAAAGTTTGTGGCGGAATGTTTGGTTTTCTAGCAGAATAAAGTTGAGACAACTAAGACCCCGGGTTTTCTACAACCTTTATCCATTCCAAGTCAATGTTGGGAGGAGATTTCAATGGATTTTATCACAGGTTTACGTAAGTCCAAAGAAAAGAGTGTCATAATGGTGGTAGTTGATAGACTTACCAAGTATGCACACTTTTGTGAATTATCTCATCCATTTAAATCAAGTATAGTTGCTACTACATTTATGGACACAATTCAAAAGGTACATGGAAACCCAAGGGTTATTGTGAGCGACAAAGATCCCTTTTCTACTGGAAATTTTTGAACAGAGTTATTTTCTTGTCTGGGTACTCAATTAGCTCATAGCTCATCTTATCATCTTCAATCCGATGGTCAAACTAAGATAGTAAATAAATGTTTGGAAAGAATTCTGTTCCCATTGTTTTTATCGATATGCAAAGATAATAGATTAGTCAATTCCTCATCATTTGGACGGGTGAGTAACACCTTCACTTCCATCTTGTAAACAAAAAAATGACCCCATTTATGGCACTTTATGGATGTCATCCACCGCCCATCACATCTTCTTTAAAGGAAAATTCTAGGGTTCAAACAGTGGAAGATCACATCAAGCATCAACAAGGAGTTCTCCAACTCTTAAAGGATAACCTAAATTTGGCACAAAATCGAATGAAACATCAGGCAAATCAATATCGCAGCGAGAGAAGTTTTGATGTAGGAGACTGGGTATTTTTATGGCTACAACCATACAAAAAAATTTCCCTCAAGCAAGCTAAGAAGGATAATAAATTATCACCAAAGTACTATGGTTCTTACAAGGTGTTGCAAAAGATTGGTACTATAGCATACAAATTTGATCTTCCTGCTTCTTCATGAGTGCATCCAATTTTCCATGTTTCATGCTTGAAAGAAGGTTATAGGTGAAAATATTCAAGTTCAAACAATATTGCCAGAGCTTTGTGAGGAAGGAAAAATCATATTGGAACCTGAAGCGGTCATGGAAACAGTATCTCGACAGCTACGAAATCGATCAATTTCAGAGTATCTCATCAAGTGGAAGAACTTACCACTGAAGATTCTACATGGAAGGATGAGAATTTTATACAGAAGCACCTAGAGCTTCTCAAGCATTGAGGACAACACTTTTTTGAAGGAGAGGGGCATGTTAGGTCCCTATATTACTAGTACACTCCCTTATTGTTGTTAGTGTAACCCACTTATTTTTATTATTGTTACCTGCTTCTTCATATTGTTGTTAACTAGAGATAGCTTATTTGTTGGGTCAGCTTACAGGGGATTACATTGTGGCCCCACTAAGATTACATTGTGGACCCATGGACTCCTATATATAGAAAGGAGGTTTTCTAATTTGTATCATCCAAGAATTGATCATTAATGTAATGTATAGGAGGTTTTCCCCTTGAAGTGACTTATTTCTAAGGCATTGATATCTCTTTTCTTCTATTTTTGGAGTCAGTTTCACATCATTTGTTATCAGATCTTTGGATTCTAGGATTTCGCTGCTCCAAACAGGTCATCATGGCATTTTCCTGATTATCATTAAAACATTATTAGTACTATATGTTTATATATCACAAGGATTCTTAAGGTTTGATTATTATAAATTAGCTACTACACATGTCTACTAGACTCTCTGCATTTATGACATCTGCATCCATGCACTTTGCACTGCTGCCAACTCTGATCTGCGCTCTAGTATCCGACGTTTGTCACTCTAATTTCTCTCCTCCTGACATTTGACTGCATCAATATAACTGATCCTTCATGCTACTGCTATACAGTTGGCTTCTCATAGCCAGGTTTGATCCATGAGACACACTGTATTAATGGACCCTGCCCAAATTCATTCTTGGGATTATATCTACACATCACCCCACCTCACACCTAGAGGTATAGCTGCATGTACTGCCTCTTCCTATCTGGCTCGAAATTTCCCCATCCTGGATATCTCTATTTTGTTCATCTTGTAGATCCACCTGGATCCAACCACTGAATTCCCCACTGGTCTTGGGACCACTTCCCATGCATTGTTTCTAATAATAGAGTCACAGTCCTCAACCATGAAATCACACCATGTTGGTTGATGCATTACTTCCTCAAAATAGGATGGTTCTGTCACAATACATTCTCTTATAAGAGCCATGTATCCAGTGTACCTGTATCGGGACCTTCTTTACCTGCGCTGTGATGTAGGTTATCCTACATGCTCTGTCACATCTAGCATAAATATTTCAGCCTCTATGGTGCACTTCCTACCATTTCTAGTGGATGGCTCCACATGAGTGGTTTCTGCCACTTCATTATCCTCTTCTTGCGGTTTCTCCACATCCTAAGAGTCATCCTTTGGAACTAACAATTCCTCATTTGCATACAATTCAAGCTCCCTCTCAAGGGACAATCGCATGCCTTTATCCTCATCAAATCTAACATATCTCTTGACAACTATCATCTTGTTAGATGACAAGTACACCCAATAGTTGTGGAGAGTATGAATGTACCCCACAAATATCTCAATCTATGTTTCTATTTCTAGGTTCCTCCTCACATGTTTGGTCACATGGAAATAGATAGATGAGCCACAAATTTTAAAATATGAAACATCTAGTTTCTTACCTAAAAAATCCTCCTTTGGTGTAGTCATTCCAAGTATCCGATGAAGACTACGATTATGCACAAATTATTCTTTGTTGCATGCCTCTTCCCACATATGAAACAATAGGCCCTCATCATGTAACATAGCTTGTGCTACTCCCATAATTGTTCTGTTATTTCTTTCTACAACTCCATTATGTTGTGGGTTATGAGGTGCAAACAATTCTCTCTAAATTCCTTCTTTGGCATAGAAATTCTTCAATTCATTGGAGATATATTCACCACCATTGTCTCTATTTAGAGACTTCACCTTCTTCCCTGTATCTTTCTCTATAAATGTTTTGAACTCACAAAACATGGAGAACACCTGATCTTTCTTCTACAGAAAGAGGATCCAACACTTTCCAGAAAAATCATCAACAAAAATTACATAATACATGTGCTTTGTTGTGGAAGGTGTAGAGGATGGTCCACACACATATCAGTGAAAGATCTTAAGTATTTCCACTACTCAGTTCTCCTTCTCATGAAAGGCGGCATTTGTATACCTCCCCATGGTACATCCCTTACATGTGTCTATCTGTGTAGGAGTACCCTTTGGAAGACCTGTAGAAATCTGTTGCATGATCCTCAAAGCACTATGGTGTAGATGGCCCAATCTCCTGTGCCATAACTCACCTATATCCCAACTCACCACCTTCCATGTTGTACTGCTCAATGCTACGCATACATCTACAACAATTTTTTAGAGTTTCTTCACATGAACCCCAATATTATTTACTTGTGATGTGGCTTTGTGATGAAGGAACGCCTTTGCTTCACTAAAAACCATATCATATCCAAGATCCTCCGACATATCAATTGAAACTAAATTATTTTTTAAGCCTGGTACATGCATACATATTTTAATATGAAAGGTTTACCTTAATGTCTCTAGAAAGTAATTGTACCAGTCCCGGTAGTGCTATACCTCCCATCATCAACCATCTCGATGTGCATTTAAATATCCTTCACCTCCAAGCTACTAAAGAGTTATTTGTTTCCCGTCATGTGGAAAGATGATCCACTATCTAGGTACCACATAGATCCCATCATAGTTGATGCCATTCATGTGATGAGAGACAATTCCAACTCAAATTTTGATGCCAAATCTTCACCCGCTGGAGCTCCTTGAGCCTTCTTGTTGTTCTTCTTCTTTTTTATTTTCCCGAGGTTGTCCTTGAGTGCCAATTTTCTCTGGTCACTGCTACTTTGAAACAGACATGTAAAGGCCTTCCAAATAGCATCTGGAGTTGCCTTTCCATGGAGACTCGAGACAATGTTATCTCGAACTCCCTCTAACAAGATCCTCCTCTCCTTTGCTACCTTCTTCTGCCATGCATCAATAAGTTGGGCATCTACTGTTGTGGGCTTGTGATAGCAATTATCTATATATTCCTTCAACCCATTGTCCTCCAACACTAGCTCCATCCTATCCTTCCATGAAATATAATTCGAACATTCCTCGAGTGAATATTTTAGTCTCAAGCCATTGAAAGACATCTTGATCCGCTTATAGCTCCAAATAAAGTACTTGAAAATTTGAATATTGTTCAACAAAAACTCAACTTATTCTCCACTATTGTGACTCTTAGCACTCTTATACCATGTAGAAAATCTCTCACACAACTATAATACCATGTAGAAATTATATCAATGGACTCAATTCTATCATGCAATGTACTAAAACAAGATATTGAATCCTTCTACAGTATTTCTGGACTATAAAACACGATGGATCAATCACATGAAAGTAAGATAAAGAAGTAAATCAATACACAACACGAGATATTCCTAGGGAAAGCAAATTCTCAAAAACCCTCCATATTTCTTGTATAATTAACCACATAATCAAGAAACAATACAATGTATTTGTGATCACCACAACTTCATACACTCTATCAATTACTTCACACTGACCTAGGAAAAATTGGAAAAACACATAGTCAATTATCAGCCTACCCTCAACCTACCCTACGTACGTAGTCCCTAGAGAATTAAACCAATATTAAGTAGGAAAATCATCCTTCCTTGATAGTGCAATCCATCATGGGATTCCCATGGTTTTATAACTGCACCTGGGCATGTTTCCTAAAATACAGCTACTAGTTTACTAGCCTTGAAGATTTGTCTCAACTAGGTATCCACCGGAATTAGCATGCATGTAGCTATAAATAGTGAAACATCAGTTACTTTTTATATCACTACTAGTCAATTAAATCTATTTTAATTCACTTGAACTTCCACTAGATTATCAAACAATTAGAACTAGTTAAACTAATTTTAACTCAATTAATGTGAGCTAATTGATCCCACTCACACTACACTAGTGCTACAGCTACAACTCGACCCTTTTAATAATATAATCACTCTACATGTCTATCCTTAGACCCTCAACTCGAAATTCTTGAGATAAATTATTCTATCACACTTTGTTAATTATTACAAGTTGTTATGAGATAAGATTATAATTAATTTTCCAATTTATTTAATAAATTGGCTTGCACACTAATGTATTTCTAGGACCCATCACTGTGTGACTTGTGATCCCACACCAGTGTGTGTGTTGTTTCTAGATGTCAATTTCATTGTTTCTTGTTGAAAATTTCAACAATAAGCCCATATATGTAATCATCTACATTTCCATGGCTTGAGTGAAAATAGGATATTCCTAATTCCTAAAGCAATTGTAGTTGTTGTTCCATGAGGGCATTTCTAGGGAAGAGCCAGTGTTAGCTTCTATATCCCCAAAGAACGATATTTTTAGGTTCCCCCTTTTCATGGGTAATAGTATTATGGATTCATAATGTTTAGCTATATCCTCATAATGCATTTTTGTAGACCATGAACACACAACTCCCTCATTCCCCTTGGGTTTTGGATTCTGTCTTAAGGAATTTTGCAATATAGCTCTTTTAGGAATCATTCCTTCAATTAAGCCTTTACAAAAAACAAAACAAATACTAGTTGAAAATATCAAATAGAATTGTAATGATTGGAACATACCATGGATGAAATACAACTACTTGAAATTTCACCTACTTACTGAAAAAGACACCAAACTACTTATTTCGTAGTAGGTATCAATGAAAATAACTTGCTTGCTAATCTCCTATGCATAATTCTTACTGTGGAATGAAGACTATGGTGTAATTTCAAATTTTAAAACAATTGAAATATTCCATCAACATCATTTATGGAAATATTTGTTGGATTTTTTGGTTTCATTGTGAGGATAGTACATTGCAATTTGCAATAATTATTGATATGATTTTCTAGGCACGTGATCATCTCCCATGAAGACTTTTTTTGAAATTTATTTCGTTTTTCTCATAGGCAATAATGTTTTGGAATTTTTATGTTGGAAATTTTTTTTCCATTGATGGGTTTTTCTGAGTGAAAAATTATGATAGAAAGTAGATTTGGTTGATTTTCGATGATAAGTAGTGAGATAAGTAGTTGTGATATGTTAATTTATATTTAATAGAGGAATTACTAAATGTTTCATCATTAATTTACTTTTTTTTTTCGTTTAAAAACTCATTGGCCATTGACACAATTTGTTATGTCACACAAAATCATGACCAACTGAATTTTTCTAACTTCTAATAGAATAATCAATGATTGGGAAAGTTAGAATTGCTCAAGTCCAAGGTATTCTATTGAATATCTAAAAACTTGTCAATGTTGTGCTATAACTTGCCTAAAATGGAAATGAATGTAATAATTGCATTGGTCATTGGTTAAAATAAATCGGGTGCACCAATAACTATCTGGGGTTTAACTAATTGTCGATGAAATCATCATTAAGCAATGTAAAGACTCATGTTTCTATTTCCATTATTCATTTAATATCACTGAACATAAAAAAATTCCTTTCAAATATTAGCAAAATATTTTGGGTGCAAAGTTTACACAAGTCTTTGAATTCAATTGAGTAGTGACTAGCATGTCAACTATGAACAATCTATGTTGTGTTGTAGACCTACCACACCCGTCAAATATCATTGATCATTTATAGGTTCATTGGATATCAGTGGGATTTTTTGTGTCACCCATAACGTGACTCAAATAATTTCATCAATGGCCAATGAAATTGGGGGTTTTTCTCAAGTTATCAAGGTGTGTTATTTTTAACAATATTTTTCTTAAATATATCCCAAACACTTTATTCATTGAGTGTTTATGTATTTGATAGATAATACTAGGGATCAATGTAAAAAAAAATGATACTGGTAGCCAAACATTTATTGAAATGAATTTTATAGTGTGTGTTATACAATTAATAGGACCCTACCCCATTAACAAAATCAATGAGAAAGTGTTAAGTGGAGGAGTAAAAGGAGGAGGGTACCTTTTCTAATCAAATCTTAAATGGTGCTAGGTGGATCATCGAGTATATATGGGGCCCAAAACAAATAAAATAAAAATAAAAAGAAGAAAGGAAGAAAAGGTTATGGCTTAGAGGATGACGAGGCACCTAGGTGAGCATGTTGATGAGATGGATATTGGGCCTTTGTTTTGATGCTACCATAATTACTAATTACATTATATTTTATCTGAATGGAAAATGGCATCCACCATGATATTTACCCATGGTATCCACCCATGGTATTGTAACCCAAGAAGGCTATAAATAATGGTCCTTACTTTTTCAACAAACAAAATGGCCCACCAAAATGTAGTTGTAACTATTTCCCTTTACTTTAATAAAGAGTTTCTTTGTGTGCTTTATTATTCTCTCTCAGCATTCAAGTTTCTTTGATCTTAACCTACCAATATCTAGATCATTGGTTTCAGAGCGGGTTATGACTCCATGGAAATTGAGGTTTCAAGGTTTTTTAGGGGTATTTATAAAATCTTCTCATAATCGTTTGTTCTAAATTTTGAGAAGAGACCCCACCAAGACAAAGCCTTTTGGGTACTTTTCTTCACCATTGCTCATAATCTAGTGTAAAACTAGATTTTTGGAAATTTTATTCACTGTTTCCATCCTTTATTTCAAGGTGCTCCTGAATTCTTTCAAGAAGAAATAACTTGTGATGGTTTTCTTCTTGAATGAATTTAATAGAACCTTGAAATAAAGGATGGTAGCAATGAAGAAAATTTCCCAAAATCCAATTTTGTACTAGATTGTAAATGTCATGAACGCACTAGGGCTATTGTTATGTTTAAGAAAAATGTTTATGATATGCATAATGTTGTCGCAAGAAGTTTTGGAGGTTCTTCTTTTGGTACTGATACTATTGCAGGAAATATTATAAAAGAGAGATATAGTGCATCCAAAAATCATCACACTTTCATTATTGAAGTTCTATGGAGAAAATATGAGAAGTTATTGCTTCCACTATGCTTGCTTCTTATAAAAAGTCACAACCTTTAGCTACTAAAAACAATATGGTAGCAATGGACTAGTGAAGAATATATGATGAAATCACTTCAAGAGAAGCATAGTCAAGGATCTCTTACCCGTAAAATGGGAGCCTTGAGGATCCAAAACAAGGATAGTCATAGAACGCATCAAGTCACCCCACAAAACAAAATGTTCCTGTTTCAAGTGAAACTGTTTATAATGACTCTAACAAGAAATCATCCTAGTCTTTTAATATATATGATGTTATGTCCTTACCAATGCATGAATTAAATATTGGAAACAATATACATAAATAATTGCCAGTGAAAAATGAGTGGAATTTGAATTTCAGGAAACATGGAATTCATAAGGGTATTGGACTCTTACTAAACAGAAATTGCTACAAGAATAAATCTTCATATGCAACCTATAACTATGTTGAATATTTTTGTACATACTAAACTAGAATTCCTTCAACTGTAGACACCAATGACTTAAATTATGGTCTCTTTGTAACATCTAACACTACACTTACAAGACATGTGAAAACTATGTAAGGATTTTGTGACATGGGGCCTCTTACTTAGCACCAACGTTCATAGAAGGGGTTGAGCTTAAATCTAATCACCAATATTTATTACATACATCCTTTCAATTTCCTATTTATTTTTGTCCATTGGCATTTGTTGGAATAACAACAATGTAGCTTCAGTAGTTGCAATATGATTTTTCTATTTTTTTCTCAAATTTTCTTTGTGCATTAGCACTAAACTTATATATTTGTCTCGTAGTTGGTAGAACCAAAGTAGTCATTTTTAGAGTGGCTAGTGTTATAAAGGATTGGTTATTGATTTCTCTTTCAATAAAGTCGATAATCACAAACCTCAACATCATTAGGTATACTAATGCTATGTGTGGTGTGGTAATATATAGCTATTTTAAGATCAAGGATGGGTGGGACATGAATAAATTTTCAATTGATGATGCTAAAAAAAGACAAAATCCTAAATTGAGTATTGGAATTTAGACAAAAAGTCATTAGATGCTTGTAATTACAATGGAAACAATGGAAATTCTATGTAAGAGGTATATGGTTCTTTTGGTATGTCATGCTTAAAGTTTACTAGCATTGCACATTCATATTAAACATTCTCCTTAAGTTGGCCAATAACATTTGGCAACCTTCAAGCATCATACTCTTTGATAAATTATTTGTTTTCAACCCATACCAAACATGTTGGAGGTTTGCATTTTTCCTTTCTAGCTATGCATTTGTCAGCCAGGGGTGTCATTGTGATTGGGCTATCTTTTGTGAATTTCTTGAATCATACTTCTGGCTGCAACTGATGCAGCTAAAAACTGTGCTTCACCTCTATTTTCATGTAAAATTCGTTTCTATTTTTACCCAGGAAATTTCATTACTATATTTAATGAAATTGTATTCAAACCAAGTTTTGAAATCCACTTTAGCATGGTGACATCCACATTCCTAAAACCTTTCCACCTTCTATATTTATAAGGAAGCATTACTTCATTATTCAAATCCACGTTTTCAAACAATAAAAAAACAATATCCATCTTATGGAAATTCATATCCATATATTCGACTTTGGTTAACAACTCATTTTCCAAACATAATATATTTGAACCCACAACATTTACAACACACCTTTTTACCATAGATTTTACTCTCCAACATCATCCGACAGAAGTTGCACATCTACCCAACACTTTTATTAATGTTGCATCTTCGACTAAACGACTGTCGTTGATCTCTTTATGATCCCAATCCGATGGAAATCACATTCCAACAAAGATGATGTTTAAATTTTTCTAGACTATGTGAAATAGGTAGTATTGAGTTGCTACGTGTCATCTCTTTGACATTATTTCATTCATAAAAAAAATACCGTTTACAACTTTCATTCCATGTGAAAACCCATCACTTATTTTCTGAAACCGTCCACCATTATCCTTTACCATTGACTCGTACTTCAGCATCCAATTTTTTTAGTATAGCTCCTCTGTATGCTTGTTCAAACAAACTATCGATTTATCTTCACTGCACTACGACCTCTCCTTTACTCCATAATTTCTGCTTTCATTTGACTCGAGTTTCTGAACATAACTATGGTTCCACCATGAATAATTTCACAACAACTACGCCATACATCTTCACTATTTTAACGATGCCAACCTTTATGCAGGGTTCCATAAATACTTAGTTCCAGAATTCAGAAAATTCTGCGAGTTACGAAAATGAAAAAGTACATTGCCAAATTGCGTAAATTACTTACCAGTCTTCAAACCCACTCCGACATTCAGCCGACACATGGTTTAATCTCTATTATTCATCTCTTGTGGTTTTTATCCATCGTTTATAAATATAATAAAACCTAAAATGTGACTTCAACCTCTGGATCTCACTTCACTGTGTATATAAAACAGAATGTGTAATATCTCCTTGAATTTCTTTATACGATATCATCCCCAATTGCGAAATGCATCCATGCAAATTTTATACCTCAATTTAGAAGTCCAAGTAATTTTTTTTTTAATGGCATCGATCCATTCTGTGATCGATGCTAATTTTGTCAACATTTACAAATCACACAAAATGAATAAATGGATATTCGATCTCTTAAAAAACACACAATCTCTTAAAACAATAGCTTGAATATAAAATGATGGAATTTTACTTGATCCTGTCAATTTCACCTGCACACAATATACACTCAAAACACAAACTTCAAAATTGAGTTCTCCGTATTAAATCCAATATTTACATAGGAATTATTCCTTTGGCCTAATCTTCTATATCAATGGCCTTTTCTCTAAATTTCCCGTAGGCATACAAACACAACTCCTATCTATCTAAATCCTGAATTTCTCTCTATATCTTTCTATGCATTTGAGGCTTACAATTTACAAAAATGTTTCTGAAAGCAATTCTGGTTTCAGATCCTCTATTTCTTCAACAAATTCCTAAGAATCCTCTTTAATCTTAAAATATCTACTTAATCCCTAAGGACTCTCATAAATCCCCAGATTCATGAAACTAATTCTAATTTAGAAAATACAATTAATTCTCAAATCTCTCATATTCTCTTTTGAGAAAATTTACAAAAATCCTCTCAATATTTAATTAATCCTATTTTAAAATATTAAAATCACTCAACTCCAAAGAAATCATTTACATGAGAACCCTATTTTCTAGAAAATACAAGACCCCTATCTATACTAATTTACAATAAAGTTGTTGAGCCGGATGCTCCTGCATCAGCGACAATATATACTTCGTGATGCCAAGGTAATGTGATGGTGGGACTAAAACAATAATGGGAATCAAAAATATGAAACTTCAATACTTAGATAAATCCTTTAAAACATCTCATTTGATAGTGATAACTTTGAAATATAAGCCACTAGATTTCTACCAGGTAGTCTGACAAGTGAACTATCTTGAGGTCCGTTTTATAGGCCATGCACTGTCAGACTCATGGTTGGCCCAAAAGAACTAAAAGATATATATATCCTCTAATCCTCATTCATATTGTTTATGGTTCACCAAAAAACCCAAGGCTATCGGTAAACCACACAAAAACCTTGTCATCGAAGTCCATTTTCTAAGCCATACACTGTTGGTGTCACATTTGGCCCACAAGCATTACAAGGAATATTTATCCTCTAACCTTTATTGATAATGGTTATGGGTCACCCACAAAAACATAGTTATTGGTCAACCACACAAAACCTTTACCATTGAAGTCGATTTACAATGCCATACATTATAAGTATCACAATTGTCCCACAAGTATTACCAGGTATCTCTATCCTTGGACCTTCATTCATTATGGTTATGGGTCACCCATAAAACCACGATTATGGGTCAACCACAAAAAACCATTCCCTTCATTGAATCATATTCAACAAAATATTCTCAAGATAGAACTTCATGCAATACGGACGATTGTTTCCTAAGGGGGGAGGATTGATTCAAATGTAAAGTGGCATCCACCCATGGTATTTTCCAATGTTATTTACCCATGGTATTGTAACTCAAGGAGGTTATCAATAACGAGCCCCAATTCATAAAAATATAGATTGGTCCACCATCATGTAGTTATAAATATTTTCCAATATTTTAATAAAGATTTTCTTTGTGTGTTTTATTCTCCTCTCCTAGTGTTTAATTTTTTTATATCTTGGCCCGCCAAGATATGAATTAAATTTCGACCACATCCCTTTTGTTTTGGCCTTATTATAGCATTTTTTTAATCAAATTCCTTACAGTTTATATAGGATGAACCAAACAAAGATAATTTAAAAGTATTAAGATATATTTATTCATAAATTCCTAATTTTGATATGTTAAATTTTTTTAGTAGTCATTTTACAAATTGATAGTTGCAGTAATTTCAAGTTCCTATAATCCATGATCATTTCACATAGAAAATCTCTTTCAAAATAAAATCTGTCATTTGAAGGAAATTCTCATTCTTCCATAAATGTTTTTATTACTATTCCATATCCATAAATCTAATTAGGATGATTTATGGATGGTGGTCATGTCCACAGTCAATTATAGAAACTATGAAGTTAAATACATTTGCTAGATTTATTGGGAATGATGATTTCCTGCATAAGTGTCATGAAACCATTACAAAATTATATTATGTCAATTTCTTATTAGTCTCTACCTAAAGGGTCGGCGGGGACTCTTGTAATCGAAATGCTTTGGAATATGGACCTTCCAAAAAGAAATCTGATGTTCAAATGTAAATTAGCCTAAGTTTAAGTGTACATGTTTTTTTCACTTTTTCCTCATCCCATTAAACACCGAGGAGGGTTGCAATCGACCAATCAAAATCTTCAAAATATTCGAGGTCTTATTTGGCCCCTTTTCGAGGCTGGCAGTGGCATTGTGTATCCAAAAAGTTCTTTTAAAAAAAATTGTTTCCAACTCATTTCTCATATTCCACTAATGCTAGCAGAAACATTTTGCACTAGCTTTAAAAAAATGTTTAAAATCATATGTTTCAGAGGAGAGTGGTTATTTTCATGCAATCTCACCCTCATGTCATTATCTCTCCCATCCACATGTCATTATATCCTCCACCTGAGGTTGAAATATTAAATCCTCGAACAAGAAGCTTCACTAAGTGAAGCTACAATATTGTAAGTCCTTGCACTCGTTTCTTGTACCTCTTGTACATATTTCTTCCACTGCTTCATAAAACCCTATAAATGGTGGTGGCAGCCTACTAGGAGTCTAGAGTTTTGCAGAACCCTCATCAATGAAGCACAATTGTATCTTGTCTTGTCATGTTGTTGCACATTCAATAAAATGGTAGAATGTCTTGTTGTTGCACATTCAATAAAACTGTAAATGGTACCACTCTTTGTCACAAACTCATTTTCCAAAACACCATTTATTCTTGGAAAAAAAAATTTCTTACAAAAAATATATAAAAAATACTCTGGATTACTCTTATTTTTGGAATATTACTCTGGTTTACTACTATTGCAATAATACTCTCATTACTACTGTTGCAATATTACTCTGGTATAATGTTGCAATATTACTCTGGCTACTACTATTGCAATATTACTCTAGCTTACTACTATTCACTAATTATTCCAGTATTTCTTAATTTTAATGGAACTGAAAATGGTTCTCTATACATTTTTAGTAAATGTTTAGTAGATCTATGGGTTGGGAAACCTATTAGCAAGCGATTCATTTTGATCTGCTGTAATTTGAGCTATACAATAACTCAGGTTGAGCTATACAATTGTTCAAAGAACATTACCTGGTCTTCTTCCTTTGGTTTGGTTAGAAAATATGTAATTGTCGTTTCATCAGAGTGCACAGTAGTAGATGCTAAGCTACCCACATCCACTGAAACTAAAATCCAATTATGCCTCTGATGTGATCAGGTAGTTAATTTGTTGGGGGTACCATCTTATGTTGTAGAAAAGCATCCCGATCCTCTTCATGACCTTGTGCATTCCATAGGAAATTGGCATATGATCTTGTAACATTTCTGCAAAATAGAGCCAATTAGTTAGATAACATCAACCTAAACTGTTTCATATATAAAAATCTATATGAATATAGCACACTTTGAAAGCCATTTGAGATATCGAGCTTCCCCCCTTGTACATCCACCAAACCCTCAGATATGCATCTCTAAACTTCATATGATAAAATGTGAAAAAAACAGTGCATGCAACAAGAGAAGGATATTTAAAAGGATTGAAACACGAGCCGAGATATTTGGAGCAGCTTAAACAACTTGATCAAAGTAAAATTTGGCACGAGCTCCATCTTTGTGAACACTGTATTATACTTGTGAACATCCCATATGAGACTGGCATAAAGAGAGAGGATACCTCCATCACTGGGACTGGCTAGTATGTCCCTCCCATAATATTGCTCATCTCTTTCCAGATCATGTTGGACCTAAATATCCACAAAGCCAACAGTATTGAGAATTTTTATATAGTAATATATAACCTATAATAATGACTTGATATATAATATTGGTAGATGATACACTATAGATAAACTTGATTGATCTCAATTAAGTAACAACAAACAGAATATTAAATTATAACAAAGCTCAGCTAGCTGAATTTTTTTTAGGGAAAGAACTACATTTACTTGAAAAAATAGTGAGGGCTCTAGATTGAGTTGTCTTACCCTGCAATGCAAGAAGACAAAGTTGAATGAAAAACAGATAGAAGTAAAAGAACTTGGCAATGCGAGTAATTTGACTTAAGAAGCACATAACTTACCCTATAAAGGAGGAGAGTGATGAATGAGCCTTGGCTTTTTTGGTTCAGAGGCTCCAACATTTAAGACCAATAATTTTCCATTTCCTTGCTAATCGTCTTTCTCCAATGCCATGAGAAGTTATGAATCATTATCCTTGATCTATTGTGTTGTTTTATAGCAACGATAGTCTGGTATTTCACTTTGATCGGTTAAAGCTACTTCAGGGTTTTGCGCAACACTTTGATCCTTCGTTCCTTCACTAGTGGTTTCAAAGGACATTAGGTATCCAAGAGCTTGGAATAAATTTTCGCGGGAGAGGGCGTGGTAATCCTTAGAAGTGCTTTGGTTCCTTGAGTTGGCGAGTTGTTTGAATATTGTCAGATAATACAAAAAATCCTAATACTGAAAGGTTGTAGACTTCTCTGGAAAGCAACGAAAGGGACTCAATGAAATACCAGGAAAAAGAAATGGGAAACCTGCAAAAGAATAAGTTGTAATATGGTAATTTGAACACAATAAAGAAGTGATGCTTGAACCAAACATACGATACAAAGAATAAATTCCTAACCAACGAAAACCTACCTACAAATATTATAACTAGAAAAGTACCTAATTACTAATTCAATAAGGTAGAAGGAAAACACAAGAGTTCCAAAAAGAACTAACAATGAAACCCCCATACCTGGAGGATCGAAAAACTGAGATAGGAACCTCGGTCTTCTATTAAAGGAATAACAATAAACAAAATGTCAATAAAATGGGGTAGGAAAATTAAGAAGTAACTGTAAACAAGAGTAAAATTTTTTTCTTTTATTTTCGTTTACCTGTAGCTAAGATAAATGAGTTGAGCACCAAAACTACAATGGAACATCATCTCTATAGTCACTAAGCCAGAAAACTGAAATTTATAACGGAAGGAGAGTATTCATAGTCACCTGCAATGTCTGTGTGGTAGTCGTAAGAAATACATGTAATTTGAGCTGGGGTTTGAGTAACTATGGTAGAGATTGGCTTGACAGGTTGATTAAAGAAAATTATAGTGAGGAGTGCAGTGGGGTATTTACCCAAAGTGAACCATAATCCACGTTGATCGTTGGATCAAATCCTAGAAATCCAATGGTGGATCTCTCGACACGTACCATCGCTAGTGAGAGCCACATATAAGCATTGTGTGCCTAACTCAAGTTGTTTCATCGCTAGAAGGTAAAATATCTTCTTTACAATTGTGCTTCCCAAATCCCTTAGTGCCATAGCAGACAAATTAGACTAATCTAGGCTAACTCGAGATGGCATCAAGAATTTGAATAAAATAAAGTTATGTAATGATATTAAAAGGTGAGAAAAGAGTTACCTTTTGCAATTTTTCAAATGTATATAGAGCCTAAAGTAGTTCAATCTTGAATAGGATATGTCATTCATATGCAGTGTTTTTTTTGCTATGGTCTATTATGAACTTGAGTTTTGGTTGGTACATATACATCTATCAAGTTATTTTCTGAAGGATTAGCAATGAATGTTTTCCTTCAAAAAAATTTGTGAAAAATAATTGGGCATTATAGTTTATAACCAATATTTCCTGTGAAAATGAATTTGCAGAAGGAAAACATCATGTCAAAGTCAGCACAGAGGCCACCATTTATAATTAAGTTGAATCTGCTAAGTACTTCTATGCATCCTTTCAACAAGAGAATGAAGATGCAACATACAAATAATTTAATACAATATTTCAGTAGGAAATGTATTTGTGATATTAGAGCCATCAACTCAGAATATAAGTTGTTGGAATTTCCAAAAATCGTTAATTTAACAATGTAAAGATGACATAACTCTCTTTCCACAATCGGATCTATAAATAAAGTAAGTTCTTCAAATTCAAAAACTTATATCTGTGCAATTTTTCAAATTCAAACATCGATATAGCTATGCAGTTTTAAGTTACAGAAGAGATTGACTAATTCAAAACACATATGGATCTCACAATATAACCAAGGTTAAAAGAGCAAAGAAATAAAAAATTCTACCCTTTCTCTCCCTTAATTTACTCATTAAATTTGTATTCTTTTTGTTTCCCACAAAAATTCATATATGGTCATCTCAAAGCAAATACATAGAAGTATATTATTTATATCATAGTTTTTGTATGTTTGAATATGAGGCACAGAGTTGATAGAAATTCATATATGGTCATCTCAAAACAAATACATAGAAGTGTATTATTTATATCATAGTTTCTATATGTTTGAATGTGAGGCACAGAGTTGGTGTTATATTTACACTGATTAAAAGTATTGTAATACATTTACAGTTCTTAAGTGAAGGCTTAAGATTGTGTGGCATAGATTTCACTTGACTAATGGCATTGTGATTCTCATGCATTAATGCATCTTTGAGAACCTTTGATTTTATGGACTTGTAGTTTTTTTTTTGGTTATTTTTTAGGTTGAGTTTGTATAAAATTATTTTAAAATTGTATGGACTTGTAGTTGTTTTTTTTTTGTTATTTTTCAAGTTGAGTTTGTATAAAATTACTTAAAAGAAACTATGTTACAACACCAAATTCTAGGCAAAAGGGTGAATTATACTGTGCATAATTTATCCATATGGTTTGTTAGCTGATTTTTGTATATAATAATATTTGTACTTATTTTAAAGACATTTGAAATGAGCTTCTTCCTTAAACCTGTCATTTTGTCATGCTCTTCCAAACTATTTAACTATAGAGAAACTATTCAACTATGACAGGGACTTGCTGCTCTACAACTCGTCTTATTGAATATTGTTAATACCACAAGTAAAATAATAGAAAAGTGTGCAAGAATATCTCACCTCATTTGTAATGTAACTCATATTAGCAACAAATATACGACCAAATCAAAATAATTACAGAATGTAGGATTATGGAGTAATGCTCCATTTTCAACTTGTAATCTTATAAATACAAGGTTAATAGTTATTGGAGGAATTAGATAGAAAAATACTGAAAAGAAAGAGGAATTGATACAATATTGGGTGATAATCTGATTTATTGACTTTGAATGTTAAGGTTTTTATGTTTCATACTAGGTGACAATAATTCTTTAGTACCATGGCTATTCTTGCAATGTGTTCTAATATAGGAGGGACACATACTTATGGTATATGTTGCATCATTTTAACCGGTTTCCCTTCATTGATTGTATTATTGAATTTTTTCAATAAATTATAATATCCTATATTAGTGTCGTACAGATTTTATTATATGATTACAAAAATTAATAACTTAATTTGCGATTACGATATTTAGATAATATCACTATTGGTTGATGTTGAAATAGTCGTTTGGAGTATTGTTGTAAGAGAAATCCCATTTTCTAGACTGAATGAACATTGTAACTTAAGATTCAACGATGGCGCGTTTAATAAATAGAAATTCAAAGTGTTGGATATAGTTCTATTATATTTAGTAGCATAGACAATAAATTTTCAATGTATTTCTTTTATTGTCGAGCATCAATTTGCATAAGAATGTTTTCCTATTCAAGTATAAGCCCAAGTGACTAAGACAATGTACCCATTTCAAAGAATAATTGAAAGTATAGTTTTCTAACATGTATTTCTACAAGTCACGGTAATTGGTGATAGTCCAAAGATAATTGTTCTTATATGCATTAAGTTTGCATATTCTTAAATTGATTATTTGTTTACAATTTTAGTAGGATTTTCTCAGATAAATAGATTTTTGAGTGATAAATGAACTAATTCTGTATAGATAGTGGTTGCATTTCACAAGTTTACGAAATCCAATTGATAATTAAATGTAAAATGATTTATCAATATAAACTAACTAAAATGTTTGGAATCATTTCTAAGGAAGTTCTATAGAAATCATGTTTACAAATTCATAGTTATGTTTTCTTATTAGTTACATTTTTCTTACCAATTGCATTTTTTCAATTATTTAAAAAAAGTGATTTTTATAGTTTTTTTTTTTATTTGATTCCATTACTAACATTTAAGACATGGAGGAGTGGGGATGGTAAGACAAGTCGTAAGAACCTATACATTCATTATACTAAGTATCTACAAATCCCAGGCATGCGGGTATTATACACATACACCAAGAGATGGTAAGGATAAATTTGTTAAAATAGTGAGAATAACAATTTTAATTGCTTCAATTGAAAAAACACCCACCCCCACCCAAATTACTAACCTATCAATAAAAAATAAAGTAGAACAAGAATAAAACCTTATTGCAAAAAATTCAAAACAAATAAAATCAAAAGCAAGTACAACTAGGGAGGCTTTGAATTCTCTAGTTTCTAATACAATGTAAGATAACCCAAATTTTACACCAAAGGATTAAACTAGACAACATTGGGTCTTTTCAGAAAACTAAATGGAAAATAATGAGGATGAAACATCTAATGTAGGAGGAGAAAGGGAAGTAACTTTTTGGTTTCTTCTTGTTGACACAAATGATGAAGTCAAAATGAAAAACATCGCACCATCAGTGTTGCCAAATTTTCATAGAATGGTAACTAAATATCCAATCACTTCTTTTTCAATTCAATATTATGTGTTGTACTTATGCTTATATTTATCATGTAAAAAAACATTATATGTTTCTTGGTACACTTAAAGGAGTTACTTTGTGATGGTTTATGGGACTAGGAGAACATATTATTTATTCTTAGGATGATATGTGAGTTTTTTCTTATGAAATATCAAGAATATTGTAATCCTATATTTACAAAAGATGATATTTTTAGGATGGCACAATAAGCACACGAAAAATGAGAAGATTATCCTGAAATATTTTTATATAATCTCCAAAAATCTAAACTTAGTTTAAATATAGATACTCTTTATGCAATATTTTTGAAATGAATTCAAGAGGAATTTTTCAATGTGTTTTTGAGATATCTCTTACTTACCATTTTGATCATATCAATGATTTGTGTAGGAAATATTTTTGACATGAAGCTAAATTTAGTGAGGTGCCTAGAGGTGCTCTTTATAAAGTTACTAAATCAGTTATAGGAAGCATAACCAAAGTAGAACTTAGAAATATTTTAGAAAAATTTAGAAATGACATGCTTAGTACTCTTAGTTCATATTTTTATGCCATAAAATATAAGAAAGTATAGCAGAAATAAGACTCAATTTCATATAGTTTTCATTCTAATTGTAGGTAAAAACATGCATTGAGAAGTTTTCCTTTCAATAACATTCAACTTTGTGGTATATGTGTAGGGAACCATTCAATAGAATATTTTCCACGAGTACCTACACTTAATGCAATCTACCATGTGAACAGTAAAATAACAATTTCATTTTCTTATGTTGCACCAAAGTGACTTTGGAAGCCAAGAAAAATACGAATGTAGCCAGGCTCTACAAAAAAATCCTCCATTTTATTATAGCAATCAATAGCCTTCCCAAGCATGGAGTGGCCCTATGCCCCGATAGACATGGGCCCCTCAACAAGGCCAAAATCAACCTTATCAATAGGGATATAAAGGACATATTTATGGTAACATTCTTCATTACTTTTTTTCACAACAACAACAATATCAATCATCTCAACCATACACACAATATCATCCACCAATACAGCATTCATATTTTTCTCCCCCACCACAACCACAAATAACTTAATGTGACAACCATTACAATGGTCATCTAATCAACCACATCTCTGGTTTACTCAAATTCCTTCTCAACTAATTGCAAATACCAATTACAAAATAATTCATCCTACTTATGATGTTAAATTATAAACCTTTTCCACTGAGTAATTACAAATAATCCATTTAATATTTGGAAATATACTGAAAAAAAATATCCCATAATTTTAGAAAAGAGTGATCCAGAAAAAATTTCTATTTCATATGATAATAATGATAGTGTAATTTCAATAAAATAATATTCTCATAAAAAAGAGCAGCCACAATGCTATAAATTAGCCCCTTTTATACGCATACTAAATTTGGAAAAAATAGTAATTGTTTTGGAAAAATAGTAATTGTTTTGGGGTTTGACTTTTTGGTAAGAGTTAAAAATATTTATATAAAAATTCCCCTATTAAAGATATACTAATATATGCAAAAATTTTGAATTGTTTTTTTATAGGGGAATTGGTATATTTTACCTACTCTTTACGTTATTGGTAAATTAGCAAATCTTATGTCAACTAGAGTTATTATGGTTTAATATATTGACTCACCAAATCCAATTGCCAAAAACTTTATCAACAATTTTTCCATTCTAGACACTCTAATTGATCTATATGTAGCCATAAATGTAATTAAAATGGAAATAATGGCACATTCAAAATTACACAATCTCTAACGCACACTCGAAGTGTTAGAATTAACCGACAAATCCAAAATCAAGCTTGACGGTATCTTAGAAAATAACATTATTTCACTACACTCCTAGGAATACCATGTGGACTTTAAGATTTAAAAACCTAAGTCTATCATGGGATGAAAACCTTTAATCTCGGGAAGATCATGGTTAGCAATAGAAGATACATTTATCAGTTGTTTATAAGGAAACATAACCATTTCACATGAAAATGAAATAAAACAAGTCACGGTTTATCGAGTTACAAAATATGTAAATGAATTAGAACATATACCATGGCTTGATGAGACCAACACCAACGAAAAAAGTGATCCAACCACTCTCAAAAAATAGTATAGGTTATTAGTCTTACGGATAATACTAATTTAAACACGCTTAATCATCTCATCACCAATATTGTCTTTAATCAATATCTGGGGGACAGGTATCATTTTCTACATAACTCTTTTTTAATGATGTTTTAGATGAAAAAATTCAAGAAATAGGGTCTATAGAAACCTTGACATCTTCATTTAAATTAGTATTTCCTATAAATTATATCTTTGAGTCTTATAGTAAAATTGTTGAATTTTTCGTGTGGAAATGTTTGAACATTACTTCTGCATTAAATGATATTAAAAAAATAACATATTTTATTAATATACTATGAATTTGCATGGGATTATATTGAAATGCAAAGCATCCACCCATATACATGCAGCCATCATAATTACATTCAATAAACAACCAAACCCTTTAGACAGCATCAAAGAAGAATGGACCTAATTTTAAATGAAATAATAAATATGGAATTTCTTAATTACTAAATGTAAATTTCTTTTGCCTCATATTAGATAGCCAATGGGTTTTACGCTTGGTGATTTTTTCAAGAAAAATGGAAAGTGGCAAGTATGTATTGACTATTGATAGTTAAAGAAGGCCACCTTACAAGATCATTTTCCCTTACTTTTCATTGATCAACTCCTAGATAGTTTAGAATCAAATACATATTTGTACTTCATTAATGGATTAAATGGGTACTTTTAGATTTAGATTAATGTAGAAGATCATGAAAAAACTACCTTTACATGTCCTAGGGAACATATGCCTATAAGATATTACCTTTTAAACAATGTAATCTATTTGCTACTTTTTAAAGAGCAATATTAGTTATCTTCCTTGAATTGATTTATGGTTGCATAGAGGTGTATATAGATTCTTTTATTATGTATGAAAATTAGATATTCTCATAAATGTTTTAATCAAATGTCGATAAATAAATAATTTGTTGAGTATTCAAAAGTTTTATTTTACTTAATGAATGAATTATTCTTGGTCACCATATGTCTTTGGCATGAATCAAATTTTATATAGAAAATATTGAAGTGATTGTCAAGCTACCACCTCTAGCTACTAAAAATGATATGAGAATATTCTTAGGATCATGATTAAAATAGCCATGCGATTATATAAATTTCTTAGAAAATATGTTGACTTTTATTTGGACACTAAATGTTATCATTCTTTTGACATATTCAAGGAAAAAAAAAGTATGGCCCCAATATTGAGAGGACCAGTGTAACACCGTCCTCCCATATCTACCCAAGTAACTAGCCAACCGAGGTAAACATGTGACGAGAGGCTACTATGATCAGATTCAACCTCCTAGGTGGCCTTAAGGAAGTGGAATCAGAGGAAACACATCATAAAAACCTTCCAAATCATCAAAAAGACTCCCAAGAATCATCCCAAACACTCAGGTAACTAACCCCTAGGTCCCACCGATTCTTAAGCCCACTTAACCCCCGGATGCTCCCACAACCCTGCATGCCTATGTCTGGGAGGCTCTAGATGCACTCATAAGCCTACATGCCTATGTCCATGGACTAAATTTCCCAGACTTTTACCTGCGTCCGTGGGATTGAAGGAAAATTTCCAGGCCCAGTGTTCAAGCCACTGCCAATAACTCAATGAAAAGTTCAAAAATGAAACAAAATAGTGAAACAATGATGTACTGATAAAAATCATGACAATACCTAGATTGGGCCCATGCTAGCCATGACAAGGATTTCATCAAAAATATCACAAATATGTATTCTACAGGCATAAACAATATATCTAAGCATAGGGATCTCATACTTATCTAATAATCAGTAAGAAGCATTTTTCCCTTACATCATTAGCTACAATATCATATATTTGTCCATAGATACATTGTTTATTCATTTACAAATAAAAACATGAGGAGATTCATACATAATCACTATCATAATACATGCATATACCCAACATAATAATAACAAAAATCTCAAGGATACATCAGCCATAAGATCCACATACAAACTAGTACATTTACACATCAAATACCAACGAAATGAACTTCAAATTAATGAATGTAAAAACCAACTAGAAATGGGACTACCAGGTTCCACCCGACCATAGATTGGTTGAGCCAAATATCTCTTCAACCAATCACCTCCATTCCATATTCCAAGCATGAATATGGGACTCAATATTTTCGCAATCCACAGTCCGATTTAGAGATTACTAGGCCCTAAACTGAGAAATAATCTCCAGGATTTATCATTATATCCCAACCTTGTATTCCTAGGCATGATGGAGAGTACCACCTCTTAGGCTTTGTCTCGATCCACACTAGGCCCTAAATCGACGTAACACACTATACTGCTTTACTGCAACCCACATTCTAGTTCACGGGTTACCAGGCCATGTGTTCTATCATTTCAGAAATCCACCTCACTAAGATTCTAATCCATCTGGAATCTCAACCAAAAAATGAGAACCCCATCACACCATGGTTATCTAGAAATGGCAAGGCTATGCTTAAAACACTATCACACCTCGCAAAACACATGCCATGACAGAAAATAAACACATGCAATACCATGAATTCCAAATCTAGCAAGGACATCACACATGCAAATTGATACCTATGAAGAATTGTGATGTAGCTTCTTGATCCTTCTCTTCCTTGATTTACCCTTCCTTCCTCTTCCCTTCTTTTACTTTCTTGATCCAATGCCAAAGTGCTCCAAGAAAACTATAAGTGTCCAAGAGTGTGAGACAAGGAGATAATAATGACAGAGCTCCGAAACTGAACTAAAAAAAGGTGTCAACTAATCCTAAGAAGCCTTTTTATTGATGAGGCCTCTATTTTCTTCATTTTCCATTATTTTCCTTCATTTTCATCCTCGCGTGCAACCTGTGACCTTTCACCTCCATTTTCTCATAATTTCCATTATTTTCATAAATAAATGTACCAAAAATAATTTTTTTCCTTTCCAAAGTATTTTCCTTTGCCTTTACTAATTTCCTTAGCTATATTAACCGAAATGAATAGCCACTAGGATATTTTTCCCAACATTCAACATGGAATAATTGTCCCTTAACTGTGGTCTTATTTTTCGTTTACTAACTTTTATTACATAAATCTTTGGCCCAGGTTTGTTACAGAAACCTCTCCATTGTGGAACACCATCCTCAGTGCTAAACCACACCTACACCTCAGAAAAACCACTGAAATCAAACATACTACTCATAGATATTTGTAACTTGGCTTGATGCATTGTTTACAATGAATAATCTTCTCAAAAGAAAAAACCATGATAGCATGACCATATAACATCCATACCACTTATTGGATCTTTATAACTTATCTCGTGGTGGTATTTACATCCATACACATAAGTACATACACCAAAACATCACCAAAATATATGCCAAACATATACCAAACATCAAACCAAAACTACTTTGCCTCAACCAGAAAATAATGAATGATACATAGCCCACAAATGGTCTGCCATCTCCCATGTAGCTTCATCGGGCCCAAAGTTCTTCCACTCCACTTTAACTTGATTGATGGCTCTTTTCTTGAGAATGAGTTTCTTCCGCTACAATATGCACTGAGGTTCCAACTAGAAATCCCCTTCTTTCTCCACCTGCAATAAAAACCAATTAATAACATGATCAACATCCTTTATATACCTTTTAAGTAATGAAACATGAAACACATCATGGAATTTCACTATTGGAGGCAATGCAAGTCGATATGCCACTAGACCAATACTCTCAAGGATCCCAAAAGGCCCGCCATACCATGGTGCCAACTTGGCACATGATCTACTCCTCAAGGAGCTCATCTTGGGCTTGATGTGAAAATAAACATGCTCCCCAACCTTAACATCCTTAAATACCCTGTGTTGGTTTGCATAAATTTGTTTTTTGTCTTGTGCTTCCTTTAGATTTTTCTTTTTAACCTGCATTTCCTGCTCTATGTGTACCAACATGTCTATTCCAACCAACACCCTATTAGATGGATTTCTTGAACTTATAGGATTATTACAACTCTGCCCATACAGTGCCTCAAAGGGACTCATCCCAAATGACTCATGATACCAATTTTTGTATGAAAACTAAACCAATTGTAGATACTCTTCCCAATTCTTTCGATGATGCATCACATACATCCTCAACATGTCCTCAAAGATCCTGTTGACCTTCTTTATTTTTCCATATGTCTGCAAATGATAAGTCGTGCTAAAGGCCAACTCTGTGGCCAATCCTACAAATAACTCCTTCCAAAACATGGAAGTGAAATTTGCATCACTATATGGCACGATATTCTTTGGAACAACATGCAATATGACTATGTCTGTAATGAACACATGTGGTACATCACTAGCTGAGTAGGTAGTTTTCACTGAAATGAAGTGTGCAAAATTTCTCAACCTCTCCAAAACATCCATGAAGGAATCTTGATGACTAGTTGCCCTGCAAAAAATTGTGATGAAATCCATGGAAATGACCTACCATTTCCACTCTGGAATCACACTTGGCTATAATATTCTACCTGGATTCTTACATTATGCCTTAACCATATGCAAATACAAACACCTAGCTATAAACTCTGCCATGTCCTTCTTTAGATTCAGCCAATAATAGAACCTCTTCGCTGCAGTCAATGTCTTTTGATTACCTGGGTGACTTGAATATGGTTTTGCATGAAACTCCCTCAAGATCACTTTTTTGAGCTCACTGTTATCTGGAACATATATCTTATCTCTAAACCTAACCAAGCCATCTATTATGAGATGGTAATCCACATCCTATACACCTGCACCTGTACCTATACATGTACCACTACCTATACATGTAAATGTACCACTACCTATACCTACAACTATCCATGTACTACTACATGTACCTGTACCTGTACTCTTTTGCAATATGTGCACAATATCCATATACCTGTCACCCTGCCAAACTTCCTGCAAGATCCTATCCTGTAAATATGTCTCATAGGAAGTCATAACTACTATGAGATTTACATATACCCACCTGCTAAGAGCATCTGTCACTTTGTTCTCCTTTCCTTTGATGTACTTGATCTCAAAGTCAAACTCACTGTTCATGGCCAAATGCCTAGCTTTCTTGGCATTCCCATTCGATTGGTCAAACAAGTATCTCAACCTAATGTGACCACTCATCAATGCAAACCTCCTACCAAGAAGATAGTGCATCCACATCTTCGATGAATGTATGATCGCTACTAGATCAAGATCATGTGTCAAGTAGTTCTTCTCTCTCTTTTATTTTTCATGACTCATAGCATACCACCTATCCATCCTGCATAAGGACCCCACCAATTCCTCTCTTGAAAGCATATGTACATACTACAAACTCCTTATTCAGATCTACAATATTTAACATTGGAGCATGTGTCAACAACTGCTTAAGATGCTCAAAATTGGCCTCACACTCCTCTTTCAAATAAAAATTATTACCTTTCCTCTACAATGATGTAATAGGATAATAAATCAGTGAGAAGTTCCTAATGAACCTTTTGTAATAACCTTCTAACCCCATAAAGGATCTCACTTCATCTACATTTCTAGTAGCTACCCATTCCATGATGGCCCTTATCTTTTCTGGACTTACTGCAATTCTCTCCTTGGAGACAAAGTGTCCCAAGTAATGTACCTCAGTCTGGAAGAAACTACATTTGTTAGGCTTTGCATACAACTAGTTTTATCTCAACAATATCAACGTTGCTGCGAAATGATCAACATGCTCTTCCTCATTTTTAGAACATACCAATATGTCATCAATGAAAAAAATAGAAAACTTATCCAAATAAGGACACAACACATTGTTCGTCAAACAGATAAATGTAGCTGGGGGATTAGTCAAACCGAATGGAACTATAACAAACTCGTAATTCCCATACCTAGTCTTGAATGAAGTCTTGTCACGATGTCCTCTTATTTGATGTGTACCTAATGGTATCCTGATCTCAATTCGATCTCAAAGAACTGTTGGGCCTTGAATATGCTCATTTTTCCACTGTACAAATACCATTGTTCATACCGTAAATTCCTATACGTTTACACTCATTTCATCACATAATTCCTCAACTTGTAGCCAAATCACATCTTACACTTTGTGGTTGATTATCATTATTTTTCTTAGCCTTTCTCTAATTAGATATCTTTTTTTCATGGTTTACTAATGAAATTTTTTGCTAAGTTGATTTTTTTGTAGGATTACATTGTTGAAATTATTCATAGGAAAATTAAATTAGTTGCTAGAGGCTGAGTACAGAATAAATTTATATAGGTGAAAATATTAATTTTTCTATCCAATGGGGAATAATATTAAGATTCTAACATGCGGGTGTTTTTCAAAGTGCCCTCATTCAGGTAACCCAGAAACCGTTTATAAAAATGCAGCATTAGGAGGAATTTATTATCAAGGGAATATTAAGTACATAAATAATGTTGAATTCAAGATCTAACTATCTTCAAGTCCGCCACATGGAGGACCACGATTTGAATGAATATTGTTATGATAAAAAGGAGATCAGTTTCATCAATTATAACAGGATCTAGCTCATCTTAGTTCAGGATCCATCTGAAGATCATTCACAGAGATTTCGTATAGCCCAGTTTAGTTTTGATATTATCTATTTACTTTTTATGGTTAAGCAGTTAGATCTAGCTCCCATAAGTTAAACCTTTTTAAGGACCGATGTGTTCTGTACTTTGGGGGGGGGGTAAGAATAAGAAGTAGTGAAATATTGTTGTAATAAGTTTTGTGGAGCATTTCCTTAGAAGATCAGCAAGGTTGTGTGCATCATATGAATTTATAATTTTAACCTTAATATAATTTTGATTCAGCAATAATTTTTCGGTGAGTATTATGTTTTCATTTAGTCTTTAACAACACTGAATCAACTTAAAATTGCTCCAGGAGTGGCAAGGGATCACCAACACCTGGATATAAGTTATATAGATCATTTAGATCATATGAATTATATTTAAAGTGTCAATTTTATTGAAAGAATTGTTGTGTAAAATCCAGAATAATTTTTGTACTCAAAACTTTGTCTTGCAAATCTAAGTCAAACACCATAGATCTCAATCTTCAAATGTTCAGGAATGGCAAGAGTTATACTTGATCATGATGCTCAAGATGTGAATTATTTCTTTCAGTATTGTAGACTATTGAAAAGTATTCTTGATTTGGAAATGACACAATCGTTAATTTCCATGTTATAAACCGAGAATGAAATAGATTTATACATTGTTCATATTTCGAAATCTATAGTGTTATGTTGGCATTAAGAATGTTTAAGAATTCAAAACTGAATGAAATTAATTTGATTGTTTGTTTGAGAAGAAGGTTGAATTGAATTAGAGGTTTCTTGAAAGTTTGTTTATCATAGTTCTAACTTAGAATAGAACTTGGATTTTTGAATTAAATATATTGACGCTTTCAATAAAGGAAATCGAGTGTGATTTGTGTGTAGTTTTCTTGGGATTATTGTAAAACATAGTGTTCATGACCGGAGTTTTATCTTAGAAATTCAATTCCTTTCTCTTTTAAGCCTTCATGTTTTCCATAGCATAAGAGACATCAACTAAACATTTCTTTTTAGAATAAATTTGAGTGTGAATGTGATTTGACAGCAGATATGTTTGAAAATGAAGATTTCTGAGGTAATGAATTGCACATTATTTGTAATCAATTTCTTTTAGATGAATAATATCTTTTAGAATTTCCTCTTTTGGTTATAAGGATAGGATTTATTTTATAGTTTATATAGGTATTATTTTCTCTCTCTTTTTTTTTTTTACATTCCTTAGTTTGCACAAGAATTTCTCTTTTTTTACATTTCAATCAATAGGATTGATATCATAGTTTAGTTTAAAATGGTGGTTATATTATTTGAATGATGATTGATATTCTTTTGCAATATAAATCATTTTTTCTTAAAGAGAAAGTTGATTTCCTACTCTAGTTTAGGTTAGATGCTCTGATCCTATGTTACCTGCGCTTGTGCCTCTAAGTCTTATGACCCTGGATTGATAATTTAATGTGGAATTATAACACATATAATTTCCCCAAAAAAAACATTATTGCTCCACTCAACTAATTAAACAAGTCATCAATCTTCAGTAAAAACTACCTGTTATTGATGGTCAATTAGTTCAACTACATATAGTCATTGCACAATCTAAGAGTGCCATCCTTCTTCACAAACAACACTAGTGTGCCCCATGGTCATACGCTTGGCCTAATGTATCCTTTGTAAAACATCTCCTTTAGCTGCAAATTTAACTCTACCAACTCATGTGTGCTCATCCTATAAGGTCTCTTTGATGTTGGAGCTACCACTAGTACCAAATCAATAGAGAAATATACCTTCCTATGAGGTGGAAACTATGAAATATCCACATGAAATACATCGTAAAACCATTGTAGGACTGGGTACCTTCTCAAAACATTTGCATCCTCAACTTCCTTAACTTTTTCACTATAAATATGAATTGTCAATAACACACACCCTTTCCTGCAGCTGTGTTTGGCCTACATCGTTGTTACCATCCTAAATGATGTGGCTTTATTCCCCTGTAAGAATCTTGGTTCCCCATTTTCATCCATGCACACAATGTATTTGTAATAAAAATCTAGCTTGATCTTGTGAAGGTATAGCCAGTAAATGCCCAATACCATAATGTATGACCCCAATGGAAATAATTCCAATTATGTTGTTGTATGCATACTATTTAACTCAAATGTGCAAGATCTTACCCAATGGTGAACACTTTTCTTTGTACCCATAATTAACTGCACTAACCAAGATTCTGCATGCACTTCTTTGTTCAAACCACATTTATCCACGAATTCAAAACTAACATAACTATAATTATATCTAGGGTTAATCACAATAGAAATAACTTCATCGTGAAGCTTACCATCCATCTCAATGATAATTCCTGGTGATCTACCTGCTTGTTGTCCATGACTGCATAAATACGAGGATTTCTCTACCCAAAATCTCCAACGGTCTATGCCTCCTATGCATTATATATCTGAGGCCTACCACCTTCATTTTCTATAAAATCTATATTAAGGTGTTCCTTACCACATTTCCAACACTCCAACCATCTAGTACCATCACCTCTATGTTGTTGTTGTGATCCATGCCCCTGTCTAGCTGCATTGAACTTGTTTTGTGGTGCCACATTTTCTTTCACTTCTACATTATGAGGCCTTTCTCTCTTAGGATGCAATTTACCTTTACCTTTTTCCTTCCCTTTACATCCTTGATGAGATTCATTCTTACACTTTTAATGCTCATATCAATGCTTCAAATTCCAATGACTTCCTCAAGTGACCGAGGATCGCCATACTCAATCCAATCTCTAAATGTTAATGGAAAACCATTGAAAAATCACTGAACTTTAGCATTATCATCTTCAAGATATGGTACATACCTCAATAGCTCCATAAATTCTGTCCTGTACTCTTCATCTGTCATCAGTCCCATATTTATCTCATAAAAGTATTTGGCCTTACATTCATAGTACCTTTATGAAAAGTATTTCTTCTTGAAAATACTCTTGAACTCATGCCAACTCAATTCCTCTCTCTTGATGTCTATGACCCGCTTCACATCTTCCCACCAAATATCTTCTTTACCTATAAGGTTGAAGATAGATACTCTGGCGTTCATATTATCTATGTAATTATGCAACTCAAAGAACTTCTTCATCCCAAGTATCCATGCTTCTGCCTCTTTGGGTTTCTTCAAGTCCCCATCCAAAGTAGGTGGATTTTATTTCTGATATCCCCTCTCACTCCTCCTATAAGGATGATAACAATGGTGATCATGATATATATCCAAAATAGAACTATAATAGTACCTGTACTAATAAGCCCTCCTATTTGGAGTGTCCAACATCTTGCCATCTCTCACTGTGTCAGATCTATATGACCTGTGTATACTAGGAAACCTATTGCAATATGCCCCATTAGTTTTTTCCTCATGTCCATGGCTTATCCGAAGTGGCCCTTGTCGCTGAAATTATGACAAGCTTTGAAGAAGTGTTGCATTAACATCTTCTTATTTCTCTTGTGCATGTATGATCGTATCATTGTTTTCCTTACAACTCCTCATTTATTCCTTTAATATTCTCAATGTGTCTATAAAATCAGAAGAGTGTACACCATGATGTTCATCTAATTCATAGGAAGAGTCTTTGTAGTCTACCATATTTTTATTCATTTTTATCTCTTTCCTGCAAGACAAATATGTTAGATAAACCAAATCATAATAAACCAATGTACCTTAGTAGAATTTTGGGATGATACCTCATCTGCAAGATCATCCAAATCAGTGTGACACATGTATAAACTTAATCATAACAACATATATACATATAGAAAATAAATGTACCAATCACATCAATATCATTCTAGCTGGAGTCCAGTCACCAGTGCATGACCATATCACTACACATACTATGACCTCATGCACGATGAAATCAACCATACAAACATACGTGAACAATACACAATCATAAGCATAGACAATACACAAACATATAAAAAAACAATAAACAAGCATAAAAATGGACAATAAAAACACATAAAAACATGTAATCAAGCATAAACATACAATACTTGTAATAACATGTAACAACATGTAACCAAACATACAAGGAAAATACATGTAGGCACTTGAAATGTATAAAAAACACATAACCAGTCATACACTCATGACGACATGGTGTACAACAACACCATCAACCTACACATGGTGATATAAATACAACCATGAATAACATTGTGTAGGTGCAACAAGAACATACACCACAAGTAGGAGAAACACTTATGCAAACAACAGAAAAGCATGACTAGCACATTTCCCATCTAGTCCAAACGGTGAACCATGCTTTGATAACACTCTGTAACACCCTCCTCCCATATATACCCAAGTAACTGGCCAACCAAGGTAAAAATGTGACGAGAGGCTACTATGATAAGATTAAACCTCGTAGGTGAGATTAAGAAAGTGGAACCAACAGAAACACCGACCTTCCACATAATCAACAAGACTCCTAGGAACCATCCCAACCCCTCGGGTAACTATCCCATGGATCCCACTGAGGTTTTAACCCAATTAACCCCAGGATGCTCCCACAACCATTCATGTCTGCATCTGGGAGGCTCTAGATGCACACACAAGCCTACATGCTTGCGTCCAGGGACTAAATTTCTCAAACTTATGTCTACATCTATAGGATTTAAGGCACTTTTTTAGGCCCAGATTCTAGGCCACTACCCATAAATCAATGACATGTTTAGAAATGAAATAAAATAGTGAAACAATTATGTATTGGAAAAATTCATGACAAGACCTAGACTGGGCCCCTGCTAACCATGATAGGAATTTCATCAAACATATCAAAAATGTGTATTCTATAGGTGTAAAAAAAAAATCTGAGCATAGGGGTCTCATACTTATATGAGAATTGCTAAGAAGCATTTTTCCCTTACATCATTAGTTCCAGTATCATCTATATGGTCATATATAATTTATTTATTTGTTTACAAATTAAAAAATGAGCAGACTCATACATCAAAACCATCATAATACATTCTTATACCCAACATAATAAAAAAAAAAAAATCTTGAGGATACATCATCCATAAGATCAACATATAAACCAATACATTTACACATCAAATACCAAGGAAATGAGCTTCTAATTAATGAACGTAAAAACCAACCAGAGATGGGACTAACATATTCTACCCAACCATAGCTTGGCTGAGCCAAATCTCTCTTCAACCAATCACCCTCGTGCCATACTCCAAACATGAATGTGAGACTCAAATCGAAAGAACTGACCAGGGCATCCCAAGTCTAAACCACCTCACCCTCCACCATAGAAACTAATATTTATCATAATCCACACCAGATCACTAGGAAAAAACAATGAAAATGTCATAACAAGATTTACCATGATCTCCACCCAATCACTATTCCAAAACAAGCATGGATTCCACCAGATTTCTCTACCTACACCGTGAAGAATTTTTATCTCTCCTAGTCTCTTTGGCTTTACTACAATCCATAGTTTGATCCAAGGATTACTAGGCCCTAAATCAATACATACTCTCCAGTATTTACTATATTTCCCAACCTAGTATTTCTAGGCCTAAAGTAGAGCACCTACCTCTCAGACTTTATCGCAATCCACACGAGATCATTAGGCCCTAAAACAAGGAAACACACTATATGTCTCTACCACAACCCACAGTATGGTTTAGGGGTTACTAAGCCATGTGTTATATCATTTCATATATCAACCTCACTTGGCTTCGAATCCATCCAGAAATCCATCTCAACCAAAACATGAGAACCCCATCACACCATGACTATTTGTAAATGGTAAGGCTAGGATGAAAACACTGTCACACGTAGAAAAACCCATTCAATGATAGAAAAGAACAACATTAAATACCATTCATCCCAATTATAGCAAAGAAATCACAAATTCAAATCAATACCTGCAAAGAATCATGTTCTCGGTGCTTGATCTTGCTCTTCCTTGCTTTCTCCTTCCTTCCTCTTGCCTTCTTTGCCATTCTTGATCCAATGACAAAGTACTACAAGAAAACTATAAGTTACCAAGAGTGAGAGAGAGAGAAAGAGAGAGAGAGAGAGAGAGAGAGAGAGAGAGAGAGAGAGATACAAAACTAAACTGAAAAAAGGTACCAACTAATACGCATAAGCCTTTTTATTGATGATGCCTCTATTTTATTTATTTTCCATTATTTTACTTCATTTTTCTCCTCACATGCAACCTGTGACCTTTCACCCCATTTTTTCTCCTAATTTCCATTATTTTCATAAATAAATGTGCCAAAAAAAAAATTTCCTTTCCAAAGCCTTTGCCTTTTCCTTTTCCAATTTCCTTATCAATATTAACTTAATTGAACACCCACTAGGATGTTTTCCCAGCATTCAACTTGAAATACATGTCCCTTAATCGTGGTCTTATTCTTCCTTTACTATCTTTTATTACACGAATATTTTTACCGAGTCAGTTACAACCAGATTGGGCATTACCTTTACATATATCTATTGGTGCATCAAATTCAACTGTGGGAGTAGTTTTAAGTTGGAAATAAAATTTTGAAACCTAAATTATCTATTTTATCAATAAAAAATTAACTCCTAAAATAAATTATATTGTGACTAAGAAGGAATTTCTTACATTAGTTCATTTCTTAATAAGTTTAGGTATTGAATCAGTATATGTGAAGTTTTTTTCCATACTAACCATTTAGTTTTCGAGTATCTCATGAAGAAGACGATGATAAATGGAAAAATAATTAGGCGGCTCTTGTTGCTACAAGAATTCAACGTTACCATTTTATTTAGACCAAGAAGAGAAATTTTTCTTGTAGAGATTCTTTCTAGGATCGACAATGAAGGTGAGGATATTCCTATAAAATATAAGTTTCTTAATAAAACTTGTTTCAAATATTTATTAACTCTCAATTCCTTACAAATATAGCCTTTTTTCTATAGGAAAATTACCACAATTTTTTACACCTACAGAGAAGTAGAGGATTGCTAGAAAAAGTGTCACATACTCATGGATTTAAGGGGATATTTTATATAAAATACCTTATTTTATGATTCATATATGTATATGAGAAGGCAAGATGTTTTACGTTGTAAAGGCATGTCATGGTGAACCATGTATTTAGGTGTTGTACTCTTGGTAGGTAATCTTTGTCAATTAGAGTTTAGTCAGTGGATGGTCTAGTTGGGAATAACTGACTAGGAAAAACAAGTTGATGGTCAAGTCGATAATTAAAAATGGATTTGAATAACAATTACCTCAATGGAATTTTATGGGTATTTGTTATGAAACCAACTCACAAAATAGAAGAATAGAGAGATCAACGACTTAGAAATCAACCACTTCGAGGGGGAAACCTCCTTTACATTACATAAATGAAAAATTCTTATATGATACAAATGAAAAATCCTCCTTTATATATATAGGAGTCAAAAGGGTCACAATATAATCCAAGCCGATATAAGAATAACAATGTAAGGGCGGAGAAATAACAATAGTGGGCTTCTATGGGGCACAATAATAACAATATGGGTACTACATGGGAACAACAATAACAATAAGGGTGTTACACTAACAATACAAATAAGGGGATACACTAATATTATAAAGACATAAAATTCCCCTCTCCTTCAAAAAAGTGTTATCCTCAATGCTTCATTACTTCTGGATGCTTTTGTATAAAATTCTCATCCTCCCATGTCGAATCTTCAATAGGTAAGTTCTTCCACTTGCTGAGATACTTTGAAATTGATCGATTTCGTAGCTATTGTGTTCTTGTTTCCATGACTACTTTAGGTTCCAATATGATTTTTTCACTATTGTTTGAACTTGGATTTTATCACCTATAACCTTCTTTAAGCATGAAACATAGAAAAATGGGTGCACTTAGGAAGATGCAAGAAGCTCCAATTTGTATTCCATAGTACCAATATTTTGCAACACATTGTAAGGACCATGGTACATTGGCGATAATTTATTATCCTTCTTAGCTTACTTGAGAGACATTGTTTTGTATGGTTGTAGCCATAAAAATACCCAGTCGTCTACATTAAAAATTCTTTCACAATAATGTTGATATGCCTATTGTTTCATTTGATTCTGCACCAAAGTCAGGTTATCCTTTAAGATTTGGAGAATTTTTTTTTTTTCAGGCTCGATGTGATCTTCCACTGCTTGATCATGCATATTATATTTCATGTCATCCTTTAAACAATCCATATTAGCTTCCATGTATAATTTTAAGCCATCTATGTAAACTTTGTTTGCTCTTTGTGTGTTATGAAACCAACTCCAAAAATAGAAGAAAATAGAGATCAACACCTTAGAAATCAGCCACTTCGAGGGGGAAACCTCCAATACATTACATAAATGAACAATTATTGGATGCTACAAATGATCAAAACCTCCTTCTATATATAGGAGTCCATGGTGCCACAATATAATCCTAGTTGAGCTAAGAATAATAATGTAAGGGCACAATAATAACAATATTGCGGTTATAGGGGTACAACAATAATAATAAGGGGGCTACAATACTAATAACAATAAGGGACTAGACTAGTAATATAGGGACCTAACATGCCCCTCTCCTTCAAAAAAGTGTTTTCCTCAATGCTTGAGTAGCTCTGTTTGCTTTTGTATAAAATTTTCATCCTCCCATGTAGAATCTTCAGTGGGTAAGTTCTTCCACTTGATGAGATACTCTGAAATTGATCAATTTCATAGTTATCGATTTCTTGTTTTCGTGACCGCTTCAGGTTCCAATATGATTTTTCCTTCCTCATCAAGTTCTGGCAATATTGATTGAACTGGAATATTTTCACTTATAACCTTCTTTAAGCATGAAACATGAAAAACTAGATGCACTCACTAAGAATCAGAAAGCTCCAATTTTTATGCCATAGTACCAATCTTTTGCAACACCCTGTAAGGACCACAGTACTTTGGCGATAATTTATTATCCTTCTTAGCTTTCTTGAGGGACATTTTTTGTATGGTTTTAACCATAAAAATACCCAGTCTCCTACATCAAAACTTCTCTCACTGCAATGTTGATCTGCATGTTGTTTCATTCGATTTTGTGCCAAATTTAGGTTATCATTTAAGAGGTTGAGAACTTCTTGTTGATACTCGATGTGATCTTCCACCACTTGAACCTTAGAATTTTCTCTTAAATATGATGTGATGGACAGTGGATGATATCCATAAATATCCATAAATGGGGTCATTTTTGCTACAGTATGGAAGGAAGTGTTATACCACCATTTAGCGAGAGGTAACCACTTGACCCATTTTGTTTGTTTATTAGATACAAAACAACGAAGATATCCTTCCAAAAATTTATTCATTATCTCAGTTTGACCATAGAATTGAGGATGATAAGATGAGCTATGAGCTAGTTGAGTACCCAAACAAGAAAATAACTCCATCCAAAAATTTCCAGTAAAAATGGTATCTCTGTCGTTCACAATAATCTTTGGGTTTCCATGTAGTTTTTGAATTGTGTCCATAAATTTAGTAACAACTTTACTTGATTTAAATGGATGAGATAATGCAAAAAAGTGTGTATACTTTCTAATTCTATCAACTACCACCATGATGACACTCTTTTCTTTGGAATTGGGTAAACCTGTGATAAAATCCATTGAAATCTCCTCGCAATGTTGACTTGGAATGGATAAAGGCTGTAGAAGACCCGAGGTCTTAATTGTCTCAAATTTATTTTTCTGGAAAACCAAACATTCTGCTACAGAATTTTGAACATCAGATGTAATGCCATCCCAAAAAAATTCTTTTTTCACCCTGTGGTAAGTTTTTAAAAATCCTAAGTGTCCTCCTAAAGGATAAGTGTGTAATTCCAAAAGAATATTTTGTTTTAGTTGGGAACTCTTACAAAGATATAAGTGATATTTGTAGCATAGGGAATCAGTTTTCCAACTAAATGTATCAGATGTAATAGGATCTTGCTGCAAACTTTGAATGAGTGTCCACACTTCTTTGTCCTTCTTCCATTCATCCCTTGCTTAGGTTATCCAATCTAGTTGCATAATAGAAATGGCACAAAAAAATGCTTCCACCTATTCATTATTTCTTAAGAGTGCATCTGCAACAACATTCAACTTCCCTTTTTTCTAGATTATTTCAAAGTCATAACCCAACATCTTTGTGACCCATTTTTGCTACTCTTATGAGGATAGTCTTTGTTCCAAAAATTGTTTAAGACTATCATGATCAGTTTTTACCTTGAAGTGTCTTCCCATTAGGTAAGGTCTCCATTTATTTAGTGCATGTAGTATTGCTAACATTTCCTTCTCATAAATAGCTTTCTGTAAATACTTTCCTTTGATTGGATGACTTTCAAAATAAATAGGTCTTCCTTATTGCATTAAAACAACACCAATTCCATTTCCTAAGGCATCACATTACACAATAAAGGTTTTTGTGAAATCTGGTGTAGCTAAGACTGGTGCTAGGTACATTGCCTCTTTAAGATGTTAAAAGGCCTTAGTTGCTTCATGAGTCCATGAAAATGCATCGTTCTTCAATAATGTTGTTAGAGGTGCTTCTATTCTCCCATAATTCTTAACAAACTTGTGATAATACCATGTTAACCAGAGAAATCCTCGCAACTTCTTTATGGTTGTGGGGACTTTCCATTCCTTAATGGCTTTAATTTTGCTAGGGTCTACCTTAACACCCTCGTGACATACAATATCGCCCAGATATTCCACCTCTTGTACTCCAAAGAAACATTTGGATGTTTTTTCATATAATTGTTTCTCTTGCAATATTTTGAGCACCCTCTCAAGATGTTGAACATGATCCTTCCAAGACCTGCTGTAGATTAGTATATCATCAAAAAATACTAGCACAAATTTTCTAAGGAAAGGTTTGAAAATGGAATTCATCAACCCTTGAAATGTAGAAGGTGCTTTGGTAACGCTAGAAGGCATGACTGAAAATTCATAATGACCCTCATGAGTTCGAAATTTTATTTTCGGAATATATTCAATATTCATTATAATTTGATGATATCATGAACGAAGATCCAACTTGGTAAAATAAATTTCTCCATGTAATTCATCCAATAACTCATCAATCACAGGAATGGGAAATTTATCTTTAATAGTGAGCTTATTAAGCTCCCTATAATTCGGTCACATGCGCCATGATCCATCCTTCTTGTGCACCAATCCTACTAGAGTAGAGAAAGAATTTTGACTAGGTTGAATTATACCAGCCTCTAGCATTTTGCAATCATATGTTCAATTTTTCTCTTTTGGATATAAGGATATCTATAAGGTTTCATGTTTGGAGGAACACTTCCTGGAATCAAATGAATTGCAGGATCATGATTGGGAATAGGTGGGATTCCTTTGGGAGTTTTAAAAACCTTGTAATGATTTTCCAAGACTTTTTGGAGATTTCGAGAAATAGATGATTTTTATGTTGGAACTTCTAGTGAACATAATCTTGCAATTATGTAATATTCCAAAATTTTGACATGATATTTGGAATATTAGAGTTCTTAATAAACTTAATTAATTAAGTAAATAAAAGGGTGGAGGGACCCATAATCCTCAAAAATGAATAAAATCCACTTTTTTGATGTGTGTATGTGGATATTTCAGATCCAGGTCTACATAATGGAGTAGTAGAGAAACCACTTAATGTGAAAGGAGTGGAGAACATGTCTCATTAATGAGATAGTTCATGAAGATTGACACAGTCAACTAAGATCATGAAAATAATCAAATGTAAGATCATTAAGCATTCATGATGAGATGATGGAGGAGTAGTGCATTTAATGCACACATGATGGAGAGGGTGATCATTGCATTCACACATGATGGAGATCATGAAGAGACAGTGCAGTCAACATGGAGACCTATGTCCACATGTAAAACGCAATTATGAGGTGGGCCAAGGCATGAGAATGCCCATAATATATATAAAGAAGATGAAGGAAACATATAAGGCTTGTTGAAGATTATTGTTGACGTGTGATCTGTTTAGATCTGGAATTGTCAAGTGACATTCCATGCTTTCTTTGGTTGTTTAGCTAAGATTGCATGTGGTGTTTAGCACTAGGTGTTCCTGAGAAGGAATCCCACCTCTTTCTTTGAGTGATCTCTGCAAAGAGTATTGTACTTCATTCATCATCAGGAATTGGTGCCATTTTTTTCCTACTTTCTGTAGAACATCCATATTCAGAAATTGCAAATTTCGGAAGATCAGTTTGAGAGGAGGAGGTTGTCCTTCAATATTTCAGTTGAGGAACTAGTGAAGGATTCATCCTATCACCTTCAGCTTCAATATCAGCCTTCCAGTGCTTTAGATCTATATCAAGCATCAGGCCATCTAATATTCATCTCCCAGCAATAGCCATCCCTTCAGGAATTGTGCAGTCCATTCTTGTAGATCCAAGGGAGAAGGGAAGTTGCTAGCATTTTAGCTAGTAATCTAGTGGAGGACCATTCCTTCACATTTTATACATTATTTCCATCTTTTCTAAGCTACATTTCACATATTAGCAGTAGGCTAGAGAGCCTCCTTCCTTTACAGTGTAGTTTTTAGGAGGAGTTGTGTAGCAGCAGCTGCAACCTTCTTTGGAGGATTGAGGAACTAGATCTTGAGCTTCTAGCTTGAGGATCTAGTGAAGAGATCAACCCTTCAAGCTTAGATATGATCTTATTACATATTTCAGCCATCTATTTGTTAGATCTAGCTTTATATTTGCATAACCCAGCAGTCAAAGGATCAAACCTTAGGAGGGTGATTTTCCAAAGTTGTAGATCTGGAAAATCCTTTCCGGGTTATCTTGGCTTATCTTGGGTATCCATCATAGAGCCCAGAACTTGAATCTTGGCATCATCAGTGCTCTAGTTTTCCATAGATCTGCATTTTACTTTTCATCCTACCATCATATATTCATATGTTGCTGAAGGGATAACACATTATTTGCTTCCAATAGCTCTCCAATTACGTAGTGCCTACTTCGGCATGTTTTCAGGGTGATTCTAGGCCATCTCTTTGGCTAGATCCACTCATATTTTGTACATTGTGTAATTGAATCTTCTCCTATATAATAAAATGGCTCATCTGTTCTATCTATATCTATGTTGATCATAAAATTACATGTACATTTTATGTGTTACAAATATTTTGTTTCTGTATAAATGCATTATTCCATTTTGGCATATTACAGTGTTATCAGAGCATGATCTTCGGCTCAGCTTTTGGACATTTTGACAACATAAGAAAAGCAGATAGTAGAGATATACTATGGAGGGATTAATTTTTTCCTCATCTTCCTTTAGATTTATGAAGGGTCTCCCTAAGGATATCAATGAAGCAAGAAGAGAAAGGCAAAGAGAAACCTTAAGAAGGTTTCAAGATGAATAAGGTCCCAACACTTCTTTTCAGCAACAAAGAAGACCAGAGAAGAAAAGAGCTTCACATAATTACACTAGATCCACTTTCTTTGATGAGAAAGAGGATTGGTCTGAATATGATGAAGGCTTGGGGCATGAGACCCCAAGTGAATATCTATCTGAATATAAGTCACAACATAGAGCATTGAAGGAGAATATCTCTCTCCGACAGTTTCTGCAACTCAGAGAAGAGAGGAGATCCAGAAGCATCAATAGAAGAAAGAGGCATAGATTATTCTTACCTACATTTGATGGATCTTCCACAAGCACCTTGAGGGCTTGGAGGGAAGAATTATTTACATTCTTTCTAAAATATACTATATCAGAAAGAGAAGTTGTGGAGTTTGTTGTGTTGCACCTAGATGGTGGAGCAAGGAATTGGTGGTTCAGTCATGTATCACACATGAAAGTGTCTGCTTATGCAGATTTTATTCAAAGACAGAAGTAAAATTATGGTAGGAATAAAATAGAGACATTTGACATGGTGACATCTCCCATCATCAAGGAGATAGTGCATGAAGATTCAAGAAAGGATGATCTCATTATCACTCAAGAGAAGGAGCCTCTACCACCACCAGTTGCAGATGTGCTTACATCAAGAGGAGGATCACTTGCATCTTTGTAAGATGGTCTTGAGTTCTTGACATTTGGAGCCCCATGCATGACTGATGAGATGCATGAGGAGGAGGAGACAGATACCAACATTGGTACACTTGTAGAAGTACAACCATCACTCTTACCAGCAGTTGGAGAGACCTTTACACCAGAAGAGGAAGCTCTTGTGTTCTTGCAAGATGTTTCTGAATCTCAGTTGATCCAAGGTATGCATACACTTTGATCTCATATTGTTTCAATACCTCTTATTGAAACTTATGGGGACATGTCATCAGGGCTATTGCATGACGAAGGGTTAGAACTTCATGGTGATTTGGAGTAGCATTATATCACTGCACAAAGGATCCTTGATCTAATCAAAGAAGAGATGAAGAACCATCCCATTTTGTCATGGATGAACTACATTCAACCTCTTGAATTTAAATGTGGAGTTTCAAAAAATGGGATCAGTATGATCCTATGTACAATGGCTAGCTATGAGTTCAACATTATGCCTTTCTTTGATACATCACATGTATCACCTTGCAGATCTACAACGTTGTTAATGAGCATCAGTGAAAATAAGAGGACCCATTCCTCATGGGACAAATCATATGTTAGATTCATTCATGAAGAAATGGAGGAAAAGATGATAGATGGTAGACATCTTGAGATGAGAAACATTTTCTCCTTTCTAGATGACACTTTCTCAATGATCATCTCATAGCTCAAAGAGAAACTTCTACTTGTAGCAGATCTAGTACCTTATTGGTTTTGGAGGGCCATTGATGAAAAGAAGGTCTCATGGAGAGATCTCATTGGAGGTGCACTTAAACATATCATGGAGCGCAAATTTATTCATCAGTTTGAGAAGGTTGGTCTCCTACAATGGGAGGATACCAAGTTTTTGTAGAATGAGATCCATCATCCACATTGGGATGAATGGTTGACAGTATGCAACAAGGGGTTTCCAAACCATTTTTAGATCTATGATACAGGGCAAAAAGCATGGCTGCTTTGGTTTCTCTTGGGTGAGTATGGATACCACGTAATGAGTCATAGTTTTCTATTTCATGCCTTACACATCACTGGAGGAATGCAGAAGAAGAAGGTATGGTTACTTTGGTTGTTGATGAGAGAGTTTGGACATCACATGTTATATCTTATGTCCTTGTATTTACTCTTGTTTGGGATATGTCTCATGTCCTTACATGTATTTCTGTTTGGGATGTATCTCATATTCATTTATGTACTTGGGTTTGGGAGAAAGTATAACTCTCACATGATGTGGCATAAAGGAGCTTGTTTATATTATGTTGATGAGACATCTCACATGTCCATTACTATATTGTTGCTCCATGACTTGCACCATGATAATGCAAGGAGGCAGCAAGAATCCATGTTGTTATGGTTACTATTGGGAGAGTATGGGCTGAATTCTTCCCATACATTGCATGACATTGTTGAAGGATGGAAATAGGAGGCCTTACAACATTGGTTTCTGTTGGGGGATTATGGTCATTGTACTTGGTATAATGATGATGTGATGGGGAATCAAGATGCCTTATTGAGGTGGCTTCTCTTGAGGGAATATGGCCACTACATTTGGTACAATGATGATGTGGTATGGAAGCAAGAGGAATTTTTGACGTGGCTTCTTTTGAGAGAGTATGGCTCTCATATTCTCATTGATGTTGATTTGGAATGGAAATAAGAAGCATTTTTGTGGTGGCTTCTTTTAAGAGAATATTGATCTCTTACTTATTTTCATGATGATCTAGCATGGAAGCAAAAGGATTTGCTGCATTGGTTGTTATTAGGAGAATATGGTTTGACATTTTTCATGTCTCTCCATATGTCTCTACTTCTTTTTTTCCACTATGATGATGTGATGTTTGATTCCTACATGGCCAATAGGGCTAATGATGAGGGCATTGATAGATGTAATCTACTCTATGTATCATGGGTTGGAGAGATAGTTCATGAGTTGGGACTTTCCACTTTTAGAATGAACCACTTCCTCTTATGTATCTCAAGTATAGAGGAGAACTTTGGTCATCATATGGTTGACAGTTGGGGATTCATTGATGAGGAAGGGTATCAAACTTTTCAGTTGGAGGCCATTCTAGACATTCTAGAGAGGCAGATTTGGAGTTGAACATTCATGACACATTGTGACAGATGTGAAGGCCTTCCACATGAGGATGCCATTTGGAGGGAGGATGTTTTATGTAGCACCAAATTTTGTAGTTGTTTGAGGACAAGCAACATTTTTCCTGGGAGGATTGTAATATTCCCAAATTTTCACATGATATTTGGAATATTAGAGTTCTTAATAAACTTAATTAATTAAGTAAATAAAAGGGTGGAGGGACCCATAATCCTAAAATATGAATAAAATCCACTTTTGTGATGTGTGTATGTGGATATTTCAGATCCAGATCTACATAATGGAGTAGCAGAGCAACCACTTAATGTGAAAGGAGTGGAGATCATGTCTCATTAATGAGATAGATCATGAAGGTTAACATAGTCAGATAAGACCATGGGAAGAATCAAATGTAAGACAATTAATCATTCATAATGAGATGATGGAGGAGTGGTGCATTTAATGCACATGTGATGGAGAGGGTGATCATTGCATTAACACATGATGAAGATCATGAAGAGATAGTGCAGTATACATGGAGACCTATGTCCACATGTACAGTGCAATTATGAGGTGGGCCAAGGCATGAGAAGGCTCATAATCTATATAAAGAAGATGAAGGCAACATAGAAGGCATGTTTAAGATTATTGTTGATGTATGATCTGTTTAGATCTAGAATTTTCATGTGACATTCCATGCTTTCTTTGGTTACCTAGCTAATATTGCAAGTGTTGTTTAGCACTGGGTGTTACCGAGCAGGAATCTCACCTCTTTCTTTGAGTGATGTCTAGAAAGCCTATGGTACTTCATTCATCATTATACATTGGTGCCATATTGTTCCTACTTTCTGCAGAACATCCATATTCATAAATTGCACAATTCTGAAGATCAGTTTGAGAGGAGGAGGTTGTCATTAAATATTTCAGTTGAGGAACCGGTGAAGGATTCATCCCATCACCTTGAGCTTAAACATCACACTTCCAGTGCTTCAGATGTATATCAGGCATCAGGCCATCCAATATTCATATCCCAGCAGTAGCAATCCCTTTAGGAATTGTGCAGTCCATTCTTGTAGATCCAAGGGAGAAGGGACGTTGCTAGCATTTCAACTAGTAATATAGTGGAGGACCATTCCTTCACATTGTATACATTATTTCCATATTTTCTTAGATACACTTCACATCTTAGCAGTAGGCTAGAGAGCCTCCTTCATTTACAGCGCAGTTTTGAGGAGCAATTGTGTAGCAGCAGCTGCAACCTTCTTTAGAGGATTGAGGATCTAGATCTTGAGCTTCTAGCTTTAGGATCTAGTGAAGGGATCAACCCTTCAAGCATAGATCTGATCTTATAAAATATTTCAGCCATCTATTTTTCAGATCTAGCTTCAGATCTACATAATGCAGCAATCAAAGGATCAAACCTTAGGAGGGTGATTTTCCAAAGTTGTAGATCTGGAAAATCCTTTCTGGGTTATCTTGGGTATCCATCATAGAGCCCATATCATGAATCTTGGCATCATCAGAGCTCCATATTTCTGTATATTTGCATTTCCCTTTTGAGCCTGTAGTCATATATTCATATTCTACTAAAGGGACAACGCAATATTTGCTTCCAACATCTCTCCAGTTATGCAGTGCCTACTTTGGAATGTTTTTAGGGTGATTATAGGCCATCTCTTTGGCTAGATCCACCCATATTTTGTACATTGTGAAACTAAATATTCTCCTATATAATAAAATTTCTCAACTATTATTTCTATATATGTGTTGATCATAAACTTACATGTACATTTTCTGTGTTACAAATATTGTGTTTGTGTATCAATGCATTATTCCATTTTGGGATATTACAAATTACGCCTCGTTGTTCTTTCTTCAGAAGCTTTTCCATGACATTAGATATTATTATCTTTCCTGGCTTCCCTGTAATACCCCGTAATTCAACTTCCTTTCATTCTGAAAAAAAATTCAAGTAAATTTCTTGAAAATTAAAAGCTACCATCCCCAAATATTGTAACCATTGTACTCCTAGTACAACATCAGCGCCTCCCATTGGAATGGAAAGCATTGGACTATTCAATACATATTACCCCATGGTTAGGTTGATATTATGGCATTTTACAAAGCAATTTATAGTTCCTCCATTTGCAACCATCACTTGACATTCAGGTGTTGGGTATAGGAAACAATTCAATTCCTTGGCTACCTTACAATGAATAAAATTATGAGCACTACCAAAATCAATCAACACTATTACCTTTTTCTTCTTGATATGTCCTTATATCTTGAGAGTTTTAGGAGTGGTAATTCCTGCCAATGCATTACACGATATGGTTGGACTCATTTCTTCCTCTTATAGGGTTGGTTCCTAGTGTATATCCTCTTCTTTTGAATATTTTTGTTCATTTTCTTCTTCCTGTTCACAATCTATGTAAAATAATTTCTTCTCAACACACTTATGAACTTTAGTGTATTTGATAACACAATTGTATCAAAGGCCTTTTTCTCTTTTTTCTTCCAATTCTTGTGGTGTCAACATTGTAGGTTGTGGAAGTCTAGGAGTGGCAACACTTCCATATTTATATATGTGAGTGGTAGGCTTCCTTGTTTCCATAATTTTACATTCATTTTTTCTTGCCAACATGAATGCCTTCTCCAATGAATCAGGTTCCCAAATGTGAACTTCATGTTGTATGTTATCCTTTAAAGTACCTATAAATACATCAATCCTGTGTTCCTCTGGAATATCAATTACCCTTATATTCAATTTTTTGGAAGTCCTCAATGTGCTCCACCACTGAACCCTTTTGTTTGAGATTTATCAATTGGCTAAAGAAGGTGTTGCTTTTCGTATCCTCATAATGTGCTATCATTTCCTCTGTAAAAATTTACCAAGTGAAAATTTTTTTACGGGAGCAAAGCCATCGATACCATAAAAAATTATTTTGTTCTAAATGTAAAGTTGTAATGCGTAAGTTTTATGTGTTTTGCACATTATTGAGATCAAAATATTGCTCCATCTGTAGTATCCATGTTACGAGATCCTTGCCATCAAACTTCCTCATATCCACCTTTGGAATATGGTGGTTCTTCCATCCAACATTATAGTTTATGAAACCGTGATTAAAAATTATTTTTTTCTCATCATGGGTTTACTATACTATCTTTTCACCATTAGGAAACATTTCTTGTATCAACCTTTTCAAGCCTTCCATGTCTGATTTTAGATCATTCTTCATGTTTTCCATGTTTTCTTTCATTTTTTCATCGATCTTAGCTTCCATGTCATCCATCTTAGCTTCCATGACATCTGTCTTAGCTTCCATGCCAGCTTCCATTCCATCCATCTTATTTTTTGTTTCTCTTTACGAGAGAAAAAATTGGTGCACTTGCTCTTGTAATTTTGATATGTCATGTTGCATTTATTCATCTTCATGAGTCATAGTAGAGATTTTTGAAGGATTAATGGGTGTTGAATTCTTTTTAGGTGGCATTTTAGAACCCAATACTGATATCTATGCTACAATATTCCCTTGGAATCAATTCAAACTAATTTTTCACACAAGACTTATGCAATTCGAAAAAAATACACACATTTTTCTTAATTTTGAGGAGCTCGAGATTGAAATTGAATTATATCGGTGATTTCGGATCTTCCACATTTGAAAGTCAGCCCTGTAATAGCCCTCTAAATATTCTTTCAAGTGCCATAGGTCTGACCTGATTTGGATTCTTCAAAGAAACATTATACCAAATATCCCACAATGACCTAACTATGGAATGGTTCAGCAAAGCGAACTTGTACGATGTGCCACGTGTCACTGTTTCCTCCTTCGGCTATAAAATTCACACAAAAGAAACTTTGATCCATTTAATTGCAGCACTTTTTACAGAGTTCCAACCTTATTCTCAAAGAGATATTTATGATGATTTTCCCATGGTCACCTCTTTGAGATGCAATTCAGGAGTTTGAAACAACTCTAACTTCCACAAATGATATGTCCTAAAATATTTCGAATCAAGCTCTAAAATTTTTCCACAACGTTCCTCAGGATTTTTTCTTCGCTCTGTAAAACTTTCAGCTTATGAACCCTCGTAGAAAAACATTTATAGCGAAAATTCCATAATGAACTTTTTAGGTTAAATTTGGGAGCCTGCAAAAATCCCTAACTTCCACCGATAATATCTCCGAAAATATTGTGAACCAAGATCTGAAATTTTTCCACAGCATTCCTCGGGATTTCTTCTTCACTCTCTAAAAATTTTCACTTCTGAACCTTTGCAGAAACAAATTTATAGCGAAAATTCCACGATGAATTGTTTGGAGCAACGAAACCCTAGAATCCAAATCTCAGATACCAAATGTTATGAAACCCGCTCCAAAAAAAGAAGAAAAGAGAGATCAATGCCTTATAAATCAGCCACTTTGAAGGGGAAACCACCATCACATTACATAAATTAACAATTTTTGGATGTTACAAATGACAAAAACCTCCTCCTATAAATAGGAGTCCATGGGGCCTCAATATGATCCTAGCCGAGCTAACAATAATAATGTAAGGGCACAACAGTAAAAATATTGGGGATACAGGGGTACAAAAATAACAATAAGGAGGCTACACTAATAACAATAAGGGACTAAACTAGTAATACAGGGACCTAACATTGTGAGATCGAAATTTGTTGCACTTGGTCCTGTAATTTTAATATATAATGTTGAAGTTCTTCCTCTTCATGTGTCATAGTAGAGTTTTCCGATGGCATAATTGGTGTAGAATTAGTTTTTGGAGGCATTCTAGAAACATAATATAGATATCTATGCTTCAATATGCCCTTGGAATCATTTTAAACTATTTTTTCAGACAAAAGTTATGTATTTTTTTAAAAATAAATACATACCTTTTTCTTGCTTTTGAGGAGCTTGATATTGAAACTGATGTATCTCTGTAATTTCATATTCCCAATATTTTATCTTCGGCTGTATTTATCCCCCTGAGTCTTCTTTGCAATGCCATAGGTTAGACCTAATTTGGATTCTTCAAGTTATAATTATGCCCAATCTCCCACAATGAGCTAAATATGGACTAGTTTAGTAGAAATAACTTGTACAACATGTTGCATGTTATTGTTTCATCCTTCGGCTCAAAATTGATAGAAAAGAAACTAAATTCCATTCACTTTGGGCACTTTTTACATAATTCAAATTCGATGCTCAGAGAGAAAGTTATGACTATTTTCCCATGGTCATATATTTGATATGAAATTCGGGAGCCTGCACAAACCCTAACTTCCTCAGATCATATCCCTAAAAATATAGCAAACCAAGATCTGAAAATTTTACACAAAGTTCCTCAGGATTTTGGATCAAATGGGTTTTTGTTTCAGCATCTGAGACTTCGTTGCAAATTTTTTTATAGCGAAAATGCCACGATGACCTGTTTGCAATAGAGAAAAACCTAGAATCCAAAGCTCTGATACCAAATGTTATGAAACCAGCTCACAAAATAGAAGAAAAGAGATATCATCAACTTAGAAATCATCCACTTTGAGGGGGACCCTCTTTTACACTACATAAATGAAAAATTCTTAGATTATACAAATGAAAAAACCTCCTTTCTATATATAGGCGTCTAAAGGGTCACAATATAGTCCTAGCTGACATAACAATAACAATATAAGGGCACAACAATAACAATAGTGGGCTTATATAGGACACAATAATAACAATATGGGGATCTCATGGGCACAATAATAACAATAAGATAATGAGATACACTAGCATTATAGGTACCTAACATTATTTAAGCATATGATAGAAGCCAATAGATGATTGGAGTAGTAGAATGGATTGCAATCAAACACATCAACACAGTCGACTTAGATTGGAAGTTAATTTGAGGTTTACTAGAGGTTAAAAGGGAATCAACTATAGTTTGGAAATATTTATGAATATTGATATTCCTAAGATATTAGCCAATAATATTTAGCTACTTGTGCTAATTCACGATGCTTTGAATTAGGGTTTTATATGCCTTTAAATAGACTACCGTGTAAGAGTGAAGTGAGATTATGAAATGATAAATATTCATAATTGATAAATATTGGGTGCAATATATATGGTAAAATATGGTAATTATTTATGGTGTGCTAATATTTATTTTCTTATCTTTAGGTTCTTTAATTACCTTTAAAGGTTTATATTGATTGAGTTTTGATTTTAGTTTATATATCTAGTCAAATCTATATTTGTATTTTTTGAATCTGAAATGTAAATCACGTGCCTTAAGCCCAACATTTAATATGTGATATTATTATGGTATATCATATCCCATTTTGGCTACAAATATGCATCTCTAGTCTCAAAGGTTAAGGATATTTAACCTTAATCTATTCAAGAATTTCATTCTTGATCAATATCAGAAATCATCCTATGTAAGTGGAAGTCTTCAGACAGAAAAAAAAAATTAAATAAGTATTGATAGAAGTAAAATAATTAAGGTTGATATGTTTAACTAGGAAAATTTTGAGCTTTTGAGCTTATAATGGAGGATATCCTCATACATCAAGAATAGTGGATCATTGTGCGTCTCGGTACTCCTCCAACTAGAATGTTCATAGAGGATTGAAAGAAAGAAAAATGTAAAATGAGGAGCATGATTCAAATGTATCTTTAAAATTCAACATTGTTGAATGTCTCAGGGGAAGACAATACAAATAAATAGTGGGATAAGTTGAGAAACTTATACTTGTAAAAATGATTGGCTAAATTTTTTTTTATTCAGAATAAATTTACCTTCTTAGGATGAGAGAGTGTGATTTGGTCATAGAACACCTTCATATATTTAATTTTGTGATAAATTAGTTATTAAGTGTGGACATCTCCATTATGAGATAAGAAAATTGTATTAATAATCTATGTTCTTTTCCAAACTCTTGGGATAATCTAGTCATGGTTATGGGGAGTAATATGAATACACTTACTCTTGAGGATAGTGGTTGAATATGCATTATCAAAGGAAATGAAGTGAAGGAACATACAAGGATCAACCAAATATTATTTGTTAGTGAGAGGTTTACTGATCGACATAGGTAAAGGTAAACTCTATAAAATAATATTTAGATCAAAAGGAATATCTCTGTCTCCTACTAAGTTGACAAGAAGAGGTTGGAAATGTAGTAAAGTAGGATGTTATAAAAGAGATTGAAAGACGAAGATGGCATAACAAAGCAAGGTATTCAACAATAAATTGACTAAAGGGATAACTTCTTCAGATGAATGATGAGATTTGTACTTTGCTTCAACTAGTACCGAACCCGATCATGAGGCATAGTTGATCGACTCAAGAACATCCTATTATATGAAACCCAGTGGGGAGTGGTTATGTGAGTATGAATAATATGATGGAGGGTATGTCTACCTAGGATATAACTTAAAAAATATGATAGTTGTTCAAGGTTAATTTAAACTAGTGCTAAAGGATGGTCAAAATATAACTCATTTGAGAGTAGTACATATTCCAATTTTCGCTAAAAATGTAATATTTTTTGTCAAATGAAATATGCAGGTGTGCACACGATATTCAAGAAATATTCATTAAGAAATGGTTCATGGACAATTAGTGTTCATAAGAAGTTTTCATATTAGTACCTTTGGACTCAAATGGCTAAAGTAGTGTTGTCATGTCTGAAATCAATGGGTCAACCTCTTGTCTAGTTAGTGAAACCATGACGTGGCATCAAAGAATGGCACACATTGGAGAGAAAGGACTTTGAGCCATGCAAAGAAAAGGTATGGTCAAAGGTTTTCTTAGCATCTATTTGGAATTCAATTTATGTGAACATTATGTTTATGGGAAACAAAATCATATTAGTTTTCCATCTAGTGCTACAAGGAAATAATAAATTTTGGAGCTAATTAGTGATCTATTTGGGCCAATACCATTGTAGTTACTAGATGACTCCATATATTATATATATTTCTAGTATATGGTCTCTCTAGGATATCATGGTTATATTTATTGAATAATAAATAAAATTTTATTGAGAGGTTTTAGGATTTCAAATCTCTTGTGGGTAGAAATACATAAAATAAGATAAACATGATCAGAGCTGAAAATGGAGGTGAATTATATGGTAAAGATTTTGAGTAGTTCTATAAAAAAAAAATGGGATAGTATGCCATATGACTACTCCATACACTCTTGAGTGTAATGGAGTTTCAAAAAGGATGAATAAAACATTGATGGATAAAGAAAGGAGCATGCACAACATTTCATAATTTTTACATGAGTCTAGGTGGAGGAAATTAACACTAGAAGTAACTTAGTGAATAGGTACATAACATCGAAATTGATTTGTAAAACTCCATATCAATTATGTTTTGGTAAAATTCCATCACTAACACATCCAATATTCCTTTTCTATGAGGATTGTATTCATCTAACAAAAGAGAAGAGGACAAAGATGGATAAAAACGTAGTCAAGTGTATTTTCATTGGAAATAAGGATGGAATTAAAGGATATAGGCTGAGGGATCCAGTGACAAGGAATACAATGTATATTAGAGATGTGATATTTCAAAAAGTTATATGTACTTATAGGACTAAAGAGACTATAGGGAAGGAGAAAGGAAAACAAAAGTCAGTGTTTGACTTGAAGTCAGAAGAGAGTGACTTAGATGGGTCAACTAAGATAGATGAGGAATTGGAAAGATACAATCCGGTTCAAAGTAGGTATGGTAAAGTAAGGAAAGAACCTAAAAGTTATTCCCCACCCAACTTCTACTTTTCTTTTGTATTGTATGCTATTGACAGTGAAGCCAGGACAATCAAGAAGGAAATTAAATCTATTGAGGGTAAACTCTGGTTGAAAGCCATTAGAAAAGAAATTTATTAATTGCACAAGAATCAAACATGGGATTTGGTAAAATTACCTAATGAAAGGACATTTTTTTGTTGCAAATGGGTGTTCAAGAAAATAATAAATGTAATAGGTCAATTCAAGAATTATTAGGCTTGACTAGTGGCAAAAGGTTATTCCTAAGTGAAGGGAATTGACTTTGTTGAGATATTTTCCATTATTGAAAATTTGATTTTCATTATAGTATTAATGTCTCTAGTTGGAATATATAACATGAAAATAGATAAAATAAATGTAAATATAGAATTTTTTCATGGTTACTTAGAATTAGAAATCTACATGAAATATCCTAAATGATTTTTAGTAAAATGTAAGAAAAATATAGAGAGTAAGATGAAGAATCCCCTTTGTGGTTTAAATAAATCAGCCAAAATGTGATACCAAAATTTTGACACATACATCTAAGGATTTTCATTTGTGAGAAGCCAATATTATCACTATTTAAATCTCAATTCGTAAGGTAAGAGTTTTATATGTGTAGTGAGTTATGTCAATCACATGATTCTTAATGGAAACAACATGGGTGCAATAGTTATACTTTAAATTCGACATGAAGGATCTATATTCTACACATTTAATTCTTGGAATGGAGATGAGGAGAGACATTGTAGTTAGGAAATTCTAGATGAATTAAATGAAGTGAGTTGAATTTTTTTTTAAGTGTTTCAATATGAAGATTGTAAAGTAGTAAAGGGACCAATTATTGTTGGTGCAAGACTAATTGTTGAACAATATCCAAAGACGTGGGAATAAATAGAGAACATAGCACAAGTTCCATATCCAGGTACTTTAGGTACTTTTATGTATGAAATTATACGCTCAACTAGATATAAATCATACAATAGGAGTATTGAGTAGATACATGACAATATCTAGAAGAGAACATTGATCTACTATCAAAAGAATATTTAGGTATTTGCATGGAATAAGTGATCATGTGATCTGAAACCATGAAGGAATTGAAGATGAAAATGAAGAAACTATACAAGGACTTGTTGATGCCAGTTTGGTTAGCGATCTGGATAGAAGAAGGTTGACCAATATATATTTGTTCAATATGTTTGACAAAGATTTTATCTAGATGAATAAGTGACAATCAGTCATTGAACTATTAACAATGAAGTTATAACACATGGAAACTACTTATGCAAACAAGGAAGTGGTTTGGTTGCAATAGTCGTGTTCAAAGATTTGGTTTTATCAACAATTAATATGGATAGATCATGATAGTTAGAGTGAAATATTCCTTGAAGATAACTTATATTATTATTCAAGCACAAAACATATTGATATATAGTATCATTTAATTAGAGACATAGTGGAAAGAAATAAGGTACTATTGGTAAAAATAGACATGTTGAATAATGTTGCAAACTTTTTAACAAATTCAGTGAGTTCTACTAATTTCTCTTGATGCAAAGAGGAGTTGGGCTTTGGAGGCATATTTCACTAAAATCATGGTATTAATATCTTATGCAAGGAAGAGAACAAGTGGGAGGATGTTTAGGTGTTGCACTCTTTTCGAGTAACATTAACCGAATATAGTTTATTCACTTGATAGTCTAGTTTGGAACAATCCACTGGGAGCAAAAAGTCAATAGGTCAATGGTTGAGTCAAAGTGTGATTACCTTAGTTGAAATTGATGGGAAGTGTAGTAGATAATAGAATCTAATATATGATTGGAGTAGTTAAAGGCATTGTGTTGGGGTGCAGGCACATAGTTGACTTGGATTGGTGGTTTAAAGGGAATCCACTATACTTGGGAAATTATTATGAATCCTGAGATTCCCAAGATCTTAGTTAATAATATTTGGCCACTTATTCTAATTTAAATTATTCAAGTTAGCATTTTTATCATTTAAATAAGACATGATGTACATCTAAGGGATATTATGAAATGATAAATATTCATGATTAGTAAATATTATGTGTATTATGAATGAATTAGTCTCTGCTATGGAATAAGGTCGATATTCATTATAACTAGTTGTAATATTCAATTTAAAATATCAGAAGAAAGGTGCTAAAATGTTAGTTGATTTACCTAATTAAAGGTTTCCAGGAGAAAAACAATGTGTTCTGTAATTATTTATGGTGCACTATTATTTATTTCTTAATATTTAATGGTTTTCATGATCTTTAAACATTTTTGTTAATTAACAATCTAGTCTAGTTTATTGTCTAGTCAAGTATGTATTTGGACCTTTTCTAACTAGAGTGGAAATCACCTTCCCTAACCTCAACACCATGTGCTAAAAATTTTGTACACAAGAAAATTTCTTATAAAATCCTTCACTGCATATATTATTTTCCTACTCTCTTAGAGATGCTAAAAGGTATGTCAAGAGTTGTGATAGTTGTCAAAGAATGGGTTTTCTAACTGCGATATATGAGATGCCTTTACAACCACAAGTTATTATTAGGTAATTTGAGAAAGGGACCTTAGATTTTGTGAGACTAATAAATCCTTTCTCAGAGAAGAAGAGGTACATTTTGGTATGCAATGATTACATTATGAAATGGGTGGAGGAAACAGATATTTCTAAAAAAACTAAGCAGTCATGAGTTTATTTCTTATTTGAGGACATTTTTGTGAATTTTGGGGTTCAAAGGGAGATTGTTACAAATTAAGGATCACAAAATGCACATGAAATTGGCTCAATCAATTATCTAATGGAATCTAATAAAACATCATAATTTCTCTCCATATCATCTGCAAGCCAATGGGAAATAGAAATATACAAACAAAGTTTTAAAGGAAATTATGATTAAGACAACTTAGCTTCATCAAAGAGATTAGGAAGAAAATGTTTCAGAAGCCTTGTGTACATATAGGAAAACATGGAGAAATACTATTGATTTTACCCCATATGAATTGGTATATGGTAAAATAGATCATTTTCCCATTCAATTTTAGGTTAAGACTTAAAATTGTGATAAAACAAGAAACAATTTTTTTAGAAGCACAAAAGTAGTGGATCATGGAGCTAATTGAATTAGATGAAATATTCCATGATAAGTTTTAGTATATCCTTCTTATATAATATCAAAGGGAAAATTTCATGATAGATTTATTAAGAAAACTCAATTGAATGTGGGTGGCTCAACCCTTCTTTTGGATTCAAGATTTGAATTTTCAAGGGTAATTTTACCGCTCATTGGCTTGGCTTCTATGAGGTAGAAAATGTTTTCGACAATGGTTTTGTGCGGATAAAAACCACTGGTGATAAAGGATTTTATTTTCCATTCAAAAATCATAGATTGAAATTATCAAAAGCATGTCTCTAGGAAATAATTTGATAAAAATTCCTGCAACGGTCTAAAATGGAGGTTTTGAGTAAGGGGGTATTTTATATTCTCCCGCCCCAACCTGAATTTTTTTTATTTTTTTCAAAAAATAATGAAAAATACAAAAAATAATAAAAATAGTAAAAATAAAAAAGAAAATTCTAGTTCTCAAAACAAGGTTTCTAGCATAATTAGACATGAACTTTACTTGAAATCACTAGCAAACTTCATAGTTAAATTATAATTCTATTTCAGGAAAAATTTATTCATATTATTTCATAACAATTATAAGATGTGCTAGATATTATAATCCATTACAAGTTATAATATGCAAAATTTCAACTTATTTCCAATAAGATAATCACATTATGTAGTGATTAGCTTTCTAATACCATAATATTTTTTTGTTCAAAGCATTCAAATATTTGTTCATCAAGTTATGAGCAACAATATTCATATAAATTCTAATAATCCAAACTCGAACAATGAGATCTCTTTCATACGGTTAAATATTGAAAACTTCAACCATCAAAGCTTTCTTTTCCTTAACAAGTCATGGTAAGGAATCAAGTTTGGTATAAGAAACATAAGTAATTATTTTTTAATACATTTGCTTATAAAAAAATAGGAAATACTAGATGATAACTTCAATAAGATATTTCTTTTTTGTGAAATCAATGTTGCTTTTCATGACATTTCTTAGACCCCATATTTGTCATTATTCATATCATACATCAAGAATAATCCTAACATATTCATTATATCCTAACTTGTCCAAATCATCACTTACCTTAACTATTTTCAATTGTATTAAATTTTCCACATCCCATAATACACATATCCTATTACATGGTACAATACATCATGCCAAATATATTCTCCAATCAATCTCTATCACCATAATTGAGTATAATGATTTATTTATTTTACAAGAAAATAATATTTCACAATGCATTAAAAATCAATGCCTTTCATTTGAATTTTCCACCACGATTTCCCATACCACCTCATGTCATTAAAAGTCAGACTTTCCTATCAGATCCTTCAGATCTTATTCAAGCACCATAGTTATAGAGTCAAAATTTTTATGTTATAAGCATGGAAGGAAGGTATAGCACAGTGATGTATATTGGTGTTTTTTTGTTATGAACCTAAAGGTGTTGAATAGTTAAATGCATAACTAGAGTGTAGAAGTATATTTCACAAATGGTGGGATGGATTTTTTTTTAGAAATTCCAAGGGTGATATTTTAATGTCACGAAAGAATTTGTAGAGAATTTCGATGGTAGTATTCATTTTATAGGTGGAATAATGGCATGTGCCTTCGATGCCTCATTAGTATCAACCATTGGGGTGCCTCGAGACTTTGAGAGATGGTTTAAAATAAGTGTATGGCATAAAATTCCTGAAAATGGTTCATGCATAGAGTAAGATGAAAAGGAGATTGGAGTATGGGTGTACTATGTACATAGTTTCTTAATACTTACAAGGACATCCTCTTCATTAAGCAAAATTATGTGGTATGTGAGGGAAGGTCTTATATTCCTATAACATATTAGATTGTTCCTCCATTTCAAGACTAATAAAATAGGTATTAAAGTGGTAGTTTGTATTCAAAGATAAGCAAAAAATGTTAAGGATACCCACTATCACCGTGGATTAGTCAAGTCAGTTGTTATAGAAGCATGATACAAAAAAGGTATGACATGTTCATATTTTTTAATATAAAGTGGGTTTCTACAAGACCTATTATAGGAAATAAAAGTAGTAATGAAGATTTGTGTTCTCAAAATGAAAAGGTTTTAAGTTCACAAGTGGAGGAAATAAATTTAAATCCATCAAGAAAACATAGTGGGTTGACCTCTAAAGTAATTCTACAAGCTTAGTGAAAAATTACCAACGTTTTGGTGATAAAATTAAGTAAAATATATGTATAGTTATACTATAGTTATAAGAAACATGTTGATGAAGATCTAGTCTTTTAATGTCCACCAAAGAACCTTGTACTAGATATTATATTGGTGATCCTCCACTATGCCTAGAAAAAGGCATTTAATAACCAACTTTTGATAAAATACCAATTTGAGAGCCCCAGGAAGATGAAGACAAGGTAATTTCGATAGATTCTACTACTTCATTTATAGTTTCAAAAGCACAGAAGAAGGAAAAGAAAATTTAGAAGTTAGAGATGTAAAATAAGGAATTATATGTTATATATATATGTGTTAAAACTATGAATGAATTGTTCAAATTCAAAAGTTTTAAGATAGATATGGAAACAAAGGATAAGATATTAAGGTAGAAAGTTGATAAATGGTATAAGAAAAATCAACGAATTAAGACTCACAATAGGAGACTAAAAATTAGGATAATGATGGATAAACCAAGGAGATGTATTAGAATAGTGTTAGCATCTAAATTATGTCTCTTAATAGTTGTTGTATAGAATATATAGGGCAACATTTTAAGCAATTTTGACAAATTTTGAGCAGTATCTGTCATAGTTTAGCTAAAGATATAGTGACATGAGAACATGCAACACCTTCTATATGGGGGGGGGGGGCGATGTCAAGCCTCCATGTTTTTCTATTATCATCAGTAACTACATCAATTTTAACCTTATCCCTTTCCTTTTTTCCCTTACTATAACCCTTTTTTCAATTTCCTTATGATTTCTACATGATAAACCACACATAAATAATTTAAAGACATTACGTTATATTTATTCATAAACTCCTAATTTTGATAATCCAAATGTTATTAATAGTCATTTTCCTAATTGGTAGTTACGATAATTTTAGGTTCCCATAATTCACTATTTTTTTTGCATAGTGGCACTCTTCCAAAATCCAATCTGCCACTTGAAAGGTATCTATAATATTCAATAGATGGTTCAATTCATATTCAATAGCCATATGGCTAAAAAGGATTATTAGTAAATGGAATTCAACTCCAAATTCAATGCTAGCACCTATGAAGTTAAAGATACATACTAAATTTAGTGGGAATCATGATTTCATGCACAAGTGTCCTAAATTTTTTACAAAAATGATACTCCAATTTCAGAATAAAATAAATTAAGGACACAAATACAATATTAGAAAAAGGAACTGTAAGAATATGTCATCAATTACTTTGAACGTAAATTTTATTAGCAAAAGAGATTTGAAAAATCAAATGAATTCTGGGATGGAGATTTACTCCATAGTGCTCCATCTCCAATTTTTAATGTTATAGATACAATGTTAAGAGTTATTGGATGGATTGCATAGCAAAAATTTGAAAAGGAAAGGGAATAAACATTGCAACCACTTAATATATTTTCCAAGTTTTGAATATTAAGGTCCTTGTGCTTCATATTATGCGTTGATAATTATTTATTACTATATTTTCTCTTGAAACATGTTCCAAATACGATGGTCCCCTAGCTATGGTATATGTTGAATAATTTTATCTAGTTTCCCTTCATAAACCAAATCAACTAAGAAAGAGTACCTATTGCAAATAATAATTTCAAGTATAAGTTTGTAACCTGGATTTTTGCAATTAAAAGTCAGGATGACAGATAGCCCAAAGATAGTTTTCCATTTGTAGAGTAAGTTTGGAAATTATTCAATTCATTCTTTTTTGATTATAGGTTTACATTGAGTTTGCATGAAAGTAGAACTATCCTTGATAAATAGGTCTCTAAGTGATAAATGAATTGATTCTACACAAATAATAGTTTCACTTCACACGTTTATCTACTCTAGTCAATAATTAAATGTAATGGAATTTATGCATATAAAATTATTGATAATAGCCACCACACTTGTTCGCAGGTGGACACCTATGTCATGTGAATACACATTTGGAATTCATGTTAGCAAGGAGGATAGGCGATGTTTTACATATGTATCTATAGTATCAAGGGCCATAAAAGTTATAATGAGGGGCACTAGCTTACTTTGCTTTAGATTTACAAAAGTGGTATATTATAGGTTTTTTAAGATCAAGGTGGTACTCCTTAAGACATACCCTATTATTGATGAAATTTGTATAGTGATCCAAGGGAGAAAACATGAAAAAATCCTAGTGGAGAATTCGGGTAGATTCCAAGGGGTTTGAAATGGGGATGCTAAAATAGACCAAAATTTCCTATTATAGGCCACTTTTTAGGGATTTTAAAGGAGGAAAAGGGACCCCATATCAAAAAAATGGAAAATTATTTATTTACATCCTCAATATAGACAATTATTTTGAACTAAATATTTTCCATTTTTTATCCCTTTGGAGCCTTGTCATTTTGGCTAAGAATTTCAAGTATGGAAAATATGAAAAAAGGGAAAAGTTGACAATTCCATATTGATGAAAAAAATTGGGAGCATTAAATTTATAATTTAAATTATTTTTTTTGACTTACAATTGGGAATGCGTTTTAAACCCAATAAAAAAAATTTCCTAATTCTTTCTATATTTTTTTCTACAAGTGGCAGAAGATGGCACAACAACTAAATTTTGCTAGTGAGAAATGTGCACAAATTAGGTAGAAACGGTAATTTCAAACAACCATACCTTTCAACATATAGATAAATTTAAGGTATGAATTTTATAGTATATAAGGTAATATTAGAAACCTTAAGCCATCAACCTTTGATGGAAAAATAAAAAGGGAGAAGATGTTGAATCTTAGTTTCTTGTGATTAGGAAGTACTTTCAATCACATAGTTATTCATCCAACCTAGAATCTAGAAGAACATCAATGGGAAGAATGTCTCTTGGAAGCAATTCAAGAAATATTTCCAATAGCACTATTTGTCAAAGAATTACTCTGATTAAAAATATGCAAGATTTCTTTGAGATAAAGTCATGAAATATAACCATGGATGAATATGAAAATACGATCTTGGAAATATTGAGATATGTGTGATTTATAATAAAAGAGAAGAAGATAATAAAAAATTTCTTAAGTGGATTTGCATCCTTTTACAATGGCATAATTCAATTTGGTGAACCCCGAACCCTAGAAGAGACCATTAAAACAAAGGTAGAATAACTTTATAGAAGTCTTGGAAAGATACAAATAAGGAGAATTGGGTTTAGGATAGAAGGGATTCAAACCTCCTTTCATTAGAAACAATCCTGATATATGCTAATAAAACCAACTAGCTTAGACTGAAAGGCCAGCAATAAAATGTTGTGGATGTAAATAAGAGCATGTGTATAGATATTTTCCTCATAAAAGAGATAAAATGAGGACTGTGTAGAATATTCAAGAGGATACTACAATGGAATATGTGGCAAAAATATTCCAAGAAAATATGTATCCTTGGAGAAATGATGAGAAAACCATTAATCAAACATTATTGAAGTAGAAGTTAAGATTGCACATCAACTTGTTGATATTTTAATTTATTTGAAAACAATACACAATTACATTGCCTCTAATATAGTTGAATTATTTAATTTAATTAAAATTAAGTATGAGAGATCATGGTTGGTTCAACTACCCATTGGAATCGAAATAAATATGATTCATATTATTAGAATTTTTCTAATATATTTAAATGGAGGAACACAATTGAAAATTTTAGGATAATATGATGTCCTAATTGGAATGGATCGGTTGGATATGCACCATACTATGCTATATTTACATTAAAAAAATTTACTTGTCTTGAAGAAGAAGGAAAATAGAACATAGTGAAAAGATTCGAAGACCCATTTATATAAGGGATATATCAACCTTACAACTCACGAGAATTTTCAGCATTTTAGTATGCCAATTATATGTAGTTCATGTAGAAGAGCCATTCAAGATCAAATTGCCAAGCCTCGAGGAATTCCCAATGTTGTGGAAGTTTATATATATATCTATATCTATATCTATATAATATATATATATATATATATATATATATATATATATATATATATATATATATATATATATATTTTATGTAATACCATGTTTTCCACCAACCAGAGATATAGATTTCTATATCGACTTAATTCCTAGAGATCTAGTGCTATTAAAGGCTCCTTATAGAATAAGTACACTATATTTTAAAGAATCGCAAATGAAACTAGAAACAATATTGAAGAAAGGGTACATATGCCTCAGAGTCTCGCCTTGAGGAGTATTAATAACCTTTGTGAAAAAAATAAGGATGGTAATTTGAGACTACATATTTATTTTAGGTAGCTAAATAAATCTTTGACATTAAATACATACCCTCTACCTAGAATCAATGACCTATTTTATTAGCTAAGAGGGGTGAAAAAAATTACCAAGGTAGATATGAGATTAGGATTCCATCAATAGTCAAATATGAAGATATTAATGAGACAACGTTTAGAGCTATATATCGAAATTATGAGTTTGTAGTGGTGTCATTTCGATTGACAAATGCATAATGGAATATTTAGAAATTACATGGATAAATTTGTAATAGTATTCTTTCATGGCACACTCATTTATTCAAAGTTAGAGGAAGAGCACGATTATTACTTAAATATGGTGCTGCGAGTGTTAAGATATAATTATTTGTATGTCAAGTTAAGTACTATTTTTACCAAAAGTAGATATAGTATTTGTGACACATAATTCCATAGGAAGGTATAATAGTGGACCCAATAAAGATTGAATCTAATAAATGATGGCCAACACAAAATAACGTTGCAAATGTTATAATAGTTATAGGACTTGCTATATTATACAAGATATTTATAGAAGGTTTTTCCAATATTTCACATTCCATTACTTCTTTACAAAGGAAGGGGATAAAATTTGAATGGGCTTCCAAGGGTGAAGAGAGTTTCCAACTCTTGAATAAATTATTAGCCAATTGTATCCAAATGAGGATTTTATATTATGCATAAATATCTACAAAGAGGGAACTAGTGGAGTCCTTACCCAAAATGGGCATGTCATCTGTTATGAATCTAGGAAGCTAAAGGAACATGAAATAAATTACGCCACATGCCACTTGGAGATCAATACCATACTACATGCACTAAATATGTGGATGCATTAGTTAATGAGGAAAAAATATGGATTGAAGATAAACCATAATGGTCTAAAATATTTGTTAGAGCAATAAAATTTTAATGTCAAGAAAAAATGTTGGATATAATTTTATTAATGAGTATGACTTTCATATTAAACATATATATAAAAAAGCGAGACAAAAAGTTAATGCATTAAGCATAAGGGTATATGGAATGCATGTTATAACCATGAGAATGTTAGTTTAAATTAAATGAGAATAATTTTAGAATATATTTTTTAAGATGAGCATTACCTATAGGTCTAGAGGGCTTACAATAGGAAAAGTGATGCAGGAGCATTAGGCTCAAAAAATTCTTTGTATTTTAATAGATATAGAGGGTATTGTATTTTTGAAGAAGTTGGATTTTTATGTAACAAATTAATGTAATTATTAATATTTTGAGCGATTTTAGTGGGATATTTAGAATATGGATTAATTAAATATTGAGAGGAATTTTATAAATGTTCTTCAAAGAGAACATGAGAGAAATATGATAGTTGAGATTCCATAGGGAATGAGAGATTTGAGAATTAATTGTAGATCCTAAATTAGAATTGGTTTCATAATTTTGTGGATGAGAGAGGATCCTTAGGGATTAGTTGAGTCAAATGAGGAATTAGAGGATATTCAGGATTTTGTTGAGAATATGGAGGATCTGAAACCAAAAATGGTTTTAGAACCTTTTGTATTAAAATGATAAGCCTCAAGGCATTAAAAAATATAGAGAGATTCAGGATTTAGATAGGTAGGAAAGGTTTGGATTGTGAATCCTACGAGCCATAGAATAGGTGAAGAGGTTACTGACTAGAGAATCAGGCCAGAGAGAAGAAATTGTGAAAATATTGGGTTGTTTATACAAAGACTTGATCTTTTTAGTATTTAAATCTGCAATGAGAAATTCAATTCATAATTTAATGTGATGAATCAGAGTTTGGCACAATATATATGTGTATAGGTGAAATCGGAAAAATCGAAGGAAATTCAGTTATTGTGTACCTGAGCTACATAATTTATGAATTCACGAGACTGCATATTCTAAGAGAACGATGTCCAATTCACACTGTGTAAAGGCGAGAAGAATCGAATGAAGTCACAGGGTATATAAACAGAAAATGTTGAGAAATCATATATAAAATAAAATGCTGAGAATTCCGTATGACTATATTTTATGTTTATAGTTCAATCTATATGATTTTGAGTGTGTTAAGCTCAGTCATCGATCACTGAATAGATCGATGACATAGAAGTGAAAATGACACTTAAATTTGATATTCTGAGTACATTATATAGAGCCAGAAATCGGACTTGGAACCATATGCATCAGATGTACATTCAGGTGAGAAATAAAAGCTTTAAAAGAATAAAAATGATACTTATTTGAGGGATGGTGTTCCTGGTTGAATTGTGCAATAGAAACTTGGAGGTGTAGAATGGATCGATGGTGAATCATTTAAACAATGTGACCGTTCAATGAAACAGTGACAGAAGCGTTACAGAGATCTTTGGTTATGACGATAAAATTGGCATAATCATAATTAAAACCCGTACTCTGGCATCGAACTAGGAGAAAAGAAACAAAAAAAATAAAGGTTAGGTGTTTGGAACCGAGAGTTAATGGCACAGTGGAATAGTAAAAACGGTTTTGCAAAGCAGCTGAATGGTATTTGTGTGGAGTATAAATGGTAAGTTGTATTTGTTGAAGGGGTGCGATAAGGGTCTAGAGGTACCACGTTGCACTAAAAAATCGACTATTTCACATATAATAAAAACCTTAAAGGTCATGCTTATTAAAATGTGATGATTTTCATATGGATGGTTGCATAAATCATCGGGCAGAGGTATGTTAAAAATAGTTGTGGGCCCAATATATATGTATTGGCACTTTTGGTTTTTATCCAAATTCAAATTCGTAGATATGAATTACATAAAGTGGATGTTTGATTATGGAATTAGTAACATAATTGTGATTAAGGAGTATAATTCGCACAAGAATTTCCATTTATTTGGAACGCATGCATGTGAAGAGTATTCATATGCTTATTATGTGTGGCTTCATGCTGTACCATATGTAGTAGCTTCTGAATGAGGAAACTTGGTACTACTGTTTGGAGTTATTTTGGTTATATGCATTAGAATATGCATTTCCTTTCATAAATGTGGGTTTAAGAAGCTTAGGCTGTGTCATGTGGTATCAGAGCTGGAAAAAACTCTTTTTAAGGTTCAAGTTTTTTTTAATTAAATTAGAATTGCAAAGAATACATGTGTGATGGAGGAATTAAGAGGAGATCAGACTTTAAATCTAATAAGCAGCAGATACACAAAGTTGATGTGTAACAGAAATTTACAGAAATAAATAAGAACAATCCATTCAAAGTACAAATAAGAGATGAAAAAAGATCACACAAAGAACTTGAAGGTGAGATGGTAAGTGTTATTTTAACTCTGGTTTGAAGATTATGTTTGTAGATATCAATATGTAGACAAGGAGAAAGTATCTCAATAAAAATAGGTCAAGGAAGATGGTAAGTGATTTCTAAGTAAAAGAAGAATGTGGTATAACCTTGAAGAATTCCAACAGTGTTTGGATAAAAAGAACATTTTTGTTCTAAAAAGTGCAGAAGAGCTAAAGCCTAGAAGGAGTGGAGGAAAGCTCAAGGAGGTTCCAAAGATAGAGAACTATACTTGCCAAAAGCCCAAGTCTAGAGGAAAACTTGGTGAGGTAAGTGGCAGTAGGAAGGACTTGCTGTTGCAGAGGCTTAGAATAGGTCATAGTGAGGGAGTGAGTGATGAACTCATAAGAGATGGAAAGAAGAAGATGACTATTGATGGTCATAGCAAGGGTTCTGAGCAAGACCACAACAGATTAAAGGAGTGGAAAGTTGGCACAAAATTGCAGCAGTATGACTGTAGGAATAAATTTTAAAGTTCTTAGAAATTTTAGCAGGACCTTGAAGTGAGTGCAACAACTAGAGAAGAGAGAAATATTTCTCAATACAAGTTTCGAGAAGGAGAGAACTTGAATACCAGGCAGAGGATAAGTTTGGTACGAAGATCAACTCAGTAGGAAGTTTATTAGTTGCAGGTGCAAAAACTCACAAAAAGTAAAATATGAGTATGGAAAGTCATGTACAAGGTTTAGAAGAAAGCTACAAGATGAAGAAGAAGGGTGTTAAAGAAATTTTTAGGAAACAAATGAGTGAAGAGGAGTGTGACAAAGAGATTGCTAAGATAAGAGAACAATTTAATAAATTAAAGATGATGATAGAGGAAAAACAGAGACATGGTTGGACCATGAAGAAGAAATTAAAGTGGTAGAGGCTACAACAGAAGAGAGAAAAACAAGTGAATATCCAGTTAGCAGAAGAGCTGAGAAAGCTTGAGTAGATGATGAGTGTGAAATTGAGATGTAAAAAACTCAGAGAAACAGAGTAAAAAATGGAAGTTTTCATTTGTAGACCAGAATAGGGTGAAATTTTCGGTGAAGAGAATAATGAGGAAGATCTCATAGACTTTGGAATGATTCAAAACAATTCAAAGATATGTTGACAAGGAAAGAAAATGAAGCTATGAAGCCTTTTTTTTTTTTAAATCATAGATTTTGTGCTTTTGCAGGATGTGCAGAAGATGATGAACAATATTTTAAAGATGTCAAAATTATGGAAGAAGATAAATACTCTAAAGCATAAAGTAATCATGAATAATGTCTCTTGAAAAAGAAAAGAAGTGATTTATTATAGCAGAAAGAAATTAGTAATACTTTGACATTTACAACAAAGAAACAATTTCTTGTGGAAGAAGGAGATGAGATTCAATATGAAGAGTTGATATGTGAAGCAACAATTAAGACTGTTGAACCCTGTAAATTGCAAACTAACAATTTTTGTATAAATGTAGGGATTGTAAATGATGATGAAGTACTTAGGAAATTTCAAAAAGAAATTAAATTGCTGGAATATTTGCTGGAAAACTCAGCGTATGACAGTGAGATTGCAGAGGAAGGAAATTACAATTATGAACCAGAACAGAGAGACATTTTTGAAGTAGATGGTGTGGAAGAGAGATTTGCTGACAGTCTCAAGAGTTCTTTAGAGAATTATTTAGAGAGATTGAATCAGCATACTAATGTGCTGATAGAAGAGGAAATTCGGTTAAAATGTGAAGTTGGGATACACTTTTTGCCCTTTATTGAGAAAAAAAAACCAATCTTTTTTTTTTCTGTTTTTCAAATTTCTGCAAGCCAATTTTTTGTTTTTTGTTTAGTTTTTCATTTTGCGATAAAAATAAAAGTTGTCAGAAATTTTATTAGCTTTCTACTACTTATTTTTTGGATTTTTTTTATACACATTTGATATGTTAACTTAGTGTTTCTTTCAGTGTGTTTTTTTTAACAATCAAAGGATTCATAAGAAGTCATGTTAATACGCAATGTTGTATTCTTTGAAACTTTGTGTTTTTGAGAAAAAAAATGTGTTACAACAATCTAGAAAGAGTCTACTTCGGTTTCATCATATTACAAAGCCAACGGATGCATATCATAATTACTAGAATTTTTTGAACTGTTCCAATATGAAAAAAACTGCATATTTTTAATGTGTTTCTCGACGCAAGAAATTTCTTAACATATAGGTTTTAAAATAAAAATCTAAAAACTACCCATTACAGATGACGAACCAATGTTATGCACCATAATTTTTTCCATTTTTTTATAGTTCTATTTTGGAAGATATAGAATTATGATTTCACTGAATCATAATGACCTTCAGAAATTGTTTGCATGCATTTTATTACAAAATTAATTAAAATTAGTAAATATTTATGAAATTACCTTAATTAAAATGAGTTTCTTCTTAATTAAATCTTTTGTGATATTTTTTTTAATTGAGTTTTTGTCTAAATTTTTGAGGGAATTTTTTTTAACTTCATACTCTATTATCATTGGAAATCAAAGGAATTGTACAAGAAAATATGATCGAAAAAGAGACCCTAAGGAATGTAGAGAAGAGATGAGACAATCTCGCAAAAAAAAGAATATAGAAGCACTCTCAAATATTGAAGGTGAAAATCAACCTCAACTAGAAGTTGAAGCAAGTATGTAAACGTATATATTATGAATTTGATATATTTAAAATTTTCTTAGTGTAAAATGTGAAGTTCAATTTTTATTTGATGAACTAATTTGAAAAATATTATATAATGTAAACAGAGAGAGATATTCCTCAAAACATTGATGATGAGATACAAAATTTTGAAAGAGAAAGTGAAAGAGATATTGAACCAATGGTTGAATATGGTGAAAATTTTGAAAGAAATTCAAGTGAATAAATTGAATCACAAGGTATGTACACACACACACACACACACACACACACATATATATGTTGAACACAAGTAGCTACTATTGAAATTATACATATTTATTAATTTAGATTTTTATTGAATATGTAAACTTATTATGTACTATTCATTCAAATATGTACAGATGAAATCAATGTCGATGATGAGATGTTAGAAAATGTTGACACTCACACATATGGTGATAAAAGAGCTGACCATATTATACATATCATGTTAACTGCATTTTAAGTATGTACTTCATAATGGAAAATGTGACAGTTCAAGCCCAAATGTTGATAGGTCTCCTATAATTAAGGAAATTAAAAGAAACTACAACTTTATTGGGTATTCGAAAATCAACCAAAGATAAAAAAAAAATGAAGGAAAATGTGATACAAAATATAAATAGTTCTATACCTTCAATTAGAAGATCTAGATAGAAAAATGATTCAGTTGTACGTAGAGCAATACATATGGTAGTGGTTTCATAAAGTACTAAGGAGAATCTCTTGCTAAAATATATGGCACGAGCATTAGGAACCTCACGAAAAAGTTTTCACAAACATCAGAAAGTTTTGTTGCAAATAGATGTAAATGATGAACTCACTTATTGGAGAGATATTTGTAGGCAACCATGCAAAGATAAACTTGGAGAAAATGTTTAAAAAATTATATATGAATATTGGAAGAAAAATTTGCGTGTTTCGCCAACTGCAAAGCATGTGATGTGAAGAAAAATAGCACGAAACCAGTATTAAGAACATGAAAAAAAATTCTTGGAAACCACTCAAATAGAGTTGTTCAAGAAGTTCAAAGAAGAGAATCATGAATTCATGTCTCAATCAGTGTTTTTTTCAACAAAACCATGGTATGTAAAACCGACGTGACACTTGTTGTCGTTATCATGTGAAATTTCAGTTATGTTATGACAGGTTCCTTAATTTTGGTATAACATTTTGGAAGGATTCACCTCCTCCTTCCACTATTTGTGATTTCATATCTCAAATTCCATGTGAAAGACAAAGAGATGAACTATTTTACGCAAAGAATTGTGTTGGTGGTAAAAAATGTGATGATTGTGGAAATTTGACTAGATTTCAAAACAAATATCATACTGATATAAATGATCAATCATTTTCCAACATGAAAGCTAAATGAAAGAGATATGAATATATCCATACATCGATTCAAGGTGCAAATAGTGCTAAAAGAATTGAATTACGAGAAGAAGAAATTTTGTGATAGAATTTTTGGAAAATTTTGAGGCTGAAATTTATAAATACAAAAAGCATTCACCATAGAGTTCGATGGCAAGACTTGTAATTCAAAAAATCTTGTGAATTTTTTCCACTAGGGACCATTTTTTCAATAATTGATTTTGCAGAAAACTACACATTTTTTCCACAAAAAGAAATTCAAAGTGAATACTATCATTCTGACCAAGTCTCCATGCTCATCCATATTCTATATAGACATGTTGAACAAAACATCGATAATTTAGAAAGCACGAGTGAAAACAGACATGTTATTAAAGAATATCACTTTTATATCAGTGAATATCATACACATGATACATATTTTGTACAATGATGTTTTGAAAATATTTATGACTCCTTGAAAAGTCGTGGAATAACATTCAATGAACATTGGATATGGTCAGATGGATGCGTAGGTCAATTAAAATATGCATGATCATTCTTTTGGTTGTGTTTTCTTCATAAGAAAACCTTCATTAAACATTGTTGGAATTTCTTTAAGACTGTCCATGGAAAAGGAGAACATGAGGGTGCAGGGGCATGCATAAAACAAGCACTTCGAAGATATCAAATGAACCCCTCTGCAAGCCGAATTGTGGATGCTAAAGAATTTGTTCAATGGTGCAGCACTGCTCTAATCCATGAGACTAACCAATCAATGGAAGTATGAAGGTACATTCAATTTAATTTTTGTTGGATATCTAATTTTAAACAGTGTACATTTATCACAATTTTGTTATCTTTGATTGTATTTTGATATCATATTTACATTCTTATTTGAATTTTCCATATAAAGGTTTTTTTGGCATATTAGGATCGAAGAGGTAGATAGATCAATTGGAAATGACGTTGAAACAATAAAAGGGACTCGAAATTTGTTTGCATTGGATAAAAGAAAATATTCTTGTTTTTGTCATGTTTGCATAGACAACACAAAATCCAATGAAGTTTGTGAAAAAAAAATGTATGTAAAAAATGGGAAACATACAGAGCTAAATACAAAGGGCAAAATGTCTGTTGAAATTTTTGAAGAAATGCAATTAGAGGAGACTATAATATCATCGGATGGTGATCAAGTTTATGATCTTGTTAGAGAAGGTAACATTTGAATTTCTTTCAAATAATAAAGATCTAGAAATAAATTTAAATACATAAGTTTGTTAAGTTTGTTTTACTGTGCAGGAGATTTTTTTGTTGTAATTGCACCTACTGACAATGATGAAAATGTGAAGTATTATTTGATGTATTGCATTGAATGAAAAATGAAATTATTAGAAAACTATAAAGATCATGGGTATCCATATGAAAGAGGATCTATTATATTGAAAGGTTATTTTTTCAGACAAACTAATCAAAGTGGGGATTTTTTTTACTTTGAAGACTATGAACTTGATGTCATAAGTTGTCAATGTAGTCACTTGGTGTGTGCAACATGCATAAAGTTGATAGAATTTCAATCAAAGAAAAAAATGAAAATTAAGAAATGTAAAATGTCAAAATTCGATCATTATCAAATCATTGAAGATGGCATTCCATTGGAATTTTTTTGATTGAATTGCCGAACAATTTCTTCTCTTTCGATTATGTTTTAGAACTTCAAAAACTCAACTAAAAATTGAGTTGCCTTGTTATGTTATCTATGCAAGTGTTTTCACATGTACAAATTGTTTTGGTACATGCACACTAGTATCAACTGAAAGTAGCTTTTCCATACATGCATTGATGAAAAATGTCGCATGTATTGGATATATATATATATAATGCAATTAATTGTTCAATTAGTTTTACTATGTCCATTGATGAAAAAAATTTCACGTACCGAATATATACGTTTTATAATGGAATTAACAGAAAGTAGTTTTTCTATGTGCATTGATAAAAAAAGGTTGCAGATACTAGATATATACATAGACTGAATGTGACCAGTTTTTCTCCTGGGATTTTTTGGTAGAAATTATCCACAATGTAAATAAATCATCCACAGTATAGTTTTGTACGAAGATTCCTTTCAGACAAGAGACTCGGAGCACTTCTCCGAATTTTGGTGGGATTTGACCCACATCTCTATTCTTGATAGAAAATATTGAACAAAATTTGTCTATCCAATGGTTGGATATGTTCTAGGCAATTAACTTAAAGTAGATTTTCTATGTGCACTGATGAAAAATGTTGCACGTATTGGAGATATATATATATATATATATATATATATATATATATATATATATATATATATATATATATATATATATGTTCTAGAATGCAATTAATTGTTCAAGTAGTTTTCCCTTGTGCATTGATGAAAATTAGCTTAATTCTATTGGAATTGATGAAAAATGTTGAAGTACTAGATATATATGTTCTAGAAAGAAATTAACTATTCAAATAGCTTTTCTATGTGCATTGATGAAAAATGTTGCACGTACTGGATATATGTGTTCTAAAATGGAGTTAACTAAAATTAGCTTTTCTATACATGTGCATTGATGGAAAAAACTAGATCTATATACACTATCGATTGCATTCTTAAAATTTTATGATTTTTTTCAACACATCTAACAAGACCTAGAATCTTATGATTGTTTATATATATATATATATATATATATATATATTGTTCTTCAATCATTTTAACATATATATTCAAACATGTGTAGTTCAACCATCCAAAACTTAAGCTTTAATTTAACAAAAAATTATAGATCACAACATTATTTCACATGCCAAATGTACTTCAACCATCCAAAACTTGAGTTTTAATAACTTTTTGGTTATATCACAACATTAATTCACATGCCATGCCAATTGTAGTTCAACTATCTAATAATAACATTTAACATTATATCACATGCCAAATGTAGATAAACCATCCAAAACTTAAGTTTTAATTTAACAAAAAATTATAGATCACAACATTACTTCACATGCCAAATGTACTTCAACCATCAAAACTTAAGTTTTAAAAACAAAAAAAATTATAACACAACATTACTTCACATGCCATATGTATTTCAAAAGAAAAACATTAATATAGATCACAACATTACTTCACATGCCAAATGTAGTTCAACCATCCAAAACTTAATTTTTAAAAACCAAAAAAATTATAACACAACATCACTTCACATGCCAAATGTAGTTCAACCATCCAAAACATAAGTTTCAAAAACATTATATATCACATTCACATGTATCAAATGTAGTTCACATAAAATATGTTCAAAATTTGTAGATCTCACAAGTATCAAGTATCAAGTTATATATGACTGCATCTAGATAATATATACAAAAATTAATTTAAGACTAGAAATCTCAATCAAATCTACAAATCATCCATCAAATATAGATGGATGTAGTGTCTTTCCCAGCAAAGTTTCAATCTGCGAGCTATCCTGCGAAGCATGGGGGACCTGTACACAATTCATGTACAAACATTAAAATTTGATGTTTTAAAATTGAGTGAGAATATATAAAACTTCATGTAAAAAACAAAATATAAAAAAAAAATCATGCAATACCCCATGAGGTTCCCTCTCCATTTTTTTCTCGTCTACTACAGCTTCTTCCATGGGAACATCTCCAACAGTAAACTGTACAATATACATGTACAACTATATATATATATATTAAAAAATTTCAAATGAAAATGTGTATATATAAACTTACTTTCAATAATATTAAAAATAAATTAGACAATTTGTTCAAATGCTTGAAATGGTGTGGATTTTCTATCTCCATCACTAGAGTACACGGAGAAAAGAAATCCTCTATAGAAACCTAAAATTTAAAAAAATTAATTTAAGTATAAAATAATTCAAGATCAAGATCTGAATTTATGATAAAATTTTTGAACTTTAATTTATAAAGTATAAATTAAAAACATATATATTTAAAAGTGAAAAGTTGAATACTTCTGCAAGTGGATTTGGCACAACTCCTAAGAGAGGCTCCAAAAGAAAATCTCCAAAAACCTAAAATTCAAAAAATTTAAAATAACTCAAGACATAGATATATCTCATTTTTAATGAAACTTTTTGAGGTGGAATATATAACTTAAAAACATAAATTTTAAAAGTGAAAAATTGTCCATACTTGTTGTGAATCTGGCACATCTCCTAAGGAAGTAGAAGGTATATCTCCTAAGGAAGAAGAAGGCACTGCCATCCCAGAAACATCAGACGAAATCGGAATTTGTTAAAACATTTTATTATATATACATGAAAATGTACATGTGTGCACAATTATTTATTTTAAAAATATCAAGTTTAAAAAAAAACTAACATTTGCCAACATATCTTAATGGTGAGACGCATCTTGATTGTTTGAACCAGAGGCTCCAAACGTGATATTAACATTTTCATCATTCATTAAGCGTGACAACTGGAAATGGTGTTAACATATAATGATACACTTTTTTTAGATTAATGTATACAAATAAATGTATGTATATATGTATTTATTGCAAATTGTATGTATCTGTTAAAATAATTGAACCCTAACCATTAACACATACCATTCCCATGCCCTCTTCCTCATGATCAATTAGGTCATGCCAACCATCGCAAAAAAAAATTGCATATCTTTTGAGATCTTCAACACTCATGTTGTCAATCTCTTCATCTGTATAATACACAAAATTGGCGCGTTCATTCTCACATGCTCTTTGTTGATTCAGACAAACATCGACTCCACCCAATCCATTGTGAACATTGTCGATGATGGCATCCCTTCCTTCTCGACTAATTTGAGAAGTGGCTTCCATCTCTGACAACAAATTTTCGACACGAACAGGTCGACTAACCAATGGTGGCTTAGGATGAAACAAATCAACATCATGCCTAGCGCCCCTACCGTCACACAATCGACCTTTCCCAGGACCAAAAATTCAGACGGAAGGTCATTGTAATTGGGTTTCATTTGCAAAAATAATTCTACATAAAATAATTTTGAAAAATAAAGCGGAACCTTTTCGTTCCATGGGAATCTTCCATAAGCTGCAAGGTGTCTAACTTACAAATAATGAGCTATATCAGGGTGCTTGAAATATTTCACCTTCAACATCTTTCTTTTTGGCCCTTCTTTGAAATTAAACATAGACTTTGCCATTGTTCTTGTAGCTATTTCTTTAACAACCTCCCATTTATCGGGACCCATCATTGTTTCCTTTATTTTTCTCATGACATGCACAAAATTATTTGTGGTTGGCCCAAGATTTTGGTGTTTTTGGGCCTCCTATATGCCCATGTTTTCATCATGAAATATCATTGTTTATACCCTAAAACCCTAGATTTTTAGACCATTCTGTAGCCTAATTCCACCACTCGCCGCCAAATACTCTCTATGGTTGATAATCATCAATTTTCTTTACTTATCTATGATTAAAGATGATTATGTCATGTTTTACTGATGATATTTTTTTTGAAGTACATTTATCACAGGGTTTCATCGCTGAAATCACTCACAAGCCAGTTAAGGATGAGATGCCTAATTTAGGGCTTTGGTACTTTCGACGCGCTTTCGAGGAACACCAAGGTAGGTTATGGTCCAAAATAATTTTTTAATACCTTCCCATGAATTTTATTTCACCCAGGTCACACATGTGGGTCCCTAGGAGTTGAATAATAAATCTGCTCAAAATGTGTAAAGTTTCCAAACTTCCATGTTTGACCTCGATGTGTATGCAGCTGGAGGTGAATCTATAAAATATAATCAAATGGGTTTGTTAAAAATATAACCAATTATGTATATCCAAAATTGTTTCTCTAGATTCAAATTTTTCTAAAAGTTATACGTGGGTATTGGACGCAGTTTTGTAAAAAATCATTGTTTTTTTCAGAGTTCTAGAACATTGAAAAAAAAATCCAAACATCCAACTTTGGACATGATTTCCGAGGAGCTGAATTTGAATGAGAAATTCCAAGAGAGATTTTTGTTGGAAACATAACAAATTATTCTCCCTCCGAAATTTTTTCCAAAATTCCTCATGGTGAGGAAGATATACTAATGTCTTTTAGGTCAATTTGTTAAAATTTTTCAATTTTCTAGAATTGAGGAAAATGAATAATTTGCCTTGTGAATATTATAAATGGCTCAACCATGGTTTGGGTTATAAGCTGGGGAAGTTTTTGAAGGAGGAGAATGAAAAAGTGTCAACATGAGACAAAATATTGAAGGAATGTATGTAAGTGAATTTATGATTTGAATATTAATACAATTTGATTTTGCCATGAATTCTTTGTAAATGTTATGGTTTTTTTTAATATTTAGACATTGATTTAGTTTATACTTGATCCAGGAGTGGCAAGGATCCACCATCACCTAGAAGCAAGTTTCATAAACATCATAGGATAGAGGTAGTGTGTTTGATTTAGATCTAGGTGCATGGATTTTATGTTAAAAGAAATTGTTAATTAGATCTCATAATTTTGAATATGTACTTAAGACTGTAATTTGTTTGTTTTCTTAAAATTAGATAGACATATCATTTTCAACTCGTTGCAAGCTAATGAATGGCATTGAACAATAATTTTATTGCATGAATAGCCCCTTTGTTACACATTTATGATTGAAATATTTAAAGGTGCTTCTTAATTGGATAATCAAGAGATCGATAACTCCATTTGTTTTAAATATGAATTGAAATCTATTATTTACCTTATTGGTTTTCTTGTAACATTGTGTTTTGGCAACCAGGTATTTGAAAGCAATGCAATGAGACCATTAAATCATTATTTGAAGTTGTAGTTTAGTTTGAAATTCATTATGATTGTAGTTAGTTATTGGTAGAACCATTCGCCAATGTGCTCATGTTTGAATGATTTATTGAGTTTGGTTAAAGAAGTTTAAGGATAGGATTGTTTCTTATTTTTTAGTTTCTTAGATCTGAAGCCTGTCAATTTAAACCTTGGTTTACTTAGTTTCTTTTGAATCAATTGCAAAGTGGTGAGAGAGATTAGTTTGAATGCTTATTTGATTTGTTTTATGCATCCCAGAAATTAGATTAGTTGAAGTCTTGTTTGTTCATTGCCTTAGTTTAAGATCATTTGAATGAGAGTCAATTTTATTGGGATTAAGATTTAGCATACGTTTGGTATCATTTTAAATTAATCTTGATTGATTTAAGATTCCTATATTTAGATTCCATAGATATTAGTATTTAGATTGTTATTTTCATTTAGATTAAAATCATTTGAATGGTAATTTTTATTGCTTGGTTTATGATTATTTAGAGTTAGTTTCATTTGCACAGTAATTAGAATTTCTTATTTGTTTAAGCATGTTTTCCTCAATTGATTAGCTTCAATTAGAAATAACAATTTTGGACTTAAACAACAAGTTGATTCCTACTGTATTCTAGGTTAGATGCTCTGATCCTGCGTTCCCTACTCTTGTACCTCGAAGCTTACGAGCCCCGGATTGATAATTTAATGTTGGAAATTATAGCAATATAGTTCCCCAACATTTTTGGCACCGTTGCTAGGGATTTGCTAAAGGGATCAGAGCCTAGTTTCTTTCACAAGTTTTTTGTGTGTGTGACCTTAGTTGTAGGGAATCAGAGGGCGGAGAGTGTATAGTAAGACTTGAGTGAAGAGCCACACATCCACTATTGTGGGGTTGCTCCAAAGTTTGGTTTTCCAATCAAGAAATTTTGGTGAGTTTTTATTGCAATTAGTAGTCTTTAATTCATTTAGATTAAAAATTCAAGTTCTTTAAAGATAAACCATTTTTGGGGTGCTGTAAGAACCCCCTCTTTTGTACTAATCCATGTTGCAAGCAGGAGAAATTAAAGAATGAAAAAGAGCTTGAAGAATGTCCATCGAGGTGCTTTCTCAAATCCTAGCAGTAGCTGGGGTAACTTCTTCTCAGGAAGAGTTCATCCTGACTGCATTCAGGAAATTATCTATCTCTCCATAGCCAAAACATAATTTGTAAATCTCCCTTGAGTCCTCTTACCTATCTACCAAGGAGATCGATGAGCCATGTACCAAATATGATGGGGAGAAACTAAATGAACTTGAGATTGAGGAACCTTCACCATGCCTAGCAACAAGCCTTGTGTGCATTCCATAGACCAATTATCTAAGTTTTCCTGACATGACCAAGGAGGACATTCATAGTGGTCCAAAAGAAGAAATGAGCCAATACCACCAGGATTAAATCAAGGATTGGTTCCATATTGTAATCTAGAAAATGTACCACTCTCATCTTCAAATACTCTCGGTATCATATCAATCAAAGAAATTGGTTTCTCATACTCTGGTATGTGTTGAAGTTTATTCTTTCAAACTAAGTGTGAGTATATTTAGCATATTGTTAAAAACATGGTTGCATTGGAAGTACTCCTACGCTTGAAGGAGACCTTCCTCTCTCTAGATTAGGGTAGGGTAGAAATGAATAAAATTTTTGTTACAACAACATTCTTGAAATTTCAATTCCTAAGGCATAACCATCGAATTTTTTTTCATTATGCACTCTTGTGGTAACACTTGTCAAAAGAAATTCACTCTTAATGCCTCATATTTTATAAAGTGACTCTCATTATTGGCTGAGATTATTCATTGGGTCAGTTAGGGGAATTTTTATTGTTATACTTTCCATTCATAAGCTTAACATATTATCATCTAAGAAACCTTCTCAAGTTTCTCTTTGAAGGTATTGACAAAAAGCCTCCTATGGTGGACCACTCCTATAAAACCCTAATGAGCTCTCATAAGAACCCTATCATGACCAACTCGAGGAATATTTCAATCATTATATGAATTTTTTTCTTTTTTGAGTCTTAGGGTAGCAGGATCAACCAATAAAGATTAGTAATTAAAAAAATTTCACGCCATCCTATGCTCTTAAGGAGTAGATTTGTCTCCCCACTTATTAAGTAACCTCTAAATTTAATCATAATTACAGTCTACAAAAATATTTAGGGGAGGAAAGGAGGTCTCGAAATGAGCCGACCTACCACAATCATGAGACCTAACGTGCATGACATTATTGCTCCTGGTCACCAAGCTAGAGTAATGGATTTCAGCCCAAAAAGCTGGACAACAGGAGGTCTCATCACAAGCCGGACTGTTCATCCATGTTACTTCTTATGAGTGGCACTACCATCAGCTGGTTACCAAGCTAGGATAGTTTCCTTTATATAAAATTCAAATAAGCTATCTCTGAATATATATCTAGTAAGTGGGACACAAACATTTCGTTAGGTTAAAAGGCATCCCTTTCAAGGCTATAAACGCCTGCTAGCAGCAGGGCCATGCCTGTGTTATCAACGTTAATTCTACACTATGATTTACTTGGTTGTTTTTGTATTTTCCCTGAACTCACTATCATATCTATCTGAGAATGGCCTTAATATCCTTCAGTAGTGTGCTTTGGAGTTCTATCTTTAATGAATAATTTGGTTTTTATGGATGTGAGACCCTTAGTGCAGGTGATTCACTTTGCTTGAATAAGAGAAGCTTTAACTATATGCTTGGGTAATGGTAAGACAATCATCCTCAGAAGGTATCATTTTGTAATATTTATTTTTCCCTATTTTCGATCCATTTTAAGGCCTTGGTTTTTAAATAAACTCACTTGTAATAATGAGGCTATTGAAAGTGAAGGCCTGCTAATTCAGATTAATCTTGATGCTTTGACTAATATAGGATGACATTATCTATACAGTAACAACATTTTTAAGCATTCCTTTAGTATCCCTAGCATTATTTACTCCCTGGGAATAATAAAACTCAGTCTTAACGTCATTGGATCCTTGGTCACTACTTTTCTTATCTTATTGATGAAAATAAAGATAACTTATGATCAAACTTACATACATGGTCTCAAAATTAGCCCTATGGTTCAAGTCAATGAATCATGACTTTAATATAGAAACCCTAGCCTTTCAGTCTTTTGTCTTTGTCAGAGGTTTTTTTCATGAGGACATGCAAGATGATAGGCATGGGAGGGGGGAAGAGATAGAAAAAAAATGATGAGAATTGTCAGGTTTGATTAATATTTTCACCCTATGCTTACTCATGGATTTCATTATCATTGTTGGGCTAGTATCTTAAACTTGGAGCATGATCAGGTAATTTTTATTTAATTTAACCTATTTCCTTTATTTCAATAAAGAGGATTATTGATGATGGTTCTTGCATTTTTTTTTCTTTTCAGGAATCCGTATGAAATCACACACGCATCAATATTTTCAGGATAATGTGGATATTGAGACCTTTCATATCAGCAGTCACATAAGCTCAAGCCATTCCATCATTTACTTCATCTTGCAGTGCCAAGGACATCGACAACAAGGGTAAAAATTGAGCTATAGGCGGCTTAATATTCTTTAATTGATTAGAGATTTAAGAAAACTTTGATGATTAACCACCACATATTCTGTATATATGGTTTTCCATACACCCTCCATTTGCATGATACTCTAGGTCATAGTCATATTCGTTCATGTAAACAAAGAAGAAACTATAGTGCCTTTCCCTCCTACATTCACGCATATTGTCAATTTAATAGAGAGTGAATTCATGGTTGTGTTTCATGAAGGAACCATTCATAAGCATTGGCCTCGCAAAAATAGAGAATGCAAGCACATGTCTTCCCATCTCCATCACCACCTCATCTCATCTACCATTTCCATTGTGACCTATCATCCTATTCATCATTTTCCTCCTACCATACCTATTGTTTTCCCTCAATTTGTATCGCTCTTAAAATGAAATCTATGGCAATAAAATCTTCATGTATTGTTGCTTCACAAGACCTAACCCTACATAAAATCCATGATGCCATAGAAACCTAGATATGAGCAAAGTATTTGTTTGCATGAGGACATGAAAAACTTCAGGCATGGGGGGATGTTGGGCCTCGTATATGCCCATGTTTTCATCATGAAATATCATTGTTTATAACCTAAAACCCTAGGTTTCTAGCCCATTTTGTACCCTAATTCCATCACTCGCTGCCAAATACTCTCTATGGTTGATTATCATCAATTTTATTTACTTATATATGATTAAATATGATTATGTCATGTTTTACTAATGATGGTTTTTTTGAAGTACATTTATCATAGGGTTCCATCGCTGAAATCACTCACAAGCCAGTTAAGGGTGAGATGCCTAATTTAGGGCTTTGGTTATCTCGGCGTGCTTCCAAGGAACACCGAGGGATTTTATGGTCCAAAATAATGTTTTAATACCTTACCATGAATTTTATTTCACCTAGGTTGCACATGTGGGTCCTTAGGAGTTGATTAATAAATCTGCTCAAAATGTGTAAAGTTTACAAACTTCCATGTTTGACCTCGATGTGTGTGCAACTAGAGGTGAATATATAAAATATAATCAGATGGGTTTGTGAAAAATATAACCAATTATGTATATCCAAAAAGGTTTATCCAGGTTCAAATTTTCTAAAAGTTAAACGCGGGTTTTGGAGGCAGTTTTGTAAAAAATCACTATTTTTTTCAGAGTTCTAGAACATTGCAAAAAAATCCAAGCAACCAACTTTGGGCACGATTTCCAAGAGTTGGATTCGAATGAGACAAATACAAGAGAGGTTTTTTTTGGAAAAATAACAAATTAGTCTCCCTCTGAACAATTTTTCAAAATTCCTCATGGTGAGGAAGATATACTAATGTCTTTTAGGTCAGTTTGTTAAAATTGTTCAATTTTCCGGAATTGAGAAAAATGAATAATTCACCTTATGAATCTTAGAAATTGCTCAACCATGGTTTGGGTTGTAATCTGGGTAAGATTTTGAAGGAGGAGGATGAAAAAGTGTGAAGACGAGGCAAAATATTGAAGGAATGTATGTAAGTGAATTTATGATTTGAATCTTAATACAATTTGACTTTTCCATGAATTCTTTGTAAATGTTATGGTTTTTTTTAATATTTAGACATTGATTTATTTTAGACTTGCTCCAGGAGTGGCGAGGATCCACCATCACCTGGAAGAAAGTTTTTTAAACATCATAGGATAGAGGTAGCGTGTTTTATTTAGATCTAGGTGCATGTATTTTATTTTGTAAGAAATTGTTAATTAGATCTCATAATTTTGATTATGTACTTAAGACTGTAATTAGTTTGTTTTCTTAAAATTATATAGACATATCATTTTCAACTCGTTGAAAGCTAATGAATGGCATTGATCAATGATTCTATTGCATGAATAGCCCATTTTTTATAGGTTTACGATTGAAATATTTAAAGGTGCTTCTTAATTGGATGAACAAGAGATCGATAAATCCATTTGTTTTAAATATGAATTGAAATCTATTATGTACCTTATTAATTTTCTTGTAACATTGTGTTTTGGAAACCAAGTATTTGAAAGAAATGCAATGAGACCATTAAATCATTGTTTGAAGTTGTAGTTTAGTTTGAAATTCATTATGATTGTAGTTAGTTATTGGTAGAACCATTCGCCAATGTGCTCATGTTTGAATGATTTCTTGAGTTTGATTAAAGAAGTTTAAGGATAGGATAGTTTATTATTTTTTAGTCTCTCAGATCTGAAGCATGTCAATTAAAATCTTGGTTTACTTAGTTTCTTTCGATTCAATTGCAAACTGGTGATAGAGGTTAGTTTGAATTCTTATTTGATTTGTTTTATGCATCCCAGGAATTAGATTAGTTGAATTATTGTTTGTTCATTGCCTTAGTTTAAAATCATTTGAATGAGAGTAAATTTTATTGGGATTAAGATTTAGCATAAGTTTGGTACCATTTTAAATTAATCTTTATTGATTTAATATTCTTGTATTTAGATTCCATAGATCTTAGTATTTAGTTTGTTATTTTCATTTAGATTAAAATCATTTGAATGGTAACTTTTGTTGCTTGGTTTATGATTATTTAGAGTTAGTTTCGTTTGCATAGTGATTAGAATTTATTATTTGTTTAAGCATGTTTTCCTCAATTGATTAGCTTCAATTAGAAATAGCAATTTTGTACTTAAGCAATAAGTTGATTCCTACTATAGTCTAGGTTAAATGCTTTGATCCTGTGTTACCTGCGCTTGTACCTCAAATCTTACAAGCCTTAGATTGATAGTTTAATGCTGGAAATTATAACAATATATTTCCCCAACAGGAACACATCTATTAGTTGGCCTAAAGAATGTGTAACTATTTCGAAGCTTTGTCGACTCTCAGCAGGTAGAGTTAAAGACACAAGATCTCTCTGCAATTTTGCATGAAGATGTTGACACCTTTCTAAGGTGCATTACTACATGTTTCTTTCCCATGGTATATCGAAAATGTTGGCCAGATAAGTCTTGGTGGGTGGACAACATTATTCTTGAATGAAGCGTTATGCCCTACGTCTTTTTTTACCAACATTTGGAGCATTTTCAGCCTCTGCATCAATATATCAAATTTTGTATATTAGAAAAAACACATGTAAACAAATTTGTACAAATTGAATGAAAAAAATGTTCAAATTGATGGCAACCTCAATGCGGTTGGCTAGAATCTTGCCCACCCTAAAACTATTGAGAACTAGAATGACCCTGCTGAGACCCAACACCACCATCTATTGATTGGCCTTTGGGGGAATAAATATCACCACCTTCACACAACCTGCTAGCACTTATTGATGGCCCTCTAAGTGGATTTGAACCACCACTGACCTCTCGAGACGAGAGAGAAGCTTCATAAACAAATACAAATTTATAATCAATTGAAAAATACATTCATACATATAAATACGCGTACATATTCATTGATTAAATTGTGTGAACCATACCACGACTGGGTGAAACATGGGCATGCTCCATTGATGGAGTAGAGACCCTTCTCCTCTTAGCTCCTAAAAAATAAAAAATGAAACTTATTAACAGCTAATTTAACTCACAAAGTTGATAAAAAATAAGTTTCATATGTACACACATGTATGTTTATGTATGGATATTTAATATTATATTTAAATACCATGAACATCCCTCGATCCATGATCCCCCTCTCTTGTAGAGATATGGGATTTTTTTGATCTTCTTCGTTCATCCTCCATGATATATATATCTACGATGGACATTTACAATTATTTTTTTAAATGAATAATTTAAAATAAATTCAAAATAAATTTCAGAAAATTAATGCAATTTAGTGTACAGAAATTATGTAAAACACAACTTTCAAAGCACTAATTGATGTGCGAAACTCAATTTAATAATTTTTTTTATAAAAATGTTAAGTTCACCAAATTGCACTTTAGATGGTGGGAGCACACTTGGTATAAAATTGAAAAAAACACATTGTCATTAAAAAAAGAAGTGAAACTCCATTTAAACAAAAATTTATTGAAGTCCCTGGATTTTAATTATATAAAAATGTGAATTTCACCACTTGTTGCAAATGTGAAGTTCACAAAGTTTTTCTTTACATGGTGTGGTGGGAGCACACTTTGTATATAATTGAAAAAAACAGATGGTCATTAAAAAGGACACATGTATAAGTACAAAACACACACATATCCAAGATATGTTACAATGTCCATCAATAAATTTTGAAGAAGAGTGTCTCAACACTAATTCATCTTTGAGAGATGAATCTTGAATTTTTGAAGAAGAGCGTCTCAAAACTAATTCATCTTTGAGAGATGATTCTTGAATTTTTGAAGAAGAGCGTCTCAAAAATAATTCATATTTAAGAGAAGAATCTTGCATTGGCATTTCCTCGTATAATTATAATTCATATATTAATTCATCTTTGATAGATGAATCCTAAATTAGCATTTCCCCATGTAATAGATCAACATACATCTTATTCACATTTGTACAATGTCTTATACTAAAAATTTGAAATTGGCTAAAAATATTGTTTGCTATTCCATATAATTATTTTAGCCTCTCCTTCTTAACTTGGTACATGCCCTTCATCTGGTTGAACACAAGTTCATAATTGGTTAAAACTAAAATTCCATTTGATCCATACTCCATAGTTGTTCTCAAGCCTTCTATCAATCCAATATAATATGCCTCGTTATTTGTTATTCTTCCTGATATATTCAATTTCCTTTGGATGACTTTGCTAGTCCCAATATTGGAAAGCACATATGTAATCATTGCTTTCCCTAGATTAGGATAGCAAGAAACATTTATGCATAATTTCCATTTTTCAACAATATTTAGTGGCTTTTTATCCCTGAAAAAAAAAATCAATAAAAATATATATTAAATTGACATTTATTGCAAATGCATGGGAGAAATGACAGATGTGCATGAGATAAATGACATGTGCATGGCTCATCTTAAAGTTTGACTAAAAATGTTTATGGTACAATTCACATCTAGAATTAATGGGAGGAACCCTTTAGTTTTTGGGATAAATGAACTTTATGCACTTAGTTTGTGGGAGAAATGACACGTGTACACAATTTTGTTACAGAGATTGACTATATGGGCATTTACTAGATATGTCACCTTTGAGAAAAGATGAGATCCAGAGGCTACCTAGCCCTTTACAGTCTCTTCCTTTAGAACTTGTAGAGGTTAACCCTCAACAAACAGACTAAAATCATATGGAAGTTTAAAATCCTAGAGAGTCCAGCCACTTTAGGTTAAATTTTTAGGCCTTAAAGTTTGAGAGAAATGACATTTACATGGTTTGCAAAATTATTTTATGCACTTACAAAAAACATGCTTTAAAGTTAATGGAAGAAAGCCAACATGACATGTATGCTTTAAAAACTTTGCCTAAGAATTTATGGGAGAAATGACACATGTACATAGTTTGCCTTAAAATGGTTGAGATTTATGGGTATTAAATTGAATAACTTCTATCTAGATTAGTTAAAGAGATTGACTATTAGGACATTTACTGGATATGTCACCTTTGAGAAAATATGAGATCCAGAGACTACCTGGCCCTTTACAGACTCTGCCTTTAGAACTTGTAGAAGTTAACCCTTAATAGATAGATAAAATCCTATGGAATTTGAAAATCCTATGAGAGTTTAACCACTTTAGGTTTAATTTTTAGGCCTTAAAGTTTGAGAGAAATGACATTTACATAGTTTTTAAAATTATTTTATGCTTTAAAAAAAGTTAATGAAAGAAAGCCAACATGACATGTATGCTTTAAAAAAATTTCCTAAGAATTTATGGGAAAAATGACACATGTACAAAGTTTTCCTTAAAGTGGTTGAGGTTAATAGATATTAAAATGAAGAACTTATATTTAGATCTGTTACAAATATTGACTGTAGGGCCATTAAATAGATATGTCACCTTTGTGAAAAGATGAGATCTAGAGGCTACCTAGCCCTTTAGAGACTCTCTCTTTAGAACTTGTAGAAGTTAACACTCAACATACAAGCTAAAATCCTATGGAAGTTCAAAATTCTATGAGAGTTCAGCCACTTTAGGCTCAATTTTTAGGCCTTAAAGCTTCAGAGAAATGACATTTACATGGTTTGAAAAATTACTTTATGCACTTACAAAAAACATGCTTTAAACTTAATGGGAGAAAGCCAACATGACATATATGCTTTAAAAACTATGACTAAGAATTTGTGGGAGAAACGACACATGTACACAATTTGCATTAAAGTGGTTGTGTTTTATGGATCTATTAAAATGAAGAACTTCTATTTAGATCTGTTATAGAGATTGACTGTAGGGGAATTTACTGGATATGTCACCTTTGAGAAAGGATGAGATCCATAGGCTACCTGGCCCTTTACAGACTCTGCCTTTAGAACTTGTAGAAGTTAACACTCAACCGACAGACTAAAATCCTATGGAAGTTAAAAATTCTATGAGATTTCAGCCACTTTAGGTTCAATTTTTAGGCCTTAAAGCTTGAGAGAAATGAAATTTACATGGTTTGAGAAATTATTTTATGCACATACAAAAAAAATTCTTTAAATTTAATGGGAGAAAGCCAACCTGACATGTATGCTCTAAAATCTTTGCCTAAGAATTTATGGGAGAAATTAAACATGTACAAAGTTTTCCTTAAAGTGGTTTTATTTTATGGATATCAAAACGAAGAACTTCTATTTAGATCTATTCCAGAGATTGACTATAGGGGCATTTACTAGATATAGATACATAAATTCAATGAGCACAATTTTGAGATATATAAGTCCAAAATGGAATAGATGTTAGTGAACAAATATCACTGGATCACTATGGATATATTTTCTTCATTAAAATTTATTTTTCTAGAAGGATGGACTAGGTTGGAAAGAAGGGAAAATATCACAATTATATGTTAATGTGCATGTGCTTTACATTGAATATTTTTCATTTTATTAAGAATCTATTTGAAACAATTAACTATATAAGGTTAAAACCTAGATGTTCTGTATCAAATTACTTTTTGTTTCAATGGGAAACTTTTATGGCTAATGTGTTTTTCTTGAAATGTGATAGGCCCCATTAAAATGGGAGATATATCGAAATGATTTGTATGGTTTAATAAAACAGTTTAGTAGTATAAAGATATAGACGGATAAATTGAATGAGCATAGTTTTGAGATATACAAGTCCAAAATGAAATAGTTGTTGGTGAACAAATAACAGTGGATCACTATGGATATATCTTCCTCATTAAAAGATATTTTTCTAGAAGGATGTCCACTAAGTTGGAAAGAAGGGAAAATATCACAATTATAGGTTAATGCATGTGTTTTACATTGAATATTTTTCATTTTATTAAGAATCTATTTGAAACAATTAGCTGTATAAGGTTAAAACCTATGTTTTGTATCAAATCACTTTTGGTTTCAATGGGAAACTTTTATGGCTAATGTGTATTTCTCGAAATGTGATAGACCCCATTAAAATGTGAGATATATAGAAATGATTCCTATGGTGTAATAAAATATTTTAGTAGTTTAAAGATATAGATGCATAAATTCTCTTAGCCCAGCTAGGAAGAGAAAGAGCATTAGATTCTGATTCTAAGGAATGAAATTATGGTATCTAAACAAACATACACCAGTGCTACTGTTTCATACTAAAAGGCTTAATAAACTAATTTTCACTGCTATTCTTTCATATCAAAAGGCTTAATAAACTAAGCACTCAATTTTCACTTCTACTGTTTCATATCAACTCAAGCTCAGACGCCATTGCTACTATTTCATATTAAAAGGCTTAATAAACTAATTTTCACTGCTACTATTTCATATCAAAAAGATTAATAAACTAAGCACTTAATTTTCATTTCTATTGTTTCATATCAACCCAAGCTCACAGGCTCACAATTATACATCAAACTTCAACACTTGCATTATATAAGAACTTTCTTATAGACTCAAGACTTAGACTCTTGGAGTGACTGATACTAAGTATGGTATCTAAAAAAACAGACACTAGAGTGCTATTGGTTCATATTAAAAGGCTTAATAAACTAATTTTCACTGCTACTATTTCATATCAAAAAGCTTAATAAACTAAGCACTTAATTTTCACTGCTACTGTTTCATATCAAATCAAGGTTAGACACTAGTGCTATGGTTTCATATTAAAAGGCTTAATAAACTAATTTTCATTGCTACTGTTCATATCAAAAAGCTTAATATTGTTTCATATCAAAACGCTTAATAAAATAAGCGCTTAATTTTCACTGCTTCTGTTTCATATCAACTCAAGTTCACACACCAGTGCTACTATTTCATATTAAAAGGCTTAAGAAAATAATTTTCATTGCTACTGTGTCATATCAAAAACCTTAATAAAATAAGCACTTAATTTTCACTGCTACTATTTCATATCAACTCAAGCTCACAGGCTCACAATTATACGTCAAACTTCAACACTTGCATTATATAATAACTTTCTTACAAACTCAAGACTCAGACCCTTAGAGTGACTGATACTTTAATCACAAAGAGGATCAGCTTCGAGAGAGAGGGAATAACATAAACTATTTTCAGTTATACTTTACTGTTCCATAAACTATTATAATCCATCATTAGGGAATAACATGCCATTTAGATGGAAATAATAGATTTTGAGAGATTGTATAATGCTGTAGATTGAAATTTTTTATACTCAACACGGATCAACTTCAAGAGAGATGGAATAACATAAACTATTGTCAGTTCTAGTTTACTGTTCCATAAACTGTTATAATCCATCAGCAGGGAATAACATACCATTTAGATGGAAATAATAGATTTTGAGAGATTGTGTAATGCTGCAGATCGACATTTTTTATACTCAACATGCGCACTATTATTAAATGAATGGACAAGGAGTACTAGTATGTTTCAATAAGATCTATACAACCCTATATAACGAGGAGTAACCATTGCACATAAACTCCTTCTAATACAATCATTGTACTTGCTGAGCTTGATACAATAAGTAAACCCATTAAAGCTTTAAACATAACTAATCGTTATAGCTCTAATAAACAGGGAATGTGATATGCCTCATTTACAACACAACCAGTCGATGCTGGGATAACAAAAAAAAATTGTGTCATAATTTTGACACTTGTAACAATGGAATTAAAATTTATGGTCTACAACTGATATTTATGGTCTACAACTGAAGAGTTCCTCTCTTTGTCAAATTGAAGTCATATACAAGTATGTCAACATCCTCCAATTTTAATACTTTTGTGCGGTGACGATTTATATTTGTGCCCTTTCTTTTTCTCTTTCTTCAAATTCCTTTTTCCACTACCATCTCTGGCTTGTACACACCATTGAAATGGTGGGTACTTGTGGCATACCAATGTGCATCAAAAACTGTAATCTCTTCATTTTAATTAATGACCTTTATAACCTTGGCAATCCAGAATGGATAGCCAAGTGGATCTTCATCTGCTAACACTGCTATCATGCAACCCTCCTTAAGATCCTACACAGAACCCCTATAAAGTTCTTCCATGGCTTCACATTGTGCACGTGATCTTCTAGAACCAATATAGATTTCTCTTTCCTCTACCTATGGGGAATTAATAATAGCTTGAGGCTATTGTTGTTAAACATTGTGTGTTTCCTGATGTTCATGTTCATTTGGCATATTTTGTGCCCCAAAAAAAGGAGTCTTCAAAAGTGTATCCCCATTTATTGATCTTGAAATTGTATCACTTTGATTACTGAAAAAAGACTCCCACCAAACTGAATCAGCAACATCGAAGTACTCATATGTGTCTCTAATACATCTTTTAATTTCCTCTAGACATTCAGAATAATTTATGTCTCTCTTCTGCCTTCGTGCATTATGGATTTCAGTAACTGACTGTACTAACAATATCTTTGATGAAAATATTGGATGCTCTGGAATGAACTTCAAAAATGCTAAACCTGATGATGGTCCCCATTCTTCAATAGTTGAATACTTCTTGCTCCATATAAGTGTTATCCCATCAATTTTTTTGATACAAAATTGATGCTGGAAGCTAATGTCATTAAGTTGTTCAATGAATTTCTCCTCACCATGCGATCCAAAAATAAACCTTCGCATGTCAATAGTTTCTTCCAACACATGAAAAATAGGCTCTGGAATGTACGATTTCTCAATACATTCAATTAATGATGGTAGGATCCCAACACCTTTCCTCCTCAATTTTACTGAAAAATGACTGAACATTTGATCAATATGATCATGAATATGCCCAACAAGAAGGAAACCAACCTTGTAATATCATGTTTTAGGGATATCTCTAAAACACGGAAAACTCCAACCAGAGATAGACTGGGAGGGCATTTACCAGATATTTCACCTCTAAAAAGAGGACGAGATCCAAAGGCTACCTGGCCCTTTCCAGACTCTGTCTAAGAGTGAAAGATAAACACACCAAGTGGTATAGAGCTAGAATGCTCAAAAACAATAATAGTGCAGCAGACATATAATATCATAAAAAGAGAATACGACAAATACGGCAACTCATCCGGAAAACATAGAGAGGAAATGCCGAGCCATTTTATTAATCTGAGAAATATAATGAAGTAAAATAGGTGATCAGAGTGATGGCACCAAATCTTGCTCAAGGAAAGTGAGAAAACACTCTCAAAGAATACTGGAAATGGCTTCTCTATGAACTGCGTCCCAACTGCTGGAAAACTGTCGTGTAGCTGCTACTGCTGGAATGGACTGAATATTAGGGGCTAATCCCCTTGCCAGAATAAGCTGAAAATCGGCAAACCTCCTCTCCTCAACAACCCGGACAAAATCCAGAAACCATACCAAGAATGGCCAACCCCATAAATCACCAGAAACTGCCTCCTGAGCGAATTACGCTAGCCTCCAAGGCACTGTGTAGATGCTAGATGGAAATAGCTGGAATTCTGCCTCAAACTCCGCAAAAAGTCTCCTATGCGCAAAGGTTGACCCTCTGCTAAAGATCAAAGCTAAATCACTTGCAGAAACCCCAATCCAAAGGTCCTCCACAATGGAATACGTCCTCTCTCCCAGTGACTACACAATCTCTATAAGCTCGAGCTCCGCAACAAACCCAAACAATAAAATGACTCACAAAATGTTGAAAAATCAACCTTTCCTGAGCATGCACTCGAAGTCCCCCGGGGCTAAGGGTGAGATCTCCGACCGGAGACACTCAATGCACTAAACAGTGTTGTAGACAGGCTAAACAGCCAGCGTACTCAAGAAGACAAATGTCTCACTCAAAAATCATCAACTCAAGAGTGAATCAAATGAGGAGGCTCCTCCATCTTTTATAACATTGGCTTCCCTCCAAAACCCAACGTAGCCTCTCTCTCCTCCACATACTCATCCTTATCTGCGCAGAAGCTTTCAGAAACTTCTAGAGTGTACGTAGGCCCCCCTCCTCTACATGGTGTTAGCCCCCCCTTGACTCCCACTTAAGTCACAATGTTGTGCTACTAGGCGGATGTCTTATTTCACTTAAGTGAGTTAGGCCCTCTTCACTCACTTTTTAATTTATTTACAAACTATAGAAGAAAAACTAACAAAATCGAATATTCTAATTAGTTGTCACTAATTAGGAATATTAAAGTCTCCCCCGGAAAAATTTTGCTTCTCGTCAAGCAACTGAAGTGATGGATGCTGCAAAATATTCTCTCTCTCCCAAGTGGCATCCTCATCCGGAAAATTCTTCCACCTCACCAAGAATTCCCGGACTATCCTGCTCCGTAATCGCCTCTCCCTGGTATCAATAATGGCCTCCGGCTGCAACAACAAGTGCCCCTCATCATCTGTAGGTGGTAGCTCCTCTGTCACTGTCACTTGCTACCCCAGTGCCTTCTTCAGGCATGATACACGAAAAATGTTGTGGATCTTACTGCCTTGAGGCAGCTCCAACTCATACGCAACCTGCCCAATCCTACGTATCACCCTGTATGGCCCGCAAAAGCGAGGTTTGAGCTTCTCAGCTCCCTTATGCTTCAGCGATGATTGTCGGTATCACTGTAATCATAGGTAGACCAAGTCCCCTACCTCAAACTGTCTCTCCACCTGACCTTTGTCGACATACAGCTTCTGATGGTTATGTGTTGTAGCCATATTTTCCTTGAGAGCTCAGAGGATGTCCTGGCTCTCTTGAATCCAAATCTTGGCTCTAGGAGCCTTACTAGCACCAAATATCACATGAGCAAAAGATAAAGGATGGTACCCATACAAAGCATAAAATGGTGACATACCAATAGACATGTGATGTGTCATGTTATAGCAGTACTCCCCCAAATGCAAGCATCTCAACCATGCTCGCTGCTGCCCACTGACATAGTTGCGCAAGTAGCCCCCCAGCCACTTGTTAACTATCTCCTTCTGTCCATCCATTTGTGGGTGGTAACTGGTACTCGGTGTCAAATCCATCCCCACTAGTCGGAAAGGCTCCTGCCAAAATCCACCCATGAAACAGTTGTCCCTGTCATTGATGATGCTCTTAGGAAGACCATGCAACCTGAAAACCTCTCTGAAGAATAGCTTGGCCACCTGTGTTGCTGTGTAATGTGCAGATATGGCGAAAAAGTACACATACTTTGTCAGTTGATCAACGACGACAAAGATACAATCCTTTCCCTGCACCATGGGCAACCCTGTGATGAATTCCATCAAAATTCTCTCCCATTTCCCCTCCGGAATGGGAAGAGGCTGCAACAGTCCTGCAGGATGGCTCATCTCCTCTTTATTCCTCTGAAAAACATCGCACTCCCTGATGTGCTGGAGTACGCCCTCCTTGAGGCCCTTCCATGAGAACCTCTCTCTAATGGCCTTGTAGGTTTTGGTAAACCCCTGATGGCTTGCCATTGGAGAATCGTGTGATGCCTGGAGTATCTTCTTCTTAAGCTGAGATCCCTTAGTCAAGAAGATCCTGTCCCTGTAATAAATGATCTCATCAACCACCTTATACCTGTCATCCGCCACCTATCCATCCAACACCTCACATGCAAATCTGTCCTTGGATTACTCAACCAAAAGTCAATCCCTCCAATCTGCATCGAAGCTCATAAGAGATAACGTGGCTGGTCTACATGAAAGGGCATCTACTACCACGTTATTCTTACCCTTGACATACTCAATGTCAAATTCATATGCTTGGATATTACTGATCCACTTTTGTTGCCTCTCCTGTAGCTGTTTCTGCTCCGAAAAGAACCTGAGGCTGTTGTGGTCATTCCTCACCTTGAATCTGTTCCCTACTAGATACTACTAGAATTTGGCCAAGGCATGCATTATGGCCAGCATCTCCTTGTCGTATATAGGGTACAACCTCTCATGCGGAAGGAGTTTCCAGCTCTCAAAATCTATAGGGTGTACCCCCTGCATCAATACTGCGTCAATCCCCTCTCCCAACGCATCACACTCCAAGACAAATGGTTGCGTAAAGTCCGAAAATACAAGCACTGGGCAGCTACTCATCACCTCCTTGAGCCTATCAAAGGCTCGCTGCGCTATATCTGACCAACTGAATGCCCCCTTTTTTGTCAAATCTGTAAGGGGTGCAGCAAGCTGTGAGAAACCTCTGACGAACTTGTTGTAATAGGTGCATATCCCAATGAACCCTCGAAGTTCTGTCACGTTCTTCAGCTCTGGCCATTCTCTGATGGCTCTAATCTTCTCCTCATGGACTCTCACTCCATCCACTCCAATAATATGACCCAAATACAACATCTCTTTCATCCCAAACTCACACTTGGAGAGCTTAGCATAGAACTGTTGTTCTTCCAAGATGTGTAGCACTGCCTCTATATGTTGGATATGCTCCTCCCAAGTCCTGCTATATATGAGTATGTCATCGAAGAAAACCTGTACAAACTTCCTCAGACGACTGCGAAAGATATGGTTCATGCAATACTGAAAGGTGGCTGGTGCATTGGTCAGCCCAAAAGGCATAACCAAAAACTCAAAGTGCCCATAATGACACCTGAAGGCGGTCTTGGGAATATCCTGTTCCCTCACGCGAATTTGGTGGTACCCTGATCTCAAATAAATCTTCGAGAATAACTTAGCTCCTCTTAGCTCGTCCATCAGCTCATCGATCCTGGGTATAGGGTACATGTTCTTCAGAGTCTTCTTGTTCAGGGCCTTGCAGTCAATGCACATCCTCAAGGTGTCGTTCTTCTTCTTCACCAGCACTACAGAAGAAGAAAATGGGCTCGTGCTTGTTCTGATGTGTCTAAGAGCCAACAACTCCTCGATGGTCCGCTCAATCTCATCCTGATAGGCTTTGGGATGCCTATAGGGTGTAGTGATCACCGCCTAAATACCCTACTAAAGCTCGATAGTATGCTCAAACCCTTTATCTGGTGGCTGACTTGGTGGCATATCCCCAAACACTACCTCATGCCTATCAAGGATGGCCTGTATATCTGGATGAACTGCTCGACCAGTGGTTTCTACCTCTGACGCTCGCAACTCAAATTCCCACTCTAATTCTCCCTTCCAGAAGTCTGCCTCCATCAGGTGTGTCGAAACTATCTAAGGTGGGTAAGTATGCATCCTGCGGGTCTTCTCATGCTTTCTGGTCTTCTTGTCATCCCACTCCATCTCTAAGGCCTCCCAATCCGTGGTGACCTTCCCTAGAGTAATCAGCCACTGAACACCTAGTACCACATTGGTATCTAGTATGTTGACCACGAAAAAGTGATCAGTCGCGGTGTAAGTACACATTGTCACTACTAACTATAGAACATACCGGGCACACTGCATCATCTGGGCTCTTGGGACCAAGACTGAAAACCCATCAAAACTCTCGGTCGGTATACCCCTCCGCTCGACCACCTATGCATCAATGAAGTTGTGGGTTGCCCCTCTGTCAACTAAGACTAATACTTGTTGGCCATTTATTGTTCCTCCTACGTGCAGCGTCAAATACTTAGGAACTCCTCGCAAAGCTGCAAGGGCCCCTCCAGTGGGTGCAAAAGCTGCACCTCTTGTCCCTGGAGGTGGAGGCGGCAACTGATCCTGGGCCGTCTGACTATATCCTGCCTCCTCATCATCCTCCTCATCCTCTTCCCCACTATCATCGGAGAAGACCTCAATAAAGTGTGCTTTGCCAGTAGCACACCTATGCCCTGGTGCCCACGGCTCCTGACACATGAAGCACAGCCGCTTCTTCCTCAACTCCCTCCTGGAATCATCATCTATCTGTGCTCGTCCCAGATTCCCATTTGGAGGAGGAACCCTCACATCTTTTCCCTTGGGCTGTAAGCCCTGTCTCTAGGGGTAAGGTGTCCACGTCCTAGGTAATGCATCCTGTAAGTCCCTGGTCCTGCTAATACGATCCTGGAGTGTAGCTGGTCTAGTAGATCTGAATAGACCTCGAAGTGGCTCTGCCAATCCCTCCACAAACATATAGATCATCTGTGTCACGGATAGATCTAGCACCATCACCGAAATCCTCAAGAAATCTGCGATGTATGTCTCTAGGCTCCCTGTCTACTTAAGCTTCGTCAGCTCAACAAAATGTTGTTCTGGATCCCTCTAGTCAAAACGCTCCATCAAACTCTTGGTAAACTCAGCATATGTCGTCACTATAGAGTTTCCGAGTGTAACCATCCCATGGAACCACCAGTCCTGGGCCTCACCATCCAAATGTAGTGTCGCCACCTTGATGGCCTCCATCTCCGACATCTGGTTAAGTTGGAAATAGATATCCAGCTTCTCCACCCAAGACTTTGCTGAACTGTTTGATGATCCATCAAACGTATCCAAATAAAATTTACTAGAGGCATGGTCGGAATCTCCATCGTGATAATTCTGGTGCCCTCTATGATGGTTGTGGGGTCTACTGTCCTGCTGGAGCTACATAAAATCTCTGAATGTGAGAGCATCCCTGAAATCCTGCCCATAGGAATAATACTCTGCAAAATACTCATCTAAGTGTCCAGGCTCTGCCTCCTGCTGGGCTCCTGCCCCTGTATCTGCTCCCAAGAAAGTGGGCATGGTAGAGCGGGTAGGTGCATGTGAAGCCGTCGGCTGAGGAGTATCACGCTTAGCAGCACCCTGCTCCGGAAAATGGTGGGATGTACTTGATCCCTCTCTGACCTAGAAAACCTGTGGAGTCGCATGCTGCCTAGCCTCCATAGCTATGAACCTTTGTCCCATCACCTCAATCTGTCTAGCTAAATCCTGCACCAACTTGAGGAGTGCCTCTCCAAACTGTTTGGCCTCTATGTCATTTTCCATCGACTCTTTCTGCCTTAAATATACTACAAGATCCACCTTCTCCGCGTCCGTCACAGGCTCTCTCTCCTGATCTGTGTCTTCTACCCAGGCACAGTCTTCCTCTTTGTAGGTGGTCTCCAACCTACGCTCACAGTCTCTATACTTCCTACCTCTGTATGGTCTCTTTCCCGATGTCATATACCATAGGCTGAGCCAGAACTATGCTCTGATACCACTGTAATATCCCGCTTTGGGGATATCTCTAAAACACGTCAAAATCCAACTAGAGATAAACTGGGAGGGCATTTACCGGATATTTCACCTCTGAAAAGAGGACAAGATCCAGAGGCTACCTGGCCCTTTCTAGGCTTTGTCTAAGAGTGAAAGATAAATGCACCAAGTGGTATAGAACTAGAACGCTCATATAAAGAGAATACGGCAAATACGACAACTCATCCAGAAAACATAGAGAGGAAATGTTGAGCCATTTTTTTAATCTAAGAAATATAATGAAGTACAATAGGCGATCAGAGTGATGGCACCTAATCTTGCTCAAGGCAAGTGAGAAAACACTCTTAGAGAATACTAGAAATGGCTGCTCTATGAACTGCGTCCCAGCTGCTAGAAAAATGTCGTGTAGCTGCTACTGCTGGAATGGACTGAAGATTAGGGGCTGATCCCCTTGCCAAAATAAGCTAAAAATTGGAAAACCTCCTCTCCTCAAAAACCTGGACAAAATCAAGAAATGATACCAAGAATGGCCAACCCTGAAAATCACCAGACACTTCCTCCCTAGTGAATTACGCTAGCCTCCAAGGCACTATGCAGAGGCTAGATGGAAATAGCTGGAATTATACCTCAAACTCTGAAAAAAGGCTCCTATGGGCAAAGGATGACCCTCTACTCAAGATCCCAGCTAAATCACCTACAGAAACCCCAATCCGAAGCTCCTCCATAATGGACTGCATCCTCTCTCCCAGTGATTGTGCAGTCTCTATAAGATCCAGCTCCGCAACAAACCCAAACAATAAAACAAATCACAAAATGCTGAAAAACCAGCCTTGCCCGAGAAGGCACTCAAAGTCCCCTAGGGCTAAGGGCGAGATATCCGACCAGAGACACTCGATGCACTAAACAGTGTTGTAGATAGGCTAAAGAGCCAGTGTGCTCAAGAAGACAAATGTCTCACTCAAAAATCATCAACTCAAGAATGAATCAAATGAGGAGGCTCCTCCATCTTTTATAACGTTGGTTTCCCTGCAAAACCCAACGTAGCCTCTCTCTCCTCCACATACTCATCCATATATGTGCAGAAGCCCGTAGAAAATTCTAGAGTGTACATAGGCCCCCCTCCTCTACATGGTGTTAGGCCCCCCTTGACTCCCACTTAAGTCACAACGTTGTGCTATTAGGTGGATGTCTTATTTTACTTAAGTGAGTTAGACCCTCTTCACTCACTTTTTTATTTATTTACAAATTATAGACGTAAAACTAACAAAATCAAATATTCCAATTAGCTTTCGCTAATTAGGAATATTACAAACCTTTATCTTTTTTAAAATCCCCAATTTAACGAGTATGTTTAGATACCCAAAAGGAACTTGATTTTTGTTCTCACCACTTGTGTTGTCTAATTGTAAATACAAAACTTCAGGAAGAATCCCATACCAATGAGTAAGCACATCATGGATTATAGTTATCGTCAGATTTGCATCATTCTGAATAGTTGGAGTTGTGAAGAAAACTCTTGGAAACATCTTCTCATTAAATACCATACAACCAACCAAGTGAAACTGAATGAAATTTTCCTTCTGTAATTTTTTTGTCGTGCGGAAAAAATGTGGAAGAAGTGTTTTCTTTTGTTCCATACCATCAATTATCAATCCCAAATATTTATTTGGATGATCATAACACTTCTTTTGATGTTTATAAAACTTTTTCCTTTCACTTTTTTGTTGATTGCGATGGTCTCGAAGTTCTTTGACAATGGAATCTGTACATAAAATAAAAGAAACATATGAATAAATATATTTTCATAGTTGATAAGTATCAAATTTTTTAAAACAATGTTTTGAACACATACCTCTTTCTTCCCCTTGACGTTTATCTCTTTTTTCTTTAAGAGAAGCACATGTGCTGCAAATCCCCATCCTTGTCTTCTTAGGAATACGAAAATTGTTGAATTTAGTTTTCCATATCCTTGTAAAATAAGAATATGTAATAAAATTACCAATTCCTTCAACAACTTGTGCATAATCTTTTTATAACATGAATATTTCTTGTCTTGATAAATTATCTGGAATATGTATTGTGTCTTTATTTGGCATACACTCTCCATGATTTGAAAAGAAGTCTTTCATCCATGTCTTAGCAGTATTTGGAAATGGCTCCACCTCCCGTTTATAACATACTTCTGAATAATATGTGGGATCCATTTCCAATCTATCCTAGATTCTTGAGAAATGACAATTACCAATTGAATGCAACATTTTGAACGCCTTTTTGCAAAGCAATACATTCCCAATATGATAATCATAACCTACTAGTGTAGATTGCATGAAACCCACTAAATATGAATTTTTCATGCTTTTATTCATTGACATATATGTTTTCCTTTTCTCCAAAACAAAGTTGAAATCCATATTTTTCAAGCAATCCCTTCGAGAACATTCACTTGAAATCAAATGAATGACACAACTTCTTTTTGTGAGATATTTTTTCCATGCCCTTGTATAACTGGAATGCTTTGGATTGATATGAAAACGTCTACTCCTACTCCTAGTTGCAATATTTGCTTGCAATAGCTTCATCATTCCATCATCCTTTGTAAGAGTAGTTTCATCACCATTAGGAGGAATATTATCCCCACTATCATTATCCTCAACATAGTTAACAAATTCATCAACATCATTGCGTGGAAAATTTTCTTTACCATCATCAATTGAAGAAAACATTTCACAAGAATCATCGGCACTTTTGAAACCCCGACTCAAAAGAAATTCTTCACCATCTTGACCCATGCTTTCAAATTCTTCCCTGGGAGGATTCAATTCTTCATCGCCATGAGTGTCTTTGAAATGGTCACTTGGAGAAAATGCAATATTCAGATCTGTGCCTCTAAAATTATCATTTGCAAGAAAATTTTCATCCACCCCTTCCTCAGTGGTGCTCTCATAATCCTTGGGATTAGGCATAAGTGGAAGCTTTGAATTTGTATTCACTAAAATTTCTTCATCTTACCCCTCCCCTTCCTCACTGAAGCTCTCATAATCCTTAGGATTAGGAATAAGTGAATGCCTTGAATATATATTTATTGGAAATTCTTCATCCCCCCCTTCATCAGTGGTTAAATTATAATCGTTATGATTAGGATGAAGTGAAAATTTTAGCTTTGGAAATTCATCCCTCTCTTCATCAGTGGTGATGGCATAATCCTTAGGATTAGGACGAAGTGGATATTTTGACGCTGCAAATTCTTCATTCCCCTCTTCCTCAGTGGTGTTGACATAATCCTTAGGATTAGGAAGAAGTGCATATTTGACTCTGCAAATTCTTCATTCCTCTCTTCATCTGTGGTGCCGACATAATCCTTAGGATTAAGACGAAGTGGAAATTTTGACTCTGGAATTTTTTCGTCCACCTCTTCATCAGTGATGCTTGCATAATCCTTAGGATTAGGACAGAGTGGATATTTTGACGCTGTAAATTTTTCATTTCCCTCTTCATCAGTGGTGCTGGCATAATCCTTAGGATTGGGACGAAGTGGATGTTTTGACTCTGAAACATTATCATTCCCCTCTTCATCAATGGTGCTCGCATAATCCTTACGATTAGGACAAATTTGATATTTTGACTCTGGAAATTTTACATGCCCCTTTTCATCAGTGGTGCTGGCATACTCCTCAGGATTAGGACAGAGTGGATATTTTGAATCTAAAGATTCTTCATTCCCTTCTTCATTTGTTGTTCTCGCATAATCCTTAGGATTAAGCTGAAGAGGATATTCTTCATCTCCCTCTTCATCAATGGTGTCCTCATAATCCTTGGGATTAGGACGAAGTGAAAATTTTGACTCTGGAAATTCTTCATCATGCCCTTCATCAGTGTTGCTTTCATAATCCTTAGGATTAGGAGTAAGTGGTATAACTGGTGCTCGATTTACATAAATTTCATTTTTCTGCGCCTCATCAATTTTGTTCTCATCATCTTTAGGATTATGACCAAGTCGATTTTTTGACTCTCTATTCATGGTGAATGAACTCCTATTATATTCATCACTCTGAATAGAGTTGTTGCGTGACGAAGATATTGATGTTGTACAAAGAAAAACTTCGCTATCAGAAGAAACCATGGCTTTCAACAAGAATAGGTTGAATGATACAAATTCCTCTCCCACTTACAATATATAGCTTAGAGACTGAAAATTTCCCTCCAAATTTGCTCTCCAAAAAAATTCGCGAAAAAATTTCCCTCCAAAATTTCCCCCAAAAAAATTTCACGAAAAACTTTCCCTCCAAAATTTTCATTTCAAATATTTGGTACAAATATTAGTCCAAAAATGTATTTAACATTTTTTTAATAAATTGTTCGTGTTGAAATATTTTACCGATATTTATATTCAAAATATCCACAAAATATTTCTATCATGGATGCCTTCCAAACTAAAATAATGTTTTTATTTCAATGATTTAGCATTGACTAGATGTAAGTATTAACTATAATATTACTATAATATCTACATGCAAATATTAACTATTTTAACTATAATGACTACATGTAAATATTTTAAATTTTAAATTTTAAACTTACGTTATATTCATCTAAAATATATTTTAAAATTTATTAATAAACTGTTGGTCTTCAAATATTTCACCATACTTTCTATTCAAAATATCCACAAAATATTCCTTTCATGCATATCTTCGAAACTAAAATAATTTTCTTATTTGAATGGTTTAAGATTGACTACATGTAAATATTTTAGATTTTAAAATTTAATCCCATGATTTTAAACATTGATTACATGTAAATATTAACTATGATAACTAAATGCAAATATTAACTATTTTATCTATAATATTAACTATAATTAACTACATGTAAGTATTTCATATTTTAATTTTTAATCTGAGATTATATTTGAATTATTCAACATTCAGTGCCTGTAAATATTAAATAAAATATTAACTATGATAACTACATGCAAATAATAAGTATTTTAACTATAGTATGAACTATAATAAACTAAATGTAAATATTTTAAATTTGAAATTTTAATCCCACATTCGTTAAACAGTAAACCAATCAGACAATATACGCTATTTAAAAGGAATGATTGTTTCTATTCATCACATCACATCAAATTTTCTGGTATTTGTTAGAGCAAATTTCTGGAGGTGTTGCGTTGGCATTGGTAACTTCGTGGAGGCATTGCATTGGCATTGGAAGCGTTGTGTCGCTATTGGTAATTTTGTGGAGGTGTTGCATTGGCATTGGTAACTTTGTGAAGGCATTGCATTGGCATTGGAGGCATTGTGTTGCTATTCGTAATTTTGTGGAGGCGTTGTGTTGGCATTGGTGACAGCAGCTTTTTGCATTTCAAAGGTTAGTTTTCCTTCTATTCTGTCAATTTAAAGACGATTTTGGGGAAAATCTGTTTTTCTATAGTTTTTTGTGTCCAAAAACTACTTTTTTAAGGTTTTTAGGTTCAAAAACCATAATTTTTTTATATTTTTTTAGTGAAGAAAATGCAAAAAGAACTAAATTTTTTAGGGTTTTAAGGACAAAAATTTAGAAATTTTTTTCTTTTTTAAGACTTATAGGTTCATCTAGACAGAAAAATCCATAAAACGACCATGCACATAAAAAAAAATAGTAATATTATAACATTTTTTATTTGTTTTTTTTTTATCATAAATATATCAGTGGTTTCATTATTTAAAATGTTTTTTTTTGTTTTTATTTGAGAATTTTTTTGATTTTATATATATATATTTTTTTAAATCTTAGTTTTATTCTTTTTAATTTTAAATCTTCAATTTTTTTTCTTTAATGTTTTGTTATATATCATTTTTTTTTTATAATTGTATTGTTATATAGTTTTTTTTTAATTTATTGTATTGTTATATTAAAACAAATGTTTTTTTTTTTTTTTTTTATATTTTATTTTTTTTCTTTTAATTATATAATATTTAAAAAAAAAACATAATTGTTATTTAATAAATTGTTTTTTTTTAATATATTTGTTATATTTTGATATTTTTAACAATTTTTTTTTTTAATTAAATAATGTTCTAATAATTATTTATTAATTATGTTATATATAAAAAAAATTAAAACACAAAATTTAAAAAAAATAAAAAAACAAAATAATTTAAAAAAATAAAAAATAAAAAATAAAATAAAATAAATATGCATTGGGCCCGGGGGCCCTGGGGCCGGCTGGGCAGCCCCCGTGTCGCTGCCCACCGGCCTCCGACACCCCATGGGCACCAGCCACAACGTTTTAATTTTTTTTTTAATTTTTTTTTTTTTTTTAATTTGTTTTAATAAAACAATTTTTTTATTTTTTTTATTTTTTTCAAATTAGTTTTTTTTAAATTTTTTTATTTTTAATTTGTTTTAATAAAACAATAAAAAATTAATAAAAACATTGTTATATATAAAAATAATTAAAAAATTGTTATATAATATAATAAAAACATTGTTATATAATAATTGTTAAAAATATCAAAATATATATAAAAATAAAAATAAAATTAAAAAAAAACAATTATGTTTTGTTTTTAAACATTATATAATTAAAGAAAAAAACAACACAATATATTTATATATAATAATTAAAAAAAAAAAACAACAACAACAACAACAACATCATTTGTTTTAATATAACAATACAATAAATTTAAAAAAAAAAAACTATATAATACAATTAAAAAAATAAAAAATATATATAATATTATAACATTTGTTTTTTACATTTAAATATTTAAATATTTTTTTATTTTTTATTTTTATTTTTTATTTTATTTTTTATTTTTTTTTAAATTTAAGTATAAATACAACATTATAATAAATTTAATTTTTTATTTTATTTTGTTTAATTGCTTTTATTTTATTTTGTTTATTTTTATTTAATTACTATGTAATGTGAAATAGAAATTTGTAATTTTCAAATATATTAAAAGATTATATAAATTTATAAACTTTTATATTAATTTTTTATAATTTTAAGTTTATAATTTTTTAATTAATTGCTATGTAAAATAAAATAAATTTTTATTTTATTTTATTTTGTTTATTTCTATTCAATTGTTATGCAATGTAAAATTGAATTTTAAAATTTTAAAATATATTAAAAAATTATAAGTTTTTTAAGAAAATAATTGCCCTAAAAAAAATAAAATTTAATTTTAACATTTGTTATAAATAGTTGGTAATTTTTTTTGTTTTTTTTTTAAATATTAAACAAAAATTGAAGTTTTGAAAATAATAGTTTATTTTTTTTAAATTGTTTATATAATTTAAACACATTTTTAAATTTTTTTTATAAAATGTATTCAAAACATATTATATAGATATATATACATATGATTTATAATATTTTTTTTTAAATGAAAATTTATATAGTTAATTTTACTGCTTTAATTTCAAGCTATTTAGTTTTAGAAATAAATTTTGTTTATTAAATTTATTTTATCTGTATTATTTTTCAATATATATATATATATATATATATATATATATATCAGGAAAATGGCATCAAAAAAAAATTATGTGAATGTTTCTGCACCTAGGGCAGCAGCTCCCAAACCTACAGCTGTAGCTGGACGCACTATGGATACAACTCCCAAATCTAAAGTTGCATCTGGATGCACTATGGACACTATTGGACGCAATAAGGACATTGTTGTACACACTAATAAAAGTCAAGCAAGTGGAGCACCAGGTTCATTAAAGCTTATTTCTAATTGGAAAAACGTCGAGGAAAAGATAATACTGATTTCTCATGGTATCTTGAAGACAATGAAACAGAGGCTGATATATACATTTATCTAATTTGTGGTATGATTGACTTAAATGAGCCGTATGATGTGATGGGAAGAGTATGAGACATATGTATGGTCCCAAATACAAACACTATTTATGTTCCTGCAAGGAAGACTCAGAAACGTGAGAAGGTTAGATATCGTCTATCAATCGTCATGTATGACACAGATGAAATATCTTCCAAATTTTTCGAAGAAATATCAAGGAACATTGCAAATAACATTGTAAGTATGCTTATTTTTATTTCCTCTATGAATTATTGTAAGGATGATTCAATTTTTTATAAATTATTGATCATTGACATGTTTTATTTTGTTGCATAGGATTTTGTTCCGAGTCTTTCAAACATGTTTGAAAGTATTTATTTGTTGGTGCAAAATGTTATGGATGTGATCACCACTTTCCACAAAGACAAAACAGTGTAAAGGAGATTGAAGCAAAGAGCAATAGCTCGTGACACTGCAATAGTACAAAGAGGGGATCAACCAATAGTCACTAAGGTGGGTCAATCTAGTAAACTTAAACATGTTTCTTTTGAAGATGTCGAACATGAAACAAAAAATTATGATAGAATTAGTGAGGAGGAGATTAGAATTGTTGTGCAAAAGGAGAAAACAGATCAGACACCAAAAAGAAAAATCGCAGAATATCCCAATAACTATATTTTTCAAACAGTGAAATGCATCATTTACGCTGGCTTAACAGAAATAGAATCAAAGTTATTGGCATGGGATCATAATGCAGATAATGAGTATAGAATGAAAATGACTTTCATCCAAAGGGTCAGATTTATTCATAATGAATTCATAGAAAAATGTGGTGGGGATAATACACAAGTTAGTGTAGCATTTCGAAAGGAATGTTTAATGGAAATAGGTTATCAAATTGATGAAAAAAAGCAAAAGATGGAAAATTGAATACAAATTTCTTTAGAGTCACAGATAACATTTTTCAGTTGGCATTTAGAACTGGGGAGGTATGGGATTTGATTGATGAGATTTTTGATCGGTGGGAGAATATTTCCATAAAAAATCAGAAGGTTAGAAAGAGTAAACCCATAATATGTACCAACAGTAAGGGGGGTCCTGAAATGAAGCAGCTTCCAAAGGATATGACTATTACACCTTGGAGAACAATGCAAGGTGTGAAGGATGATAAATTAGTCAAATCGGTATTAGCCCGTGTGAAGTCGGGTGAATTATCAATGGAAGAAATGTGTGCAGAATTTCAAAAGTAAGTTTCTTGAATTATTTCTTATTTTTCTTTCATTATAATTTTCTTTTAAATAAAACATAATGATGTTGGTAGAATTTGTTATGCATGTCAGTATATTAATGCTTTTTAACTTGATCTATTCAGTTAGAATTTTTTTATGAAAATAAAAGAACACATGGTTAAAATGTCGAATGAAGACAATTAGGATGATGTTGTACGCAACTACCTAGAAGCAAGTTCTACATCAACACTAAAAGAGTTTTATATTGCATTCAATAAGGTATGTTGATTTATAAATTCATTTTATTCATATTTAAACTATTTTTATTTTATTACTTATATATATATGTGTGTGTGTGTGTGTGTGTGTCATTAAAGATGTCGAAGAAGGATGGAAATGGAGTACCAGATACTTTCAAAAGCTTTATTGAAAAAATTAAGATGGAGAACATGAGAAGGAAGTGTCTTATGAATGTTGAACTTGATCCTACTCTTAATCATTACATTTGGAATGGGCTCGACAGTGTCCAATATCAAATAATACAAGGTGACTATGAAGACATTGCATCACTAATACCTAAAAGGGAATATGGCCTAGTTATTGCATATATTCCTCATAGTTTCAATTTCGCAGACATTGAATATGATAGAGAACCATATACTTATCAAGATTTTAGTAAAGTGGTTACGGGTTTTCAAGAAGTGACAACATCACCACTTTGGCGATTTGTGACATTTCATTCAGACACACGATTTCCAATGTTATTAACAAGCTTTATGGTAAAGAAACTATGGATGTAACTCACATGGTAAGTAAGACTTTGAAATTGTATGTTTGATTCTCCTAAATTTTTTTTATTCATGTAAAATTTAATTAAACTTTTAATGCCTATGTTGTGTTATAGAAAAATCTCAAATATTGTTTCTTCCGAAGATCAGCCATTATAAATGATTGTGAGTTCATCCATGTTGAATGTTGGACAAAAAACGATAGCTATAAGCATATTATTATGAATCGAGTAGATGGGAAGAGTCATAGTCAAGTATTGTTTTATGATGCAGTTGTAAGAAAACTAACATATGAGGATAAAGATGAAAAAGGAGATATAGTTAACATTTACCAAAAACCACAAGCATTGATTAACTATCTTATAGATCTATGTTCAAATGAAGGAGAATGGGTTTTGGATTTATTCTCAGGTTCAAGTAAGTTTTATTATACAAATTTAAATTTAAATATTATCTTTTTATTTTTTTATGTCTCCATACTAATTTTCTTACTTATTTTTTTTGTGCTTGATGATTAGGTACAACACTAAAGGTTTCTACTAAAAGGAAGAAATTACATTGCCAATGAAAGAACTAGTCTTCAACGCATAAATTATTCAAAAAGAATTAATGCTCTTAAATTCCTTCCAGATGCGAAGCAAGAAGTTGGTTTGAGGAAAGGAGATTTTAATGAATCACGTGTGGCAAAAAAAACAAAGGAACCTCAACCACCATTATATGGAATGATTGGAAAGGGACACTTTTGAAGATTTGCTGACATGAAAGATCCATTAGAAGATGACAATGATCAAAATGAAGAAGAAAATTCTGCGGAAGAAGCCATCAATGTTGTTCTAGATGATGTTGAAGATGTATTAGTTGATATTGTTGATGATGTTTAAGTTATGCTTGTAAACAAAGCTTATTTTTGAGAACTATTAATCAGTTTTACTTGTAATGTTTAGACTTTGATATTTTATGAGAACAACCCTTATTTTTTGCAAAAAACATGTGATTGCTATTATTTTTTGACATAAAATTCAATAAAATTGTTATTTTCTTAAGTTTTTTTCTTGAGATTCTCCCAAAAAATTATTTTATTTAACATGTTTTTTCCAACAAAAAGTCTGTAAAAGTGTATTTTTTGCATTGTATTTATATTGAAAAATTGTATTTTTTTGTCATATGGTTCAAAATATTGGTTTTTTAGCGACAATTATTTGATGTACATTGAAAATTTATTTAACAGTACATAAACATGTGGAAAATATAAACCTTAGAATATTGACCCTTTTTCCATCTTTTATCTATGTGAAAAAGTGAAGATATCATTACAAGTTTTTATTTTAATTTTTTTATTTTTTTTATTTTTTTTAAACACAAGTACATAAATGCACTTAAAAATAAACATTTCATGGAAGAAGAGGACATTATAAAATCTATAGTGTCAAAATCAATCCTATAAAAAAGCGTTGGTGATGATACACCACCACTATTCAAAATCGACATAAAAAACATCACATAAAAATAAAAAATAAAAAATAAAAAATTAATAATAATAATAATAATAATAATAATAATAAAAAGAAAAACAAAATGAAAAAAAAATTAAGTGCCAAAAACATGCTCAATTTTTTTTTTCTTGATTATGCATCGCCACTTTTTCAAAATCAAGTGTTTTTCTTGATACTTAAAAAAGTAGGTAACAATGAGGTTACCTATTTCATCGGGAACATTGTTTTAGCTAATGATGATATGAATTATCCAAGATAGTACCCATGGTTATGAACACAAAAGTAATAGAGTCTGAATAGAACGTATAGAAAAATCTAGTGGAAAACACAATGAAAAGGACTGTAAACGGACAGGATATGAAATTTATTTTTCAGGTAGTGTTTTTTTAAGATGCAATTTGGAAAATAAAAATGAGAGTATCTTCACAGACTTCTAAATGTAATGATTAAGAACTCCGTTTTTGAAAGAATATTTTGATATGAATGTAATAGGTGAAAATACAAGTGAAAATTTTGTAAATGCTTAGATTTCTATAAGTGATATGCCCTGGTATATAATAAATCATGATACGAATTATCATGATAGTACCCATGCTTATGAACACAAAGGTGATAGAGTCTGAATATAACATATAGAGTAAGCCAGCGGAAAACACAAAGAAAAGGACTATAAATGGACATGATATGAAATGTATTTTCAGGCAGTGTTTTTTTTAAGATCCAATTTCGAAAAGAAAAATGAGAGTGTCTTCACAAGCTTATAAATGTAATGATTAAGAACTCTATTTTTGAAACTTTATTTTGATATCAATGTAAAATGTGAAAATTCAAGTGAAAATTTTGTAAATGCTTAGATTTCTGTAAGTGATATGCCCTGGTATATAATAAATCATGGATAGTGTGGTCCAGAGAGCTAGGCAGATAATGCAGTGTAGATAGCTATAGTGCGGTCTATAACACTGGGCAGATAAGCCTTATAGCTGGCTGGGCCTTAATCATGATATGCATTATCCAAGATAGTACCCATGCTTATGAACACAAAGGTGATAGAGTCTGAATAGAACGTATAGACTAAGAAAATGGAAAACACAATGAAAAGGACTGTAAATGGACATGATATGAAATGTATTTTTCAGGAAGTGTTTTTTTTAAATATAAAATTCACCACAAATTATATATTCATTCACCAAAATTTAAAATATAACAATTTTACATAAATTTTTTGGGCCAAATCACATTGCACATTTTTAATTTTCAAAACATTGAGTTTATTTCTCATTTGAAATTTACAGATACTTACCTGGAAATTCGCAGAAATTCATCACAGTGAAACTCCAAATCACAACAGAGTAGCAACAGAGAAACAACAAAATGAAACAGAGCTCACCAAAGCGCAATAGAGCGCAACAAAACAGTAAAAGCCACAAAGAATCAGAAAATAAATGTGCAAGAGAAAGTGAAACCTGTAAGAGGTCGCGGGTGATATATTTATAAAATACGAGTTTGGCCGAACTTTTGTTGCTGGTTTTCCCATCTCTGGCCAAAAATATATTTGCTCACGCCATCAGTACGCCGTCAATGTAAATGGCAGAACGAGTTCGGCCGAACTAATTTCTAAATTTCGGCCGAGCTCTCTAATAGTTCAACTGAACTTTCTCAAAATTTCGGCCGAACTATTGAAAAAAAAAAAATTCTACCCCTGATTCTCACAAAAGTGTAACCCAACTTCACATTTTCACCCATCAACAAACTGAAATGTTGCTAAAGGAAAAATAGGTACTGAGACCTTCTGGTTTTTATTTTAATAATTATTTTGTGAGTGCAAGTTTTGTTGCATATGCTAGAGAAAATTTGACATAGGTGAGCAGTCAAGTAAAGAAGGAAGAAGCAGAATCTGTGGAATTACTTAATCCATGGAACAAAGAAATTAGATTACTGGAAATTATGCTAAAGAATCAGGATTCAATACAGGAAGAGAAATCTCAATTTTAATATTGGGAAACAAAAGAGCTTGAAGAAATGTAGAATGTGAAGATGCGGGAATTAGAGGATAGAAGCAACAAACTAAAGCAAAGAGAAGGAGATAGCAGTAAATGGCAGATTATGTATGAGTCCAAATAATTGCTGAAGAAAGAAGACAAAGAAATTGTCATAAGTGACAATCGAGAAGAATTTACCAGTTACAGTAAATAAGACGGTAAGGATGAAGCGGCGGGAGTAAGAATAAAAGATCAGTAATAAAGAGATCAAAGTAATCATCAGTCAGAAGAACTATTAGATAAAGAAATTGAGTTGGTAAGAAGGATAATGATGAAAGTGTCTTAGAGATAGACAGTAGCAGGAAAGCAAAGAAACAGCAGCAAGAGGAAGATAGTAGTAGAATGTAAAAGCATAGCTAGTGGAGCAAAGCAGCATAAAGTGTGGAGACCTGGAGAAAATCAATAAACAAAAGTAGTAACAAATGACAAGTTACATAACAAGGTATGGGATCCAGGAATACAAAGATCAGAAGCACATGGTTGGGAGATCATGATTATTTTAACCTTGTGAGTCTGATGCAGGAGAACTAGGCTCATAAAATTCTTTGTATTTTAATAGATATAGGGGGTCTTGTATTTTCTAACAAGTTGGATTCTTATGTAACAAATTAATGTAATCATTAAGATTTTGAGTGATCTTAGTGAAAAATATTTAGAATATGGATTAATTAAATATTCAGAGGAATTTCGTAAATGTTCTCGAAAGAGAACATGAGGGAATTAGGATAATTGAGATTCCATAGGGAATGAGAGATTTAAGAATTGATTGTAAATCCTAAATTAGTATTGGTTTCATAATTTTGTGGATGAGAGAGGATCCTTAGGGATTAGTTGAGTCAAATGAGGACTTAGAGGATATTCAGGATTTTGTTGAGAAGATGAAGGATCTGAAACCAAAAATGGTTTCAGAACCTTTTGTATAAAAATTATAAGCCTCGAGGTATTAAAAAATATAGAGAGATTAAATATTTATATAGGTGGGAAAGGTTTGGATTGTGAAGCCTACAGGCCAGAGAATACGTGAAGAGGTCACTGACAAGAGAATCACGCCAGAGAAAAGAACCTATGTAAATATTGGGTTGCTTATATAAAGACTTGATTTTTTGAGTATTCAAATGTGAATTTAGAAATTCAATTCATAATTTCATGTGATGAATCAGATTTTGGCACAATATATATGTGTGCAGGTGAAATCAGTAGAATCAAAGGAAATTCAATTATTGTGTATTTGAGCTACAGGATTTATGAATTCATGAGACTCCGTGTTCTAAGAGAATGATGTCCAATTCACACTGTGTAAAGGCTAGAAGAATCAAATGAAGTCAGAGGGTATATAAACATAAAATTTTGAGAAGACATATATAACATAAAATGTCGAGAAGTATGTATGACTGTATTTTATGTTTATAGTTGAATCAGTATGAGTTTGCATGTGTTAAGCCCAGTCATCGATCTCTGAATGGATCGATGACACAAAAGGGAAAATGACACTTCAATTCGATATTCTGAGTACATTATATAGAGCCAGAAATAAGACTTGGAACCATATGCATCAGATGTGCATTCAAGTGAGAAATAGAAGCTTTAAAATAATATCAACGATATCTATTTGAGGGATGGTGTTCCTGGTCAAATTTTGCAACAGAAACTTGGATGTGTAGAATGGATTGATGGTGAATCATTTAAATAATGTGACCATTCAATGAAATAGTGGCAGAAGAATTACATATATCTCTGGTTATCGTGATCAAATTGGCATAATCGTAATTAAAACCCGTACTCTGGCATGGAATTGGGAGAGAAGGAACAGCAGAAATAAAGGTTAGGCATTTGGAACTGGGAGTTAATGGCACAGTGGAATAGTGAAAACTATTTTGCAAAGCAGATGAATGGTATTCGCGTGGAGTAGAAATGGTAAGTTTTATTTTTTGAAGGAGTGTGATAAGGGTTTGGAGGTGCCATGTTGCACTCAAAAACTAGTTATTTCGCATATAATGAAAACCTTAAAGGTCATGCTTATTAAAATGCGATGACCGTCAGATGGATGGTTTCATAAATCATTGATAGAGGTATGTTAACTATATCTATGGGCATAATATATATATATATATATATATATATATTGTCACTTTCGGTTTTTATCCAATGTCAAATTCGTAGATATGAATTACATAAAGTGGATGTTTAATTATGGAATTAGAAACATAATTGTGATTAAGGAATATAATTCCACATAAGAATTTCCATTTATTTGGAATGCATGCATGTGAAGAGTATTCATATGCTTATTATGTGTGGCTTCATGCTATACCATATGTAGTAGCTTCTGAATGAGGAAACTTGGTGCTACTATTTGGAGTTATTTTGGTTATATGCATGAGAATATGTATTTCCTTTCATAAATCTGGGTGTAAGCAGCTTAAGCTACATCAAAAAGGTATAACCAAAGTACAAAGAATACATGCCTAGAATAGATGGAGTATTAATCATAAAACTACATCTTATGTTCCTAAATCAAGTGAATTATAGATCTTGATAATAAAGGAGACACATAATGTTCCATATGTTGAAAACCCAAGTTAACAGAAGAAATCACTGCAATTAGTGATGCAGGAGCATCCAAAAATTAGCGAGAAATGTGATTATGTGTTCACATGTTGTGGCTAACAAGAGGTGGGGAACTTGTTTATTAATATTTTGTTAAGTGTAGCTGTGAGAAGTTAGTTTTTTTAATGCCCTATATTAAAAGGAATAAAAGTAGCAAATTTGGTTCTCCCTACGAGGATATTTAGCCAAATAGATTAGATTAAGAGGATAAGATAGAGTTTGTTTGAAATCTAATAAATAACAAACCTATTTCAGTTATATGGAAGTGTAAATAGGTGTGAAGTGTGATAGGTTAGATAGATAGAGTGAAGTGTGATATAAGTGTGCGAGCAGTGTGACATAGGAGTGTACAGAGAAGAGAGGGCTTTGAAAAAATCTAGCCATTAAAGGGCTCGACTCTGTGTATTCACATATTTGATTGATTCCAAGTGTTTGTATGTTTTAAATTCTCCTGTCTATCTTAATTATTACTCTTTATTTCTCTTTTGAGTTAGATATCATAGTTATCGCTCAGTGTATGCAAAGAAGTCGATTGGCGATGTGAACAAGAAAAAACACAATAGAGTTCTATGTGAAAAGATCTATATGAAGTCATTGATTTGTTTAAACTTAGAAGGTTCGTGCATTGGCATCACACATCGCAAAATTTTGATTTAAGTGTTAAGGCTTTACACAATAAGTTCTTTGAATTGTGACGCGAAGCGAAGGAGTAAAGGAGCAGTGGGGACCGTTAGATCTGGGTAAGATCAACAGTGGAACTTAAATCACACCCAACAAGATTTCAAATATTAGTGATTTTTATATTTAAGTTTAAGGCCTCACCCGATAAATTTTATTAGTTCTGATCTAATGTGTCACATATCGCATATTGCAACGGATAAGGAATACGTTGATTGCTAAACTCTAAAATTTGAGACAAGTGGTGTGGAGTTCGCTGTGAATTGCGAAATCGCAAAATTGCAAAAGTGTTAAGTTCTGAAGTCTGCGGGGAGGTAAGTTTTACAAGTTTTGAAGTGATATTCCACTATGATTGGTCACCACCTGTGCGAACCATAAAACCACAAGTTTCGCGTGTTTATTTTGATATTTTCAACCATGTTACATCATTTGGTATCAGAGCAGAAGTTGAGTTCTGTTCTCAAGTACTGTAGCGGATATGCCGCCCAAGGGAGGAGCTAGCATGGGTCCTGGAAGACTTACAACAAACAAAGCTTTTCTCGAAGAGATTCGACACCTTTGTACAAGGATAGAAAAAAATGGAGACTGCTCCGAAGAGAGCACCTGATGAAGAATATGTCAACACAGCAAAAGATTCTCCTAAGGAAGAAGAAGAAGAAGAAAGCGAGGAAGCTAAAGTTTTCATGATAATAGCAAAGGTTAGTGGAAAACCAAGAATGGATATTCCTTCGTATGAGGGGAACCTTAATGTGGATGACCTGATCAATTGGATCAGTTCAATGGATATGTATTTCGACTTAGAAGAGGTCGAAGATAAGAAGAAGGTAAAGTTTTCATCTACCAAGAACTTGAAGGGCCATGCATCTATCTAGTGGGATGAACTAGAAACATCCAGGATTATAAAGGGAAAGCTTAAATTCAATCAATGGCATAAAATGGTAAGTAAATTGAAGAAATAGTTTATGCCAAAAGACTATCAATTGAATATTTTCAAACAGTTGCAGAATTTGAGACATAAAGGAATGATTTTCAAAGAGCATACAAAGGAGTTCTAGAATTTGAGAATTAGAGTAGGACATGCTGAAGATGATATGGAGAAAGTACCAAATACATCAATGGTTTAAGGTATGAAGTACAGGATGAAATTAGTTTTTTGAGTCTGAAGACAATTGAGGATTCCTATCAAGCAGCTCTGAAGGCAGAGGAGAAAATGTTGAGGAAAAAAATTCAGAATAATAGAGGTAAAAGTATAGCAAGAGGAAGAGGAACTTTCAGACCAAGATTTCAGCATTGTCAAAAAGAAGTAGGAGGTTCAAGTAGTAGACCACTGCAAAGAGGAGACTTTGGTAGAGGAGTATTTTCACCCAAAGGTAGAGGCCGAGGAAGAGAATTGTGGTGTTACACATGTGGATAATGTGGACATGGGCCATGGGACTAACCTCATAATAAACCAACAAATCAGTGCAATGTGGATGTAGCTTAGGCAAAGGAAGAAAATCCTTAGGTCACAAAAAAGGAAGAGGCACCTGAGACAGGAGAGTATTTATTTCTCAAAAGAGTATTTCTTAAATAAGAGAAGGAAGAAAATGAGCTAGCTCAAAGGAAGAGATTATTCAAGATTGTATGCAAGTTTAAAGATAAGTGCTGCAAAGTTGTGATTGAAAGTGGAAGAAATGATAATCTTGTTTCCATGGAGATTGTTGAGAGGTTGGGGTTTCATAAGATGTTACACCTTAATCCCTATAGACTGTCATGGCTACGGAAGGGAAATCATATTTTGGTGATATAACAGTGCAAAGTAGAGATACAAGTTGGTACATATAAAAATGTCATATTGTGTGATGTGATGCCAATGGACGTGTTCCATGTATTACTGGGAAGGCCTTTGAAATTTGAAAGAAAATCCATTCATGATGGCAAAATGAATACTTATACTATATATAAGGATGGAAAGAAGAACACATTACTACCTGTGAAGGATGAAGTAGACATAGGAGCAACTAGAAATAATGTTGTGATGATTAGTGGAAAGGAATTGTTTCAAGAAGGAAAGAAGGAGAAAGACATGCATTTTGCTATTGTGGGTAAACCCAAGGTAATTCTGAGTTCTACAAATTTTGACAATTTGCCTGTGGAAATTAAAAATCTATTAGATGATTATACTGATATAGTTGTTGATGAATTACTAGGTAAATTTCCACCAGTCAAAAGTATCAGTCATCACATAGATTTAATACCTGGTGAAATTTTATGAGATAAAGCATCATATAGAATAACCCCTTGGGAGAATGAAGAAGTTAGAAGACAGGTACAGGAGTTTTTAGATAAATGACTGATCAAATAAAGCTTTAGTCCATGTGCAGTCGCAAGCATACTTAGTCCAAAGAAAGGAGGTGAATGGCACATGTGTACTGATTCCAGAGCTATAAACAAGATCACTCCAGTTATAGATTTCCATTTCCACGCATAGATTATTTTATGGATTGTTTAAGTGGGTCAAAGTATTTTACGAAGATAGATATGAAGAGTGGATACCATCAAATAAGGATTAGATAAGGAGATGAATGGAAGACTGTATTTAAGACGAACAGTGGGTTCTATGAGTGGTTAGTGATGCCTTTTAGGCTAACTAATGCACCAAGAACATTTATGATACTAATGAACGAAGTCTTGAAAGAGTATGGAGGAAAATTTGTGATATTCTATCTTGATGAAATTTTTATTTTTAGTTAGAGTAAGGAAGAGCATTTGGAGCATGTAAAGCTAGTGAAAGATAGTTTGAAAAAAGGAGAAACTACTTATAAATTTGAAGAAGTGTAGTTTTATGAATAAGGAGCTCATTTATTTCGGATTTATAGTCTAATAAAAAGGCTTGAAGATGGACCTAGAAAAGATCCAGGTAATACTAGATTGGCCAACTCTGAGAAGTGTATTTGAGGTAAGGAGTTTTCATGGTATTACAAGTTTTTCAGAAAGTTTATAAGAGGTTTTAGTCAGATGTGTGCACCAATAATTGAAACAATAAAGGAGAGTAACCAATCATTTAAGTGGATAGATGCAGCATATCATAGTTTCAAGTTGTTGAAAAATAATATCACTGAAAGACCTATTTTGACCTTGCCAAATTTTGATAAAATATTCCAAGTTGAAACTAATGCTAGTGGGATAGAAATTGGAGCTATCTTGAGTCAAGAGCATAGACCGATAGATTATTTTAGTGAAAATTTAAATGAGGCCAAAAGGAAGTATTCATCCTATGATAAGGAGTTCTATGTTATTGTGCAAACTTTGAAGAAATGGAGGCATTATTTGTTTCCCAAAGAATTTGTGTTGTATTTAGATAACTATGCACTGCAGTTCATAAATAATCAACTGAAGTTGAACCAAAAGCATGCCAAGTGGGTGGAGTTTTTGCAGAGTTTTAATTTTGTAATCAAATACACAAGTGTTAAGGCAAGCAAAGTTGTTGATGCTTTGAGTAGAGTAAATATGATTATGCAGGAATTTAATATTGGAATTTTGGGGTTTGAATAAATGATTGATATGTAACAGATTTCAAAGAAATATATGCAGTTGTTAAAAATCTTGTGATTCATAATAGAAGCCAGTGGATGGACTACCTGATTCAAGGAGGATTTTTGTTCAAGAATGATAAATTGTGTATACCTAAGTGCTCCATGAGGGAAAAAATAATTAAGGAGAAACACTATGGAGGACTGTCTGGACACTTTTGAGAGGATCAAAAAAATTCCCAAGTAAGTTATTTTTATTATTGGCCAAAAATTCAAAGTGATATCAAAAAGTTTGTTGACAAGTACAGGATTTGTCAACATGCCAAAGGAAGAAGCAAAAACATTGGGTTATATCAGCCATTACCAATACCCAATAGACCTTGGGATGCTGTCAGCATGGATTTTGTTTTAGGTTTGCCGAAAACTCAAAGAGGATATGATTCTATATATGTTGTTGTCGATAGATATTCTAAAATGGCACATTGTATTGCTTCTAAGAAAACTAGTGATGCAACTCACATTGCTAATTTCTTTTTCTCTAAAGTTATAAGATTACATGGACTACCTGTGATTATTATTTTAGACAAAGATACAAGGTTCGTAGGACACTTTTTGGAGGACTTTATGGAAAAATCTAGGTACAAACCTCAGTTTCAGTTCAGCCTATCATCCTTAGACAGATGGAAAAACTTAAGTGGTGAATAAGAGCTTGGGAAACATATTAAGGAGTTTGGTTTAAAAAAATCCGAAGCAATGGGATTTAGCACTTGATCAAGCTGAATTTTCCTATAATGACACTCCTAACCGGAGTACTGGGATGGATCCATTTTAGGTTTTTTTTGGAATTCATCCAAGAGGGGCATATGAACTTATAGATTTGAGCAAACATGAGATGAGGAGTGCAAAGGCCGAAGAATTTGTAGAACAGATACAAAATTTGCAGCAAGATGTCAAGCATAGCTTACAAAAAAACACCCAAAAGTATAAACAAAGAGCTGATATGAAGAGGAATGAAAGAGAGTTTCAAGAAGATGATTTAGTCATTGTTTATCTAAGGAAGGAAATTTTTCCAGTCGGGACCTATAACAGACTAAAAATTAAAAATATAGGGCCATGTAGAATTTTGAGGAAGTTTTTCTCAAATTCATATGAGATTGAGTTACCAAAAGGAATTGGGATATCACTCATCTTTAATGTTTCATATTTTTACCTATGCAAAGGAACAAAGGAATAAATACAAGAATACCCTACATAAGAGGAGGACCAAACTTTGAATTGGAAGGAACAAATTCCAAAGACAACAAAGAAAGAAGTGGAAACCATTGTGGATAAAAGAGCAACAAAGAAGACCACGGGATAGAATTATTATCAGTATATAGTCAAATGGAAAGGAAAACTAGTGGAAGGTTCTAATTGGATGACAACAACAGAGTTACAGAAGTTCAATGTAGATCCTACAACATTGATGGATTAATCTTTTCTTCCCCAGGAGTCTGATGCGGGAGCATCCAAAAATTTGCCAACAATGTGCTTATTTGTTTACATGTTGTGGCTAACAAAAGGTGGCGAACTTGGTTATTAATATTATGTTAAGTTTTAATTTTGAGAAGATAGTTTTTTTAATGTCCTAGATTAAATAGGAATAAAAGTAGAAAATTTGGTTCTCCCTGCGAGGAGATTTAGTGAAATAGATTATATTAAGAGGATAAGATGCAGTTTGTTTGAAAGCTAATAAATGACAAACAACTTTCATCTAGATGGAAGTGTAAATAGGTGTGAAGTGTGATAGACAGAGTGAAGTGTGATAGAAGTGTGTGAGAAATGTCACAGAGGATTGGATAGAGGGGAGAAGTCTTTGCAAAAATCCAGCCATTAAAAGGCTCGGCTGTGTGTATTCACATCTCTGATTAATGCCAACTATTTGTGTGTTTTAAATTCTCCTATATGTGTTAATTATTACTCTTTATTTCGTTTTTTAGATAGATATCATAATTATCACTCAGTGTATGCAAAGAAGTCGACTGGCGATGCGAACAAGCAAAGAGAAATCATAGTTCTGTGTGAAAATATTTATGTGAAGTCATTCATTCATTTAAACTTAGAAGGTTTGTACATCGACATCGTGCGTCGCAAAATTTTGAGTTATTTGTTAAGGCTTTATGCCATAATTTGTTTGAATTGTGATGCAAAGTGGAGGAGTAAAGGAGCACTAGAGACCGTTAGATGTGGGTAATATCAATGGTGGAACTTAAATCGCACCCATCAAGATTTCACATATTGGTTATTTTTATATTTAAGTGTAAGGCCTCGCCCGGTAAGTTTTATTAGTGGAAAGGAAATGTGCCGTATATCACGTATTGCAAGGGATAAGGAATATGTTGATCGATAAACTCTAAAAGTGGAGACAAGTGGTGTGGAGTTTGCTGTGAATTGCGAAATCACAAAATTGTAAAAGTGTTAAGTTTAGAAATCTGTGGAGAGGTAAGTTTTAAAAGTTTCGAAGTGATATTCTGTCATGATTGGTCAGCATATGTGTGAACCATAAAACCACAATTTTTGCGCGTTTATTTTGATATTTTTAGCCACACTACATCAATTAGAAACCAATACTTTTGGGTAGGTAAGAAAATTTATGTGGTTAATAATACAGGTAGATGCAAAGAGTACCATAGGTGAAGGCTAAGCATGGACACCTACTAGGTTTTCTACAATAATTACAAATTCTAGATTGGGAGTGAGAGGTACTCACCATCAAGGTCATAAAAAAATTTCCCAACATAATAAGGTAATACAGTTCAATAATGATGGTGGTGGATAAGTTGACAAAGACTCTACATTATATTCTAGTTAAGCTGAGTCATAAGGAAACGAACATTGTAGAAATTTACATGAAATAAGTTTCAAATTTGCATGGAGTTCCTAGGTCATTCGGTTATATAATACTCCAATTTTACCTCAAAGTTGTGGAAGTGATTGTTTAAAGTATTTGTAGAAATCAGTCAATTGATTAAGGACAAGTTGAGGATGTATGTGATGGATAATCCATCCAAGTGGGAAGAGTATTTATATTTGGTTTAATTTTCCAACAATGGGTATCAATATTCATTTAAAATGAGCCCATTTGAAGTTTTGTATACAAAAAATGTGCAATAGTACAATGAGTTAGGATAACCCAACAAAAATAAGTAATTCTTGGTCAAGAACCCCTCAGAGATATGGAAGACCATATGGTCAATATCAAATAGAATTTGAAGGAAGCACAAAACAAGAAAAAGATCTATGCTAATAAAGGAATGATAGCCAAAGAATTTAATATGGTATAACATGTGTATGTAAAAGTGAATCCAAAGAAGAGCTTACTAAATTTGGGAAGTTTCACCAAGTTGGTAGTTATATTTTGTTGACCATTTGAGATATTTGACATGGTAGGAGAAGTTATTTCATGCTTGCATTGCTTGCATCCACAAATGTACATAATGTAGTTCTAGTATCTTTATTAAAAAAGTATGTATATGATACTAACAATGTCATTAACTGGAATTTGATTTAAGTGGTCCTCCAATGGGACTTTCAAGTAGAGATGGTGTGTTTCTACACTGGAAAGTTAAGATGCTCCAAAACAAAGCCATCATGTAGGTAAAGGTGTAGTGAAATTAATACAACCCCAAGGATGTGAAATGGAATCTACAAGATGCAAAGTGAAAAGCATGCCAACAATATTTCAATTATTTTAAGTAAAATATATGTAGATATATACACACATGTATGGTGATTTACACTAAGAATAGTGTAAAAATAAGGGGGAAAAAATGTAACTCCCCAACTTTAATCCCTAGATTGGTAATGTAATTTTATATGTAAGCAAGGACGGGGGTCGAAAAATATGGCTAAGGGCCAAGTGATGTAAATATGTGCATAAAATGATATTAATAAAAACATATATCACCAATTATTATAAGATGAGGGGGAAACAATGTGGGGTTATGATTCTATGAGAATATAATGAGAGCAGGGCATATGTTGAAGGCATAACAAACTTGGGATACTTGACAAGGTCATTGGGACGACTCTCTAATGTGACACATGGCCATGTATACTTAATCCTTAGATTTTGTGACTATGTTTATGATTTTGAATATCATTTTAGTATGATTTAAGCTATAAGGGAGAGGAAGCTAATCCTATGATAGAGGACAAAGTTTTCTTGTATGTAATTATGTATGTAAACTTCCCAAAAACATGTGAGAATGTTATTGATGAGAACTGCATTTATAGTTGAGAATCCTTGTTTACCCGAGCATTGAGATATTAGAACAATATATGATGGCGCCCAAGAAATAGCTATGAAATCCCGATGGGCTACAATGCAAAGAAGGGCATCCACTTCTCTAGATTGTGCAAAATGAAGGGGGAAAGAAATATGGTGAGTTGGGATGGTTGTGTGAGTGAACAATTGTTAACTAGTGTTTAATTGGACTAAGAGAATAGTTATAGCAAGCTAAAGGATCTTTTTTATGCCTTTGGATATATAGCCCCAATGAAATGGTTCCTTGTTTTATAATAAAATGGTGCAATAGTGCTTATGGCTAGGATTAATGTCATATATATATATATATGTATTTGATGGTGTATTTCTTCACAAAAGATAAGTGTTTTTATTATTATCTTTATTATGTTATTTAAATTGTGTACACTTTCTGTTTAATTTTTATTATGCTTATTATAATGAATAGTTTTTTGGTTAGGAAGTATTATGCATTTGTAATTATGAATTCTTTAATGAGTTTTGCATTAGATTTTTTTGTCATTTTACATGCATATTGCATAATATAACATGTCCTAAATAAATGGTAGAAAATTTTTGTTTAAGTGGTGAATTGATACACCTTCCCACTTGAAAGGGTGCTAGAAATTACTTGTTTCTACTATTGTTTCCATTTCATCATAACCTACAAAATCGTTGGAAACAAATTGAGTAATACACATGTCTTGACAAAATTAACATTAAAAAGAAACATAATCATAGTCTTATAACTACATCCATCACTAACCACCCCATTTCAAAAAGTGATTCATTAAGGAGGTGACGAGATAATGTGTAGTAAATAACAATCCTTGAGGTGCCATCACGTGCTATGGCTTTTTGAGCCAAACCTTAAAAATCCCCATCCTATCCCTGTAGCCCTTGGAAATTTAGCATCTTATAATTGAAGGGGGAGCCAGAAAAGCATACACACACTAGTTACCTCATTCACTACATAATTTGAATAAAATAAAACAATTGTTTTGACTATTAAATAGATTTTCATATTTTATATTATTTAAAAAAAATAAAAAACATGACGTTTTCACCTTGTAAACTTGAAATACGTATTTATAAACTCTTCCTTTATGCAATTCCCACTAATCTAATGTTATTGGAAAATATGATGTCCCTATCGTTAACAAATCAATTAAATTTTATTTCAAATTATAGGATATTGATGCTTACTTGTACTACCACACAAATCAATTATACGTGCTTCACATGGACATAAGCATTTTTGGCCTGATTTTGATTTTGATTGGTTTATGCATTAAAATGTAACAATGGTGAGAGGTATAAAGCAACGAGGAATGTGATTGGCATAAAATTGATAGACATTGACATCACGATTCTTGATGTGAAGTTGATTTAATATGAAAAATCGTAGTTGTGTTTATAATAAAATTGTTTCTAATCACATAACCAGCAGGGAGAGCCCAAACAACACTTAAAGGGGGAAGGAGCCAAACATGCTACTCACTTTCACCCCCGAAGTCAGCAACTCAACACCTTTCACAAAATATTGTGTATATTATAATTTATAATATATGTGGTGGAAGTCGTTAGTTAGATATATAAAGTTGAATATATACATATAATTTTCATTAAAGAAACCTAAGTATATTGAATGAAATAAAGCATCAACATATGGATTGGATAAGGTTTGAACAATGTTTAATAATAAACATAATTTTTCAAGTTGAGAAGTAGAATACGAGCATACATGAGTAATGTGATTTTAATTTTATCAATAGAAAGTTCAGAAGAATAATTGATGTTTATGTAGATTTTTTATTTATTTTTTTTTTTTTTCAAGAAAGAAAAAACGTTGTTTATTGAGAAATTTATAAACAGTATATTTCCATACATCATATAAATATGTTGTTAGTAAGCACATCTCCGATATAAATCAGTATTGAAAATATATAAGGAGAAACATATGCATACAACCTATAGTACTCCATCATTAAACAAGTTATAGTTTATAGTTAGAGAAAAAAATATTTGTGAAAACAAAATTTCGAACAGAGAAAAAATGTCTATCCATCCACTATAGCTAGATTTCTAGTCTTATAAATATGAGGAAAATGATTTTTCTTTTCTTTTCTTAAAATCCAAGAGTTGAGATAAAGTTGACGTTGTCGAAGAGGCTAATAATATTCAAGGCGTTAAGTTTAAGAGTTGAGATAAAATTGATATTGTCAAACTAATTAAAGAGGAATGATTTGCTGAAACTTCAACAAATAAGTATTGTGTTGGGATTTGAAGAACTATTAATTATAATGTAATAAACATGTAACTCATTTCCAAATATAATATTTTGAAATGATTACAATTTAATATCTCTAAAACAATGACATATTAGAATTCCTATTATTTTATTTTTTTCTTTTGACTAAGCAATATTTGTTGAAATTGAAAATTTGGATGATGAAATTATTGTTGTTAATGTATAAATAAATGTGTCACCTTTGAACATTTTGAACACTTTTATTATAATTAAATTTTGCAATATTAACATCTCTTATCTACAATTATATCAATTCAAAATGATTGTTGTCATAATTCAACACAAAAATGTGTGTTTCCCTTCCTTTCATTCTATGATCTCAAAAATAACAATTCTTAGAATTTTTAGACTATGAAAAATTAATTTTTTTTTTATTGAAACAAAGATTTTTATTTGACCAATGATAACTAATCTTGTTATTTTAATTATTAAAGATTAATTAATTTAGATAAGTTAGTGGGCAACCAAAGTCAAGGGGAAATAGAGATGTGTGGAGGCGCTTTTTGGGAAGCATGGGAAACATATAATTCAACTCGTTAAATATGTGTGTAAAATTGTTTGTGATTATATCTAGGTTATATATATACATATTGCACTCTATATACTTTTACTTGGATATCACAAAAGGGATTATACTCCCATCATGGATCCAAACCTTGGAGGGGTCACCCTCCCCACCCCTTACATCTTGAAGTTCTAGTCTTATAAATACTTTTTGAAGCTTTGGTGAAGCTTCAAAATCATTTCCTTCATGATTTCCTAAGAAGATAAACAATATTGCTAAATTCCTTTTTGGATCCTGTGCCTCACATCATATGGATTTGACATTAGTGGAACACGACCTAATTAGTCTATCCATAGTCATCAAGCCATCTCCTACATCTATTTCTAACTTATGTATACAAAAAATAGAAAATTTTGATCAAATATAAAATTACTCATTACTTTTGTGGTAGTATATTTTACACCTTTTTTTGTGATGCCAAACAAGACAGGGGTTTCAACTTTAGAAGGGGCTTATATATCTTAGGAACTAGAGGAGTGCACCTAAGTTTATGGACTCTAAACTATAACCCTAAGCATGGTATTCCCTCTTGGCTAATCCAATTTAGGTTCATCTCTTGCATTTCCCTCTCCATTACTAAATGAAGACACATTATATGGTAGTGGAGATTCGTTTTGTATATACATATATAAATTTTAACCTAAGGATGGCATGGTTATATTTATATGGAGGATGATCTTGAAAATGGTCTCCTAGAAGCAATCCTTTTGGCTTTGGATAACTCGAAGCATATCGAGCTTCTAGACTATGAGCATATACCCTTCAAATGAAAAATGTGCCATGAATATGGCCATTTTTCAAGGGACTACAAAAATAATTCCAATCATCTCAACTATCTTTGGGAAAGAACACTAATGTAAAACCATAAGAAAATGATGAATGCCAGGTAGTCCTCCTTTGCATCTCTTCCAAAATCATCTTCCTTATCACAAGGCCCCTTTCCCCCCTCTCTATCTGAGCATATGGATTTCCAATCTCAAGTAGTTGAGACTTCCTATTCAATATTAAAAATAGGCCCATCAATCCTTGTGGTTCCCTAAGGGAGGAAGCAATATCTCTGAGGCCAATTGGTGTGAAATTTTATCCCAAGAAGATCCAATCCCATTCAATGAAGATATATCCCTTAATTTCTACTCCCACCTCATCATCCTCATATATATCATTCATCCTCACCAACATCCATGAAGAATTCTCCCCTATAGCCAATGAGGGAACCCTTGAAAATAAATAAGAAGGAATTGATAATATCCTAGTAAATTAATAGTACTCATTAGGTATTTTGACTCGAAAAAAAAAAAATATCAGTAATTAGAAGAAAAATAAAAGACGAGAATAAAATAGAGGAGTAGCTACTAAATAAAGATAGCAAGAAGCCAACAAATAAAAATAAATTAGAGACAATTATCAAGGAATAACTCTTGGGAATTTAATCAACTATAAAAACGTCCATGGAGATAACTCTAGAAATGTTTAAAATATTGTATTCAATGTTCCACCATGAGGTGGAATCCATAAACTATCATTTAAATAATAAATATATTCTTCTATAATTGCAAAAACATGGGTATTTGGTTCAAATTATAAGTAATCAGATAATTTATAAAATATGAAATCCAATTATCTTCCTCCTTTTTCAAACCAAGTTAGAGGCTTCTGAAGCCCTAAAAATATATATGAGGGCACAATTTTTCAACTCCAACTCCAAAGGTGTCTCCAGTTGTCTCCATAGGTTTTTTACCTTTATGGAACATCCCTTTTATCCTCTTGAAAATCTCATTTCAAACTCAACATTAGCTACTATCAAGCTTCATTCATCAAAAATCAATAAAAGGGATTTAATGCCTTCAATGTCTTTATGCCAGTAGAATATAGTGAACAAAAGAAGATTATTGGTCCTCCCTCATGGATTTTAAAGGCTATGAATATTCCCAAATCAAAACATTTATAGCGACTCCGATGTCCTTGTAAATAGTATGGAAAAAGCAAGGGGAAATTCAGTAAGAGGTCCATTTTGGGAGAAATGAAAATTTCATGGTAGAATAAGACACAGTGACATAAATCCAATTAGTTGAAAATTTACTTAATCGAATAGAATATTCTATCCTAGTCACATCACAATAGGACTCGATTGATTCCTTATATATAGTGATTTCCTTCTATTGACAAAAGCGTTGTCATTGATTTCAAAGATTAGTCATTGATGTCAAGCAATGTCAATTTCAAGGGGACCTTGTTGATGTTGTTACTTGTGTGTTTTTGAGGTTGCAGACTATTGAGTGTATGATATAATAACCTATATTTGAAGTAATTTTCTCTACAAGGAAGTTTCTCAAATTATTTTTCAAAGTGTGATGTTGGATATCTCCCTTAGAGACCTCTCTAAAAGGTTTTTGAACTGAAAGGCATGTTTCACAATAAGTTAAGGAAAAGGTTATCTAGGATATCTAGGCTTATCAAAAAAATTCGAGAGTGTATTATTTTTTCACTAGTTAATTCATCTAGGCATATCTAGGGGTTGCATTATTTTTCAGAATGAGATACAAGCGAAAGAGATTTGTGTCAAGGTTATCATATTCATGGCTCTAGGCGGAAGAAGAGATATTTGGGTGTCTAGGGTTGCACAAGACAACTGCTTTAAGAATTTACCCTTATCTAGATCGGTTGTTAATGTTGACAGTCACAATTCCATTTTTGTCATCAATCCATAGTAAAAAATTGTATCTGACCATATGGTCCCCTTGAAGTATAATAAAGAAAACATAAAAAACAACCCACTCAATTTTCCTCCATGCCAAGTGAGGTGAGAGCAATAACAAATGGCATAGCGTGAATGGTGTATAAAAATATTTAGCACATGACATGGTGTCAAATGGTGATGGCATGACATGGAAGGTGGATTTTTCCCAGGTGCGTAGCCAAATGTCATATTTACTGGTCAAATGTAGCACCACTCAAAGGATACCATGTAGTAGGATGACTTCAGTAGGTGACATGGCATATCCTCCAGATTTCCATTAAGGGTTCATTTTTTAAGGGCTCTCTAGTAGTCATTATTCTAAAGGAAAACTCATCCAACACATTTATTTATCAGTGGGTGGTGCAGGGTGGAAATTTTATTAAAACAATCAGATCCAAATTTTAGGAAGGAATGGCCAAAGTCGAAATTCCTTTGGGTTACAATTCTAGTTTTTTCCAATTCCATGGTAAAAATCATATATGTGCATATAGAGCTTTTAAAGGCATGAGAAATAGTTGCAAAGAAAAAACACCTAGATACTGGATTCCATTCAAAGCAGTGATGATGTGGAGTAGTGAAAGGTGTCAAAACTTCACTGGCTAATAGAGACAAGTTGAATATTGAGTTGGCGATCTTTCTAGGTAGCATGATGTGGAGAAGGTCATAGACATTAGAAGTATCCAAAATCTATGCCTCTAGCCATATAGGCTTGGATTGAACAAAAAAATTGAAATAATGTGAATTAAACTAATTTTTTAATATTGTGAAGGTAAAGACCTTCTGTGCTTAATTCTTGGACCATGGTTTGTGGTCATATGAGGCAGAAAAAATAAAATTGGTGCCGGAGCACCAAACTAAGCACTAAAGGTTGTGAGTTGCATGGTCTATTTTGTCTAACTAAAGCTAGGACATCATGAAGAGTGTGTAACTTGATGAGATAACCTCTATGTAAAAATTATATGAAATAGAGTGAGCTTCATATGCATGATGTGAGAGAGAACTACTATTCTCAAAAAATTGAAAAATTGGTTTGATATGTAAAGAAGAGATATCTACACACTCAAAATAATGGATATATATCTATATTAGAGGTAAGTGGCTGAAGCTAAATTGAAAAATACTTCATAGGTTTACAGAGAGCTATCACTTTGGAATAGACACCTAGTCTATAGTCTTGATTGAGTCAAATGATCTAGTTTTTGATACGGTGAAAAAGAAGAATTCCCATTGGAAAAAACTTGGGCTAGTACCCATAGTATTTCAAGGTACCAAGGATATAAATAAAATGTAAAATAAAAAGTGTTTTGTCGTAATGAATAATTAAGAGGGTTGAATTCTCATAGGTATGAGTTTTTGAAATGATTGATACTACTAGATTTTGTGCATATAAGAAATAGATTCTAGGGACATACGTGTCTGTCGTAGATATGAAGTTCTTGTGAGAGTCTGATGAGGGCCGAGAGAGTCTAAAGAGTGTTGAATAAGGTTGAGTTGGTAAGAAGAGCCTAAAACATATCTATATGTATATTTAATAAGTTTCTAATTGGTAAAAGAACCATATATGAGTGTTGATATCATATTTGAGATTGTAGAGAAAGAGTTTCCATAACATATTTGTATGTAGATCTAATAATTTTTTGACTAGAAAAAAATAAAATATTAGTACTTATATTAGATATAAGATTGTAAAGAAATATTTTCTAGAATAGATCTTAAAATTTGTGATCAGATTTGAATGTGAGGAAAGAGTTAGTAGACTTTATAAGTCGTGATCAGATCTGTGCCTAAGTGGAGAGTTGTAGAATAATAAAAAAATAAAATTTTAGGTATAGATAGTCTGAGTATAATACTGGAAGTGTAATTAAATATATGTTTTATTGAGTGTTGAAGAAATGAGAGTAGGAAATGAAAATTTGAAGTTTAAGGTGACCGAGTACTTGTGGATCTAGTTTTAAAATGGATGAAAAATGGATCTGTTAGGTTTTGCAAGTGGGTTCTTGCAAATCAAGGAGTCGGTGCTTCCTTCAGGTACATGCTTATAAAATAATTGGGGATCAGTGCCTACTGCAACTTGGTGCTTGAAAATAAATAATTTGGTGCTTCCTTTAGGCCATTGCATATAAAACAATTAGGGGTTGGTGACTCCTGCAAATGGGTTCTTGCAAATCAAGGAATGAATGCTTCCTTTCGATTGGTGCTAATAAACATGATGTAACAATAGGATGGGGCTTCCATTATCATAAAAAAAAAAAAAAAATTGTGATTTTCTCCCTTTATGGGTCTCCACATACATCCAGTGTCTCTATGTGTTACATATGTGTATGTTTTTTATGGTATTGTTGTGTGATTCATGATTTTTTACCTATTTAATTTCTAAACGAATTGAAATATTATATAGTGGTAATAATTGTTAAAATTGGTCATAATATTCATTCACCCCCCACCCCCCCTCAGTATTATCCTATTTTCCATAACCTTCTACATGGCAATATTATATCCCCTAAAATTATGCCTTCAACTTCCTTTCATCTTAAACAATAGCCATGTAAATTTTGGATTTTTTAGACTTTTGGCCTCTCCCTTTAGGTTCAATCAGCTATGGCTCCAATTTTCTAAGCCAATGGAAATAATTTCAGTTTAATGGAGTAAATGGGTCATCAAATCCCATTGAAGCACATATACTTCCTCAAAAATAGGAAAAACAAAAAAATAAACATCTCATATCCCAATTCAAAAATTTGTGAAAAGGAAAGAAGAAAACATTAGTAATTACCATCACAAAGCATAAAATATTATTTTCCGAACTTCTTAAATTAAATGAGGGAATATAGTGAATCAAATCATGAAGTTTGTTGATGAAATACAAGGATTTAAAAACATATTTATCCATAGGAAATACAAAGCTAGGGAGCACAAAAATAATGTCAAATAAATTTCCCTAGAGGAAAAGTAAAAAGTGAACAATTTCTTGATAGCAAAAGAGGTATCCAAGTCTCATTTCAAGTCCCTATATATAGATTAACAAGGGGAAAATCCCTTAATTAATCTCAGGAGGAGAATTCTAATTTGAGGAAGTCAAATGAAGAAAATAAAACTATCAATGCAATCTAAGGTTGATGCCTTAACAAATCCCCATGTCCTAGTAGATTTACTATCCATTTTTATAGATCTATTCGGGATATAATAAAATTCAATTTAAATAGAAAGTGGTAGTTTGTTCAAAAATCATGCAAACTTAATTGCAACACAAAATCATCACTTCTTTCATTTATTCCCAAAGAAGTTAAACCTTCCTTATTTTCAGTGTTCCACTGAATCTCTCTATGCAACTCTTTCTACAATATTATAAAAAACATAATGGAAAACAAGTTGAAAACTATGCTCTCCAAAATAATGTATAAAAATAAAAAAGCATTCGTGTAGAGGCATTCAATAGTTGACAATATAATTACGATGTAGGAAGAAATACACTTAAGTAGAGAGAATAAGAGAAAAGGAATCATTTCCAAAATTGACATGACCAATTCTTTCGATAAGATAAAGCATCTTTTTTATTTGATATAATTTTCAAATTATGTTTCTATATTATTTTTATTAAATTAGTTTCCACTTGGATTAAAAACTTGTGGATTTCCCTATTGGTAATTGGGAGACCGACTCATTTATTTAGAGATAGTTGAGCAATGAAACAAGGTTTTCTCCTTTTCCTCCTTCTTTTCATAATTATAGAAGAATCCTTGAGTAGGAAATTGGAAGAAAAATGGGTCTTGGGGAATCTTCCAAGTTGGAGTTGTTAAGAGTATGAGTCACACTCAATTCATTGATGATACCCTTATCTTTAGTGATGACTCTATTATCATTTTTTATCACTTCAAACAATTTTTATATCTTCTTTCATGTTCCTCAAATGACAAGGCTAACAATTTAAAAAGCCATATATTTGGCTAGAATATAAGCTCCAGGCTCTTACAATCCATCTCTAAAATTTTATCATTTCCATATCAAGAGTCCTAGACACATTTCAAGTACCTAAGAATGTAAATTTTAGTGAACAACCAATGACATAGTCTTGTCACAACACCATTTTAAAAATTAAACACAAACTCTGGCTATGGGGATGTCAATTGTTAAATCTAGCAAGGAAATTTATTTTATTAAAGTTGGTTGTTCTAGATCTTCCAAATTTTCAATGCTTTTTTATGCTAGCACGAATACAAATAATGAAAAAATTATCGTAAGAAGTTAGAATTTTTTTTTTATTTGGGGTGGGAAATCAAACATAACTAAATTCCATTTGGTTAACTAGAAAATTGTGCGATCCCTAAAGTACTCCGAAGGTTTGTTTATTAAATTCCCTTCGCTAATGAAGTTAGCACCATGATATAAAGTAATATGGAAGTTTATCTCTAGCAAGCTTAAATAATAGAAGTTCCTATAAAAAAATCCAAGCCCTTAATACTACTTGTGACTCATTTATGGTGATAAATCAAGCCCAAAAAATTGCTTGAGACATAGAATTATTTGCTACCTAAAAATATTCAATGGATCTATCTACTTGTTTGTGTCTATGTGTACACATGCACATGCATGCATGTGTGTGTGCATGCATGCATGTTCATATTGTTTAAAGGGGTAAATTCATGAAGCATCAACTCTATGAACTTGATCCAAGTATTTATGGGCTCCCCTTTGTCCCTGCATTGTCAAGTATGTAATTCCCACTAACATAATCTTATCGATGCAATTTTTAGCATTGAAAATGGAATTTTCTTTTCCTCACTTATGTAATTCACTAGAAAATATCCCAACCCTCTATAGCCATCCATCCATGGCTTTAATATTGATTAATTTTTACCTTCTATTTATAGTATCTTGATTCTTACATGATTTTGAATGATATTTTACAACGAAATGAATCAGTTATATGAACTTCAAAAGTTACAAGATATTTTAGGAAATAAGTCATCTCAAAATTGAAGTAAATTAATCATACATCTTGCGAAATGTATTCTATAAGTCTTAAATGATAAATAAAAAACAATGAAACTATGTATTATGAATGAAAAAAATTTCATTAATGTTTCTTACCATTGGATATTATAATGAATATGGTAAAAAATTAGCTAATAAAAATGTGTAATTATATTTTTCGCTTCCTATAATTGAACCATGTTTAAATGAACACCCAAAATGAAACAATATTTCAAGACAATCCTCAATTTTTTTTTAAAATAAATCAAATCTTCCTTAACAATCGATGATATTCCTATATATATATATATCAATAATTAAATAATCATGGGGCAAGAAAGCACTTGGAAACTACCTCCATATTTTAGGAGACCTATATTGGTGGCTCCAAGTGTTACTACACTAGAAAGAAGAATAAAATGCATGCAAATACTAAGTACTAATGATTATAGTTAAAACTTGGGAAATATATCCAATGCAGCATAGTCCTTGCATCTATTGCTAATTGATTGATTAAAGGTTGTGCTCTCCAACCAAAACTCTCTACATAATGAAAAATCTCTACAAAAAACTCTTTTCACAAAGATCTCTACACAAGCATTTGTTAATAACAAATACAAGTGTGTCACGATGTTCCTCACTTTTGTATTCATTCTATCCCTGCACAGTTCTTCTGAATCATTATTATTATATATTATTGGAAATATTTTAATACTAAATAATCCGTATCTTCATATTTTGAATATCGTTAATTAATTGACTAAAAGTTGTGCAGAGTACGAAGAAAACTCTTCCCACTAAAATGTCTCTACACAAAAATCTTTGCATAATGAGATATATCCATGCAAATATATCTGCATAGTGAAAGCTCTTAGCGCAAAAATCTCTATACAATGAATTTTCCAAAAATAGATGAAATGTGTTAATAAAAAATACAAGTGTGCTGTAATGTTTTGTAGTTTTCCATGCATTCTTTGTCTCCACACTTATATGCATCATTATTATTATATAGTATGTATAATATTTAAATACTAAATAATATGTATCTTCTTATTCTAATTTGTTAATTTTCTCGCTGCAAAGTGCTTCTACATCATTATTATTTTATATATTTGGTAATATTTAATACAAAAATAATCCATATCTTCGTATTCTGAACTATTCTGCCCCAATATTTTGTACTTCCATGTGTACAAACTGAACATCAAAGTGGCCAAGGCCTATTATAAACACACAAAAAAAATTTAAAAAATCAATCATCAAAGTGGTCATGGAATAGTGAAAGCTCTTTCCACAAATCTCTTTGCACAAATTGTTAATAACAAATAGAAATCATGATATTTTTTCACTTATACATGCATTCTATCTCCACACAATTCTTCCACATTATTATTATTTTATATTATTGGTAATATTTTTATACAAATGTGGGTTTCCTCTCCAGCAGCGGCCTCCCATCTCGCACCAACAGTTCGTTGATGACAACATGTTGTTCGGTCACCCTTCGGTCCAAGAAGCCTCTACCCTCAAATCCATCCTTGATTGTTTCTCTTTGGCAGCTGGGCCATCGGTCAATAATGCCAAATCCCAAATATTCTTTTTCAAAACCCCTCTGATCACCTAGCAGAATATAGCCAGAATCCTAGGCTTCTCCATTGCCTGGCTTCCTTCTAAATACCTAGGTGCTCCTCTTACGGACTCGGTCCTTAAACACTCTTCTTGGTGGGATTTTTTGGACAGATTGAAAGCGCTTTTATCTCTATGGACCCATCGTCCCCTGAACTTGTCTAGCAAGCTCATCTTGGTCAAATTTGTCCTATAATCCATGCCCCTCTACCTCTTCTCCATTCTCGCTTCTCCTAAATGGGTACTCAAAGCTTTCCATGACCTCCAATGCACCTTTTTATGGGGAGGAAACAAAGTCAAAAGGAAGTGGGCACTGGTGAAATGGAAAGAGGTCTGCATGCTCAAGCACGCTGGTGGCCTCGGGCTGCGTGATCCTCACCTAAGCAACAAGGTCATGGGGGCTAAAATCTGGTGGAAATGGGTCTCCAACAGCAACAACCATGGGTGCGGATGTGGGCGGTGAAATATGCCTGCAACTGGCCCCTCAGCAATCTAGTCCGATATGAAGGTGATCAAGTAGGATCCCTCATTGGGAAAGCTACCAGCTAGCATCGCACTCTCATACCTGACCAAATTTTTTTGGAGGTCAAGTCCGGTGGCTCTGCAAACTTCTGGCATGACTCTTGGCAACAAATTTCGAAGCTGATGGATCTTTTTCCTAATTTAAACTGGCCCGGCACCCTGGAGCAACTCGCCCAGCCTAGCATTAACACCTTCTGGAGCCACTCAGACACTAACAACAACCAGTTTTGTCAGTGGTCATCGGCTAAGCATCTAAGCTCTCAGTTGGGCCTTACTCTTACACTCGAGATAACGGAGGAACTTAACAGGTGGCGAATTTGAATGTCGACGGATCCTGATCACATTCTATGGGGATACAGCTTATAAGGCATGTTCTCCACCAAAGATACCTACAGTCTCATGATCCCTCCTCTTCAACCTGATAGCATCTGGGACAAATTCTGGCACTCTAGAAATTGGCAAAAAATCTCCACTTTTCTTTGGCTCCTAGGTAAGCGTTTCTTACTCACTTGCGACAATCTTTGCCGCAGACGATTCACTGGCCCCTCTCAATGCCCCCTTTGTGGGATCAAGGAAGAAACCACAGAACATCTCTTCAATGAATGTATGATAGCCACGGATCTATGGGACAAATTGACTCTCCTTAGCAGACGATCAGACCGAATAGTAGGAAACATCATTAACACTTTACATAACTGGCCTGCCTCTCGTTTTCATTGCAGCATCCTCAACGCTCTCTGGACCAAACTCCCAGGGCACCTCCTTTGGGCGATATGGAAGGAGCACAATTTTCGGATCTTCAAGGACATTCACACCTCCACCGAGACTCTTTGGAACATGATTTGCAACCATCTATAGGACACGCTTGCCCTTCGTTCTTAGATGAATGAGGGCCTCCCTTCTCTCAAAATGGAGCAGATTATTTGGGCCAGCTAGAACCTTTGTCTAGAAATCTCCCCCCCCCCCTTGGAGCTCCCCTCAGTCCATGTGGCAGCCTCCCCAGATCACTAGTCTCCCCCTCCCTCTGGCCTCTACAAGTTAAACTTTGACAGTGCCTCCAAAGGGAACCAAAGGCTTGCTGGATTCGAAGGCATATTCAGAAATTCCCACAGTTAGGCACACTTGATATACTATGGATCTCTTGGATGGGACACAAACAACTTAGCAGAGCTGGAAGGCCTCATCCAAAGGCTCATCATAGCCAAGAATCAACACTTGTTTCCCCTCCTCATTGAAGGTGATTCTCATATTTTAATTGATATGGCTAAGTGGATCCAGGTAGGTTCTTCGGCCTCCAAACTCAACAAGAAATGGCGACTAGCTACCAGGATTACCATGCTCAAGCATCATATCCAAACAAACTCTGCAATAGACTTCCACCATGTGCGACATTCTGCTAACAAGGTTGTAGACCTTCTGGCAAACAAAGGAGTCCACCACATCATGCCCTTTGGACTGGTTCTCTCAACTCCATTGAAGATGAAGTCCTTCTCCAAGATTGTACACAACTGGTCCTTAATGACCTCCAACCCCCGGATGTGGGTGCTATATGATATCTTGGGAGTACACGGGGCGGCCATGTGTTCTACCACATGAGACACCCATGTGAAGAGGCCTGGGGAAACCCAGTGCAATAACTTCCCGCGTGGGCTGGGATTTAAAGCCCCATGCACCACCCACTGCTCGATGTACTCCACATTACTGGTATTTACTCACCTCAGCACTATGTCGCTCGTCATTCCCGCTTCTCCCTTGGGCTCCCCTGCCCGCTCTGCATACCTTCCCTATGCTAGTGTGGTGTTTGCACCCCTCGGCTCTGTGGCATCGATTTTGGTTCCTGCCTCCTGTTTGGTCTCCATCCAACTTTCGAGCTTCAATTCTGGGTCCTGCCTCCTTCTTTGTCTCTGCAAATATGCCGCAACGCCAAAGGAAACACTGCAGAAGGGTGGGGGGCAGAGGCAATCCTTCGCGTCCCCCTCTACCAATGGCTCTCCATTCGGATTTGAACTCACTTGTGGACTGGGACATGGCGGCTCCGGCTCCCTCCTTCCCAACTCTTGCTTCTACTCCAGCTATGTTTTCTGATCCTCCTGTCTCTCCCCAACTCACCCTTGGATCCTTTGCATCACCTTCCTCCTCCCGTGGTAAGAAATGGGACCGTAAATCCACCATTAACATTGCTACAGCCTTTCCCCCCTGCAACTTGAAAGCGCTACTTGTGCAACGGAACTCAAGTTATACTTTTTAAGACAGTGATGATGAACCCAGAGAGGAGCCGAAACTCCTGGGTTCGCTCTATATGGGCTCCCCCACGTCAAAGGACGAGAGCACCTTGATGGCTGCTCAGGAAAACTCGCCTTTCATGTACATTGGAGCATCTCAGGACACTCCAGTTGAATGTCGTGGGCGTCCTTCTTCTCCGTTGGGAGTGCTTCTAGATGAGGACCTGGCCTCAGGCACTCTCGACTATGGCTACATATGCAGGATCCTGGAGGATTCACCTCCCCCCAATGACCAGAATGAAAATTTGCCTTAGAATTCATCTTTCGAACTCCATCAATATTTGGTTTTTTTTCTATCTTTGCTTAGACTCGTTTATATACTTTTATGTTGTTATGAAGGCTGGTTTCCCATTATGGGCAGCCTGTCATGGTTGGACTCAAGAGGCTAGTTTTCCCTTTCGGGACAGCCCTGTTTTGCACAGTAATACTCTGTTGATTCCCTCAGCTTTGGATTTATCCAAGCCTGAGGATGCGAATTGTATCTCTATTTTGAATGCTTAATAGAAATAGTTGAACTTAGAAAAAATAAAATATTTTTATACTAATTAATCCATATCTTTGTATTCTTAATACTATTAATTAATTGATTAAAGGTTGCGTAGAGTGCTGATAAATCTCTACACAATGAAATCTCTCCACACAATCAAATCTCTCTACACAAAACTATTTGCATAATGAAATATCTCGATGTAGTGAAATCTCTCTGCAATGAAAGATCTTTGCAAAATGAATTGTCCAATATTAGATGAAATTTTTTAATAACAAATAAAATTGACCAGCCACTATCTGACAATGTTCTGCAATTACCGTACAATGTTAAATAAAATAAAAAATTAAATATTTTTCATAAGGAATTCTTCGTGCAATGGAAAATAATAATATTAATTGGATATTTTTTCACCCCCTGCCTATAGAAAGGATTAGTTATAGCATCATTGGGAAGAGTAGCAACATAACAGTGTGAGTCTCAGAGCACTCACTCATGGAATGGACACTCACAAATTTAGTTTTGTATTCTTTAAAATTAATTGTTAAGCACTGAAAATTACCAGAACTAAAACTCCCTCAACCAGGGAAATTATTTCCCATCAGAGCTTCCTCATCCAATGTAAAATTAGAAATAAGATCTCCAGGAAATTAGAAAATGATATTTGAATTTAGGGGAAAATAGAAATATTATGCATCTACAAACTCTACATCAAAGTGGCCAAGGCCTATTATAATTAGACAAAATAAATTTAACAAACCAATAATCAAAGTGGCAAAGGCGTAGTGAATTTCTTCGCACAAGTATTTGTTAATAAAAAATACAAGTGTGCCATGATGTTTCGTACTTCTGCAAACGTTATCTCTCTGCAACGTTATTCCACATAATTATTATTATATATTGTTGGAAATATTTTAATACTAAATAATTCATATCTCTATATTTCGAATATCTCTAATTAATTGATTAAATTTTATGCAAATTGTGGAGAAAACTATTCACAATGAAAGCTCTCTGCATAGTGAAATCTCTCCACACAATGAAAGCTCTTTGTACAAAACTATTTGTACAATGAATTTTCCAACATTAGATGAAATTTTCAAATAAAAATGCAAGTTCTCTCAAATCATTATTATTATATATATTGGTAATATTTTAATGCTTAATTATTGTATCTTTGTATTATGAAATGTTTTATTGCAATATTTTGTACTTCAGCATGTGAAAACTCCACATCAAAGTCATCAGTTCCTATTATAAACACACAAAAGCATTTAACAAATTAGTAATCAAAGTGGTCAACACACAGTGAAAGCTCTCCCCACACAACTCTTTGCACAATGAAAGATCTCCACAAAATCATTTTTTAATAATAAATATAGGTGTGGTGTTATGTTCCACACTTCTGCATGCATTCTCATTCCACAAAGTTCTTCTACATCATTACTGTTATATATTAATGGTAATATTTTATTAATAAATAATCCTTAACTTAGTATTCTCAATACCGCTACTTAATTTATTAAAGGTTGTGCATAATGAATTGTCCAACATTAGATTAAATTTGTTAATAAAAAATACAAGTATATGACGATGTTTTGTACTTTTGCATGCATTATTTGTCTGCACATTTCTCCTACATAATTATTCAATATAATATTTTTAATATTTTAATACTAAATAATTTGTATCTTCATATTCTGAATTTTTCTACCACAATGTTCAGTAATTCTACATGCATTATTCCTCCACAGTTTTCTCACACACCTTCCATATTAGTGTTTAAATGATTGTAAGGCTCTTGAAATTATAAAATGCACAAAATATAGTGTGTTATTAAGGTTGTGTACCTTTATTAATCAAAGAATTAGGGCGAAAGTAAGAATTATCAGTAAACATTAGTGTTTATAACATATTATATTATGTAATCATTCTAATGATAACATGTAATGAAAAAAGTGTTAAAATCATTTAGTAATAAAGCATGTGAGAAAGGAAAATAGTGTAGTGCAACCATATATTTAAAAATTATGGTGAGATAGAAACAATTGCAAAGATTCAAAAACTTGGAATGACGGATACTAGTTACACTATAGATGAATTCACACTTAGCATTGAAGAGTTAATTAATGCTTAGTAGTGTTATTAATATATATTCAACAAATTGAAACACAATCGTGTTATCACTAAAATGATTAATAGTATTTTCTTTCATGCATTGTGTAATGATTGTTGGTTGAAAAAATATCAAAAAATCATATCTATCGATATTATAAAATGAAAATTTCAACATTTATTAAGTGAATTCAAGTATATGCATAGTTGTTTTCAACCAGTATGCCTCATAACAAATTGAACCAATGTGTGGATCTCCTTTGTACAATTCTATTTGCATACTTATTTTACACAATGAAATATTAATCCACATACTCGTAGTTTGCACACGTATAACGATTATTAGTCATAAAAATATCAAGAAGAATGTATTTATCAATATCATAAAATAATATTTTTGTTATTTATTTGGTGAATTGACATGTAATCATATATTATAAAATAGTATTTTTGTCATTTATTTGGTGAATCGATGCGTAATTAGGAAATCATTAAAACCTAATTAATATTCAATCTATGATTAACATACATACTTTCAAATACTAATGGAAGGTACTATGAAGATCATAAAAAATTGTATCAAAGTAATGGTAAAATCATATGTTTATAGCTTATGTGAATTCAAGTCCAGATTAAGAAGAAATTGTAAGAGATACCTTTAATCAAAATCACATACCTAAACAATGTAACCATGCATGGAAAAAATCACATTGAATATAATTAATCATACATTGTTATTTGTCCAAATTGCATGAATTATGGACTTTGTTCTTATCACATGTATTCTAGTTATCATTTACTAGTTTTGTTATTAACGATAGAAAATGAACTGTGCAATGCTTTCATGTGAGGCATAATGATTTAATTATTATCCTTAATTAAATTTTTAATATTCAATAATACGTTCTCTATAAAATTGGTATGTGCATATGGGTAACATTGAAAGTGTAAAAAAAAATGAACAAAGCTTTGGTCGCATATATTACTTTTATCACATCTCTCTACTCTACCATAATGGAAACTAGTTGTGGAACAATATCTATTCATGCATTTGTTAAATAGACATCGAAAATAGTATTTTATAATATCGATTGATTTGTTAAAAATAAATAATAACTATACAATGTCGATTTTCTGAATAAATTATTACATTAATTGGAAAGGTAAATAGTCAAATCTGCAAATTAAGTCACTGAAATATTTTCAAGTTAGGGAAATATTTTTTGTTTGCAAAAAGATTGGAAAAATAGTATTTTACATTGAAAGCAAAGAAACATCTAAATCAACGGCGATTTACTTTTACATGGGGTATAGATAACAAATTAAATATAGCGATATAGATAAATTTCACACATGGAAATACATTTTATTATTTTCGAATTCAATGACAAGCTAAGGTGAAATTCTTCTATTCTCTAGATTCACTATTTTTTCTTATTCCTTAGTTGATATTGTGTAATTTTTCTTTTGTAGTCTACGACTATTCATTTAAATAGTTTCTTTTGTGACTAGGTCTTGGTTCATTGCAATGCAAGTCTAAGTGGGTTGTCACCGTTATTAGCTGACATGTTATTCTATTTAGCATAAAATATTTTGTTAGTTTACATTGTTCATAACATTATTATATTCTATTATTATATATTTTCTAGAAAAACACAAGATGCCACTTGAATGAGGAAGAGTGAGGCATGGAATTCGTGAATGAGTAGACTCAAGTCAATGTCACCTGGAAAGCATTAAGAAAGGAAGGATATAGATCGTAGCCCTATCAACAGATCTAAATTTAACGATTCTACATTTGATCAAAGAAACATTATTAATGAGCTTGCATATATCAAAAGGCTTTTGGAATAAGAAAAAAACATGATGACCGCAATGCTATTATCTCATTCCTAAATAATATTCAATGCAACTAGTGTAAAATGGAAGACAAATTAGAAAATCTACAGAGATGTTAGGAGAATTTAGAAGAAAAAATAAATCACTTTGAAGGTAGGTTGGATCATATGGATAAATGTGTACTACGAGTTTCAATTTTTTCCGTTAGTGAGATCAACAACAGAAAACCCTATTCCATAACTACCCCTCATAGTTAGTAGCTTTTGGGTTTTTGATGATCCTAAAAAAAAATTGGATCTCTATTTATTTTAATTTTTGGGCAGTGAATCAATTTTTTTTCAAGTTGTTATCAATACTATAACTTGTTTTTTGGTATAAAATAATATTTGGTTTCATTTCTAGCCTCTCTGTTTCCACCTTATTTTCATATCACTTTATTTAAAATTCGTTGAGATGATCATTTATCTTCGTATGTTTGAATTTAATTTTATTCTTTAATATCTTATGATTAACGCTTTATTTATCTTTAGTAATTGCTTAGATACATTAAAAAAATATTATATTTAGAATATTGCAGAACACCGTGATCAAATGTTTAAAATAGAAAAGAAAAGTTTAAAATGAAATCTTCGTAGGGATCTGCAACAATGAAATTCATAACAGTGTCAATGTAATCAATGATGAAATAGTTATTCAAAAAGTTATCATATATTTATGTGCACTGCATAGGAAGTAAGCATGATTTGATATAGTCCTTGGTACTAAACAAACTCTCTTGTAAACAATTTCTCTACTCAGCCTTTTTGCTGCAGTTTCCCTACGACCTTTTTGCTTTCTATGAAAATTAATTAGAATGAGTAATTTAGCATTGGATATTGCAAAATGAAATTTATGAATTGATAAAAAATATTGTTAAGTAAATTTGATTTGGTCATAAATTTAAAGTTAAATTTGATCTGAGCACAATCAATGTTTCATTGTGCGGAGTGAATCAATTTGAGTAGAAAAATCATGGCCTTTTAGTCAATTTAAAGCAATGTTGATATGTGTGAATGACTAGATAAAATAATTGTACATTTATAGAAGAAAATTGTGAAGATAAAGTACTTTCCTATTTTGTCTTTGGAAACCATATTGATTCATAAATTGTTACTTAATTGACTTATCCGTACTATGGTCCATATATTTTTTTTCCCACACAACACTTCTTCCTTATATGAATTGAAATAAAATATCATTTGATATTGGACATTACAAGTTCTAATAGAAAATGTGAAATTAGTAAAGCAGAAGTAGATGATAGAAAAAAACGTTTACAGAGTAAATGTCTTGAATACACATTGTTTCACTGAGTAAATGCCAAAAATACACGTATATATTCGCAAAAGAGCTTTAGTTAATCAAAAATAGAATTGTATGTAGGATATTAATAAAATAGTATCTTGATATCAATCTCTAAAGCGTGCCAAATGGAGAAATCATGAAATGTAATCATATAAATTGAACTATCTAGAGTTGGAATTTAAGTAAAACAAGTATTATTAAAGTAATTCATTTCAGAAAAGTCTTTTTTCATCAAAGATCAAGAAAATCAATACTAGCCAAACTGATGATGATCACTGGTTAACGAATACAATTAAAATTTATAGTAGTTAAATTTCCTCTCGAAACTTTGATGTCATTTCATGATTTAGGTGAATTGTTTCTTTTCACGCATTATATGTAGGCATGTTGGCTCTGAAATAGTTTCTAATAGCTTTTGGAAAGAAATTTTCCAATGTTCATATTTTTATAGTTTCGTTAGTGTTGAATTCAACACTAAAATATATATGCAAGAGAATTGCTTTGTTTCTCCTAAAACTAATAAGTGTTTTCAAAATTTTCTTTCACATTTTTCTATTGTTTTTTGAATTTGTTACTATGAGTGAAAAAAATGGCCCAAATAAATAATGTTAGAAGCACATGGGAAGAGGTATATGCAGAGAGCTAAGATATCTTGATGCTCAACCAAGATATCTTAATTCTTAATCAATATATTTTAATGCAAATGGATAAAATATTGGAACTTTAGCAAATGCTTAGTGTCTTGAATATGAAATGGACATCGTAAGAATGTTGTTATAAGAGTTCTCGTGAAATACGAACACAATAATCAGAGCTCCATTTTCTCAACATAATCAGTAAAATAATTAATCTCCAGGAATAATGGTTGATTAATAAAGAAATCATTACCAATTTTTGTTACTTTCCTAACCAATTTTTAAATCCAGTATATGCTAAAGGATATATTTTGTCACATATTCTTGGCACATTAAAAAACATGTCAGAATATTTTGGAGTATACATGTATGTATCGATTCAAATATTTTCTAAGTTATGTGATAGTCTTGCTTATTCAATTCACAAATTTGTTTCAGTTTTGTATGATAATTATTATTTTTAGATATTTGTTTAAATTTTGCATGAAAGAGCCTTTTATATAGAAATATTTTCAAATTAAATAAATCAATAAAACAATGTAAGAAATCACATGGGAAAGAAGCACATATGACATAGGACAATGAAAACATGGTAAATAATTCTAGTAAATAACATAGCACAAACACCAATATTCAATCGGGGGGGGGGGGTGTTAGGGGAGCATTATGCGGAGTGGGAATGAGAAAGTGACCAAGTGGGTGGGAGAAAGCGATAGGGGATCATTGTGTAGAATGCAAAAGAAAAAATGACCAGGTGTGTGCTGGAACAAATCCTCTTCTGCACCTCCGCATAATGTATCAACATTAACAGTTCCATGAACTATGCAAACATATCAAACATAGTTAATTGCAACATATTGTATACTTTATTTAAACATTTTTTTTTTTTTTTGGAAACTGAAAAATTAAATAACAATGTAACATTGATAGCTTTGATTTTGCAGTGTAAATTTCTGACATTTTGAGTTAATGTGAAAAGCATGACAGTTATTGAAAAATATTATCAAACACAACTTTTTCTTTATAGATACGTCAAACAAGTATTAAGGATCCATATTCCATCAATTAATAGTCACAATAGGCATTTCCATAAGTAGAGATGCATTTCTTTAATAAGGGAAGAAAAATTGAAATTCCAATTGTTGTCGATGTGGATTACATGTTGAAGGAAGAGAATCATAAGTATGGAAGACACCATTGAAAAAATTAGCATATTCGATGATGGTTTCATTGCAGTGAGTGGAGTACATGCATGTAATGCAGAATGCGGAAGCCTCCACATTTCATAAAATCTTTCGCACACCTCCACAAAATTTTTCTTATGTCATCATATGGAATACAGAGTCATCATTAACTACAGGCAATGCCAAGGGGATGACTCCATTAATTAACAATGGTATCAATAAAAAATGATTCGTGTAACTAAGTTGTAATATTGTCTGAATAATTATAGAATTTACAATTTTGATAAATCAATAAAACAATGTAAGAAACTAGACTACAAGAAAGAAAAAATGACATAGAATAATGAATAAATTACACATAATAATCAAAAAATAGCTAATAATATTAGTAAATAACATGGTACAAAACATAGAACTTGAACAAAGAAATTCATTGAAATACATTCTAGTACAATGTAATCTAATCCTAGTTTTCTAAAAAAAGTTCAATAATGCTCAAATTATTGAACCGGAAAGTAGAATATGATGTTAATATTGGAAGTACATATATGCATTTTCATGGAAATGTGCATGGAACCCCACACCTGTCCAATACTCAATAGTACATTTCTTGACAATGCAAGCAAAGAGAATATTAGAATAGCGAATCATAACCTGAAATCATATCACCCAATAAACTGAAAGAAATATCCGACAATAGTCAAATTCATCAACCAAAAAGTATAAGGTAATGTTAAGATTGATTGAAAATGCAAGCAACGAGAACTATACCATTATTGGATTACTCAACAATGTAAACAAATAAAACTATCATTGTATACGTATAATCACATTTTGATGGTTTATGGTAAATTTGTCATGTATCTTGAAACTGGAAAACAAATCAATAACAATTGATGTGTTTGCATAGTATTGCTTCATTAATTTCGATCAGTTAAATTGTATCATACATGAAAATAGGTCAAATGTTTTCTACAATGTTAAAGCTATTTATACAAATATTTTTTTCACAATCACCATTGTCATATTTATGCTTTGGAATTATTTCGAAATCTCTAATAGAAACACCATCATTTGTAGTATTTTTTTCCTTATTTCATTCAATAAACTATGTTATCACCAAAAATTGGTCATCTAGCAATCTCTAATTAGATGGATTGAAGCACACCATGTAAGACCAATTCTACCATAGTAAAATTTCTTTCACCATAAGAAATAATTTAATAAACCATATTTTATTAAGTTATTTCTGGTTTAAACAAGATACCCTATGAGGAATAATTAAATAAATCCTTAGTTGTTTGATTTTCCTCGAGTAATAATGAATTAAACCAGTTTTTAAATAATATTCCCGTCCATATTTAACCCAATTATGATAAATAATTAGATAAATAATTATATATCTTATTTTTCTCTAGGAATAATTAATTAAATCATTATTTGTTTATTATTCCTTGTTAAATTTGACTAAATCACCTAGGAATAATTAAACAAATCATTATTTGTTTATTATTCGTTAACCACATTCTTGAGATGATAAATAAATAATTTGTTTGTTTATCATTTCAAAATAAAGGTTTTTAACAAATTTAAGTACCTTTTCCCTCGAACAAAATATAATGAAATATTCCAAGCATTTAGATCTAGGTCTTGGTTAATAATATTTTATTATTCTCCATTATCGAAGATAGCTCAATATTTTGTTATAAATAGGAGGGATTTCCCATTCATTCTTCACTTTGATCATTCTCATTGTCCCTATTATTTCTTTTTCCATTTGAGCTCCTACTTGAGTTCAACACATGTTTTGGGTTTTCTACACCATTGAGAGAGAGAAAATTATGAATCTAAAGCATTGAGGACAACCAAGAACCCATTCCATTGAATGGGACTAGGAACATCTACCTGTTTCCTTCACCAGGTGTTATAATATAAAAAATCATTCTTGAATCTTGTCTTGTATGTTGGATACTTGGATTTTTTTTTTACATCAATTACAATTTCTTTTTGTTGTTTAACTACTATGGGTTTTTGCATGATGTTTTATAACTGTTTATTGTAGATCTAAAGAGTTACATAGCCACTTTTGTTGTTAGGTTTATCCATTACGCTTAGCTAAAGTAGTATCTTTTCGTACACTTGCGATAAGATTTTACATTAACAAATGGCGACTTCACTGTTGTGATTCAGATTCCTATGTGACCAGCAGCTTCAGCAACAAGAGTTTTTCTTCAGCTGTTTTCAGTCTCTTGATGTTTTTTTCTAAAATTTTTCCCTAATTCAGTCAAAATTCTAAATTTTGGATGTTTTCTGGTGTTTTCTACAGGTAATTGGTATTATCCGCGCCAGAGATGACAAATTTTCCATAACCTACTACCTGAGAACCAAGGAGTAGAAATCACATTTATCAACCAAAATAGTGTGATTTCCCCATGAAATCTCACTTCTTTGGTCAAAAAGTGTGAGCTCACTTGTTCAGAGGTCAGTAACTGTAATCTAGAATATTTTCCTGAGTTTTTTCTAAAACTGTCAAGGTTTGTCGAGAGCACTATTTTGGGTTGTCTGGCCTCTGTTTCAGCCTGTCTTAGGCCTGGATATGCTCAATTTGTCTCCTTGAAGTAGAAACAAACCCCCTAGGGTTTCAGTACATTTCCACCCTTTTAGGAGGGGTTAAGATGAGTAGGGGGGTCTGATATTTACAGCACTGTCATCCATTGCTTCAGGGTCTAATCCATTATTTTTGTAGATCCTTTCTGATAGGTTATTGTTACATCCAAAACCCTCTCTTGATTTTTGTTTTGTCTTGTCCTTAGGGTCTCTTTTTTTTCCCTAGGTTTTTAACCTTTAACCTTATCTTTTGCAACAGTTTTCCCCTCTTGTTTCTTACTATTTTCTACGTCATTTCTAGTACTATCAAGTCATTAGATCCCAATCTCATAGAAATTAGATCTCTTGGCCATTTTAGTGTGTTTTGAGTCAATTTCGCTAGTTATAGCATCATTTTCCACATCTGTATACCTGATGCTCTGAGTCATGGCCTTGGGCAACCCTTTCCCTCTAAACTTGGTCCTTTACCTAAAAAAAATATTTTGAATTCCTTATGTGACTCTACCCTCTGAAAATTATGTGCACACATGGGTCCAGTTATACCCAACCCATGTATATAATTTGAAATGTGAAAAATATAAAATTCCTTAATTTCTGAGCGGGGTTTACAGGTTACACCTGAAGCCTACCTACAGAAGCTAGTGTCCTAACTGTATCCCAACCGAAACAACTATTTCGGGGTGGTATAAATACACCTCATGGGAAGGCATGAAGGAGGGGGAGAGATAGGTATTGATATTATAGCCATTTAGTCCTTCGTTAACTCTGATTTATTCTTATGCCTCCTTCAATTCCCATATTGTGGAAACCCTTGTTTCCCTCATAGATATGTTCATTCTCCTTATATGAAATTCATGTGTATGCTTTTGGAAGGAGATTGTTGAGGCTTTGGCTGGACAAATCCAAAGGACGGTTTCGCTTGGAGCCATGGTTGAATTAGGTGGTATTCCTCCACACATCTTTACATTTGTCAATGAAGAAGCTTTGTCCTGTTCTTGATGTTCTTGATCTTAATGCTTCATACATGTTATGATCCTATTATTAATGATCTCTTGTTATTATGCTTATAATCTTATATGATCTAATGCTAACATCTTGAATATTCTTTCAGTTATTACTAATATATGTGTTTTTCTTGAGTGAGTTTCACATTTTGGAGCACTAGGAGAAGCAGAGGGTTTGAACCCTGTGGTATTTCCTACAAACATAGGACCTACAAGTACTACCCCTTCTTCCCATTTTACTTTTTTGAGCATTAGGACTGTAAATTTGTATGCTTCTAATTGATGTATGCTTCTTGCTATGTTGGGGTTCCCAACCTATACCATAGGGTACTTCATCATGTAACAGAATAGGTGAATCCACTTGGGATTATATTCGTGTAACTCCTAGTTTGGGTTGTTTCTCTCTGGATCTAGGTTTTTTTATTGGTTTGATCAATTTTCCAGCTTCTTTGATTCATTATCAGTCTAGGAAAAAGTTCTTATTTTTTGGATTGACCTTGGATTTTTAATTTTTTCTTTACTTTCCTTTTTAGTCATTCTTTCCAGTTTTCATATTCATGTATACACGTGTTTTTTTCCAAAGAAACACGTGTATACGCATGTTTCTTTGTGTACAGTTCTGTATACACATAGGTTAATCACTGCCAAGTCACATATTACTAATTCTAAATGAAAATTTTATGTTTTTAGTCAATTTTATCCTTTTACATACTTTTTATTTCTTCAAATTCCTATCTTTCTTGGTGAAAACCTAGTCAACCCAGGGCTTGCCCTTTTTGTGTAGTTTCAGTTTTGTGTTTGGCACCGGGGTTTCTTGCTGAAGTTCTTGGTTTTTCTGAGCATTTAGCACAGTGATTTAGTGTTGATTTTCTCATGCACAGCCTTCTTATTGCTTCACCTTTTCTTTTCTTTCTTTGTCTTTCTTGGTTTTTCTTGGTTTTTTGAGAAAGGTACTTCTAACAATCTTGAAGAGTTTTCTTTATTTTCTTAGATTTTTCTTGTTTAGTGAAGTTTTGTGTTGTTGATTAGGTCATTTTTTTGAGTGTGTACACTCTTTCCACTTATTAATTCTAGTCATGCAAATGATGTTTTTTGGCTCAATTTGGTGATCTTGAGATTTTGAGTGGATTTTTTATTTCTCAAAGAATTCCTTGCATCCTTAAAAATAAAAAATACATAAAAAACATATTTGTTTGCTTCTTATTTTTCCTTCGCTTTTGTTTTAAGGTTTCCTTGTCATTTTTGAGCTAATAAAAAAATATATATTTGGTCAAATTTTCTTGGTTTTGGGAGAAGTTCTTGTTTGAATTTGCCCATTTTTGTATCATGTTTTTCGCATCTTTGTTGGGACAAGTTATTGTTTGAATTTTTCACTCTTTGTGTTAGGTTTTTGACCTCTTTATTGGGAAACACATTTTCTTGTTTTTTAGCGAAATCCTAGAATATTTCATTAAGCATTTGTACTTTGCCTTAGAATAGCTGCACTGTAAGAATTTTTAGTCCTTTTTGTAGATTTTGATTGTGTGAGCATGTATTTTGAAAAAGAAAAGAAAAGAAAATTTCTTTCATTAGTTTTTTCGTACATCCTTTTGTAGAAGTCTCTTTTCATCGAAGAAAAAATTGCATTTTCATGTAGCAAGGTTTCTATTCATTTCTTCTTGCATCCATAACACCATAAGTTGCATCTCCATATCACCCTTGACTTAAAGGAAAACCTTTAAAATCAAGAAATAAAAACTAAAATGAACTATAATTTTTCTATTCTTCACTAAATACATCAACTAGTCTAGGTCATTAGGGCCTTGGAATAGGTGTGTAGAGAGTTAAATCTCCAAGGCCACTTTGGATTTAAAATTAGAAGTTAATTAAAAGAGTGAAACCCAGTGTCGTTAAGTTATCCAAGAAATCTCTCCTTAAAATGGAATCAAGCACGAGGGTGAGTGCAAGCAAGGAAGAGACATACCCCTTCTCCTACTTGTCGAATCCAGACCAAGGACTGTTCCCCCCAGCTACTGATAAAAACTGGTGACCTTAGTTTCCATTTCCAGGTATCACATAGGTGATTGTGGGGGGGATACCCATGGTACCTGAGGAATAAATTTCATCAAATTCATTAGTACTTATTGAGGGTTCCCTTGCAAAGCTTAGGTACTTGCACTGGTAAAGGATTGTGTCTAGAGGTCATCGTAACTACTTTTGTTACCTTCTCTAGTAGGTGTGGGGAATAATTACCCCACACTATTTCCTTATATATTCCATTTCTTTTATTTTCGTGTCCAATCCTAATAACCCAGAGCAGAAATACCTTAGAGCTTCTTGATTGGCTGCATCTTTGGGGACATTTTTAGAGAGTAGTCTTTGCTCCTATACTACCATAGCTTTATAATTTTTTAAGTATGTATAAGTTCTCTTAACAATTAAACTTGGTTGATCGATCAATTCATCAATGTAGGAGGCTTCATGGGCTCTCAATTGCGAGTGTCGAGCCTTCTCCTAGAAGGCGTAGGAGCAATTCTTCTATTGATTTCCAATTAGTACCAGCGAACACATTGGAGAGTGATCCTCTGCTTGGGACTATAATTTCACATAGTGATCTTAGTGTAAGTCGTGATTTAGAGAGGAGTATTCCACTCCTTTATAGGACTCTTTTTCCGTTGGAAGAAGTTGAGGTTGAAGAGATTTCTGAACCTCCTGGCACTCCTTCTACATCTCTTCTTCATGATTTTCATTGGGATCCCGACTCATAGGCTGGCAAGCCCTATTATTTCTCCTTATTTTCTTTCGATGACCACTATTGGGGAGATGATTTTGACTATGACTACTTCTATTGTGCATACTTCTCTTCCTGTAGAAGGAGGAGGTAAAATTTCTATATCAATTATCACTCGTACTACTGCAATATTTGGCTCTACTTACATTCCATATTCAAGTGGGGGCACCCCAGATTTTTCTTCCCACACTGGTTCATTTTCGATTGGGATGCCTTCTATTTCAATTCCCTTAGTTCCTTTCACCATTTCATCTCCTATGTCCACACCTATGTCTTCTATGGCTAGTGGTTCAGCATCTTTTCAGGGCTTTCCCTTCAGAAGAGGTCATATCCCTCATTCTAACCCTTCATTAGGTTGCTTTCCTTCTTCATACAAGTTCAAGGTTTCAACCCTTTCCAAGGAGGTAAAGGTTTCAATATTTTTCAAGTTTGGAACCTTGCTTTTGTTTCTTTAGGAACAGGGGATTAGTTTTTATCTGGTCAACAGGGTAACATTCCTTTCTCCTCTGTAGGAACCTCTCAGGGTTTTTCTCCCTTCACTAATGCTTGGAACCCTTACCAAGGCCTCTCATCTCCTTTTAATACTTCAATTGGGGGAAAAATTCCTAGTTATGGTAACCCTTCGGCAGGGAGAGGTCCTACTCTGAATTTATCTGGACCACAAGGTTTTCCTTATGGTTCAACTTCTTCTACGAACAATCCTTGGAAACCTTGTGTCTCAACAAATCCAAGTTATTCTTTTCAAAATTTTGGAAATCCATCTCATGGTGGGTGGAATTCTCAAGGTCCTTCGCACTTACCATTCCTGGAAACCCTAAATTTGCTAGATCTTTTGAAATTGACTAATGATCCAATTTTATATAGCCTGGGTTGGCCTTTGGTTCCTACCAAGCTTCCGTCAGAAATTCCAAAATTTGAAGGGAATACTGGAGAGGATCTGACTGACCATGTAACAAATTTCCATTTATGGTGGTCATCTAACTCTCTTATTGAAGATTCAATTAGGTTGAGATTGTTTCAATTTACCTTGACCGTAAATGGTCCCAATTGGTACATAGAGCTTACTCAGAATACCTTTAATTCATTTGGAAAATTCGCTAATATGTCCTTGAATCATTTTTTAGTTGGCCATTCTGTATAATGATGAACTGAGCTATTGCAAAACTTCCAATAGGATAAGGCAAATCACATTTCTGACCATATTTAGGAATGGTGAAGAAGTAAGAGGCTAATTAAAGCCTATATTCCCAATGAATTCCTTCTGGAATGGCTCTTAAAATATTTACAGCCAGAAATCTCGAAGGATGTATCACTTTCTTGGGTATTTACCAAAGAGCATGTTATCTTTAGAGCCCAGCAATTAGAACTTATCTATTCTCAGTCTGTGATTCTTAATAAGATTTTGTCTAATGCTCCTCGATCCCAGATATATTTAGCCAAACTTGAGCCATGTCCCCATGCCAACGGGCTAGTTAGGTCAATCGATAACAATACGTCTAACATCTTAAATCAATTGAAGAAATTTTCTTTACAAAATTCTTCTTCCAATTAGGGACCGTCATCAGTGTCTATGTCTTCCCAACCGCTGATTATTAATGTTGTCAAATCCTCTAACCCCAAAAGAAACCAACAATCTGATGGGAAGAATAAAGGATGTAATGAGAAAAAGGACAATGATGGGAAGGATAATGCAAACAAACCTAGTAATAATGTTTGGGGAGGGTAAGAAATAGTCAAAAAATAAAGTTAAGTTTCCTTGCAAATTGTGCACTAGAGACCATCTCACTCATCTTTGCCCTAAGATTCAGGATGTTCAATGCTTGTTGCCTCAATAGGGTTCTTCTAGCTCCCAGGTTGTCCTGACTAATTCTTTTCCCCAAGGGTTGAAAATTATTGCTGGAAAAAATGCGAATACTGGAGCCCCCACAGGGGGAAACATGGAGAGGGAAATCCATCAAATGTATACATGATTAGTGCTCATGTTGATGTTGCAACAAGGTCATGTGATTATGGTGAGTCTTAATCCACTAAGGCTAAGGTCGCTCTTGTTTTTTCTGAGCCACTCCATATTGATAGGCCCACAGTTCATCCTGTATGTTGGATGCCGAAAGGCTCTAATAAATTTTTGACGATTAACCCTAATTCCAAGGCATCTCAGAACTACTCTGTTGTAAAATATTTGGCTCTGAGTCCTTGTGTGATTGTTGCATTAGAGGTACTCCAGTCGTGCCCAGCACAAAGGAGTGCATTTATCACTCTGATATTGGCGATAGATCCAAAAAAATATCTGATGATTACATTTGAAATATCAAACATTAAGAAGAGACTTCCTCATAATATGGATTTTCAAATTAAATTTACATATCGAAAGATGAAAATTTTTTGAACAGTAGTTGATGAATGAGCTTCCACATGTGTCATGTCCATTTTATGTTGGAAATCTATTGGATCTCCTCAAATCGTTCCTTCACCTACTCTCTTGATTGCTTTTTATGCTCATTCTCACAAGTCACATGGAATTGTTCTAGCCTTGCCCATCTGTGTTTGGGGAAAGGTGGTCAATATCGAGGTAGAAATAGTCGATGTCAATTTGGACTATAACCTTATATTTGGTTGAAATTGGATTTATGAGATGAATGCCATTGTATCATCATTATTCCACATCCTATTATTTCCCCATGAAGTGAGAATCGTTAATGTTGGTTAGATGGATTATTCTCTGATAGGTTCCAATGCATCCCCTGCTTATATTGTTCGCTTGGTGAAGAATTCCAAGCAACCCGTTGAGAATATAGGAGTCCGTATGTATTCCTCATCGATGGGTATGTTTGATATTCCACCTCCTATTGCTCATATAAATTCTATTTCATCATAGGTTCCTTCCCGAAGAGATTTCTTCCAAACTCATTATTTTTCGAATCGTTGGCCCTTACCCTCCTCTACAACCACATTGCAAGAAGGGAAAGTGGGTGAAATAGCACATCCTATGTCTCCAACTGAAATTTCTTACCAATTTATTGTTAATACTACAGATTCTAATCCAACTCCTCTTCCGTTGTAGGATTTGGATGGAGATGTGGCTTTGGCTTGGACCCTTAAATCAACTTCTTCTTTGGACTGCCTTGATACTGTTTCACCATATGAGGAGGAAATCCTAGAAGCGATGACGAGTGTGGAAATATTGTGGGATGATTTTCATCATCGATCATATTTTCTTCTAGACTTGCATGAAGTAGAGTCAAGTTTATCTAGCCCTCCATCAACTAGTCATGTTCACCCAATTATAAATCCTTTGGGTCCAGCATAGAATTTTTCCGAAGGTAATATTTCTATCATTTCGGAAACAATTAAAGTGAACATTTCCAGAGATCCCAATATAATAGAGAATGATTTTATCAGATCTGAGTGTGCCCTTGAAGAAATTCAAATCTATAACAATATTTTCAAATAATTTCATGATGTTTTCGCATGGACTTATGAGGAAATTCTTGGAATTGATCCATCAATTGTCCAGCATGAGATCAAGAATTATGAGAATGCTAAGGATATATGAGAAATGCTTCAACTGGTAAACCCTAGGAAAGAAGAAGTTATCAAAGTCAAGGTTAAGAATTTTTTTAAGTCAGGTTTTATATACCTCGTTCCTTTGACTGAGTGGGTTTCAAATCCAGTCCCAATGGACATGAAATAAGGAACGATCCATGTGTGCATAGACTTCAAATATTTTAATAAGGATTCTCCTAAATATAATCCCCACACCCTTTATTGATCATATTATAGATGAATGTGTGGGGAATGAGATTTTATCATTCATGGATGGTTTTTCGGGTTATAATCAAATTACTATATTCCCTAAAGATCAACATAAGGCAAATTTTATCTACCCCTGGGGTACCTTTGCATATAAACGATGCCTTTTCGTCTTAAAAATGTTGGAGCGACTTTCCAGCAGGCCATGTATTATTCTTTCCACAATATCAAAGCATATCATCGAAGCTTATTTGGATGACTTAGTTTCTTTTTCTTGGAAGATAATTTATCATCCCCATCATCTTCAGTTGATTTTCGAGAGATTAAGTTATTATAAAATCTAGTCGAACCCGAAAAATTGTGTTTTCACAGTCACATCTGATCGGTTATTGGGGTTCATAGTGTCTACTGAATGGATTCGGGTAGATCATTTCAAGGTTGAGGCAATACTTTAGTTACCTCCCCTATCTACCATTCGTCAAATTTAGAGTCTTTAAGGAAAAGCCAATTTCTTGAGGAGATGTATCATCAGTTATGTAGAGATTATTATGGGATTTATGATATTATTGAAAAAATGAGTTCCATTTTTGTTGGACGACTTTGCTCAACATTGTTCAATGCTTTGAAAAAAGAATTAACCTTTGCTCCTTTACCGAGTCCACCTGATTATAGCAGGGATTTCCTCTTGTATATCGTTGCGGCAGAATCAACCATAGGTATGGTTTTGGTTCAAGAAGACGATGCTCTTTGTGAGCATGCAATTTATTATTTGAGTCGAAGCTTGGTCAGTCCTGAATTACGATATTCTCATTTTGAGAAGTTATCTTTGATAGTTTTTCATGATTTCCAACGATTTAGACATTACATTCTACTTCGCAAAAATTTTGTTTGGGAAGTTGTCAATTGCTTTCAGTTTGTTCTCAAAAGGCGAGTGACTGGGGGAAAATTTAATAGATGGATTTTATTCTACAAGAATTCGATCTCGAGTTCTTTTCTGCTAAATCCAATAAACCTTTAATATTCATAGAATTAATCTCTTATTTTCCTTATGGAGAAGAAATAGTTTACGAGGAATCATTCACTGATGAACATGTTTTAATAATTACTTCACAAGATCCTTGGTATGGGGATATTATTATCTATCTTTATACTTTGAAGTTTCCCCTCACTTTTTTGAAGGATGAGCGACGAAAATTGCATCACTTGGCTGAAATTTATGTTATCATTGGTGACACTTTATATCATCACAAGTTGATTCAAACCTCAGACGTTGCTTAACCCTAGAAGAAGCTGAGGTAATGCTGAATGATTTCCACAGTGGAACTTGTGTTGGTCATTTATCATGGCTTGCAACAACCTAAACAATTCTGTGTGTTGGATATTTTTGGCCTTCGATCTTCAAATATTGTGTTGAACTGGTCCAGAAATTTCATCCTTGTCAACTCTATACTCGGAATATGCACGCTCATCCATCTCTGATATTTCCTATTATTATCGTCTATCCATTCAAAAAGTGCAGAATTGATTTTACAACTTGTAACCCGCCTTTAACAAAGTGTCATAAGTATATCATTGTAGTAGTGGACTACTTCACAAAGTGAGCGAAGGCTATGCTTACTTTTAAGAACGATTGTGAAACAACAACCCTGTTTCTTTTCAACCAATTCATTTCTCATTTCAACATTCCTAAATATATTGTCACTGACCATGGAAGCCATTTTCAGAACTCCATCATGTGAATTAGCTCTCAATTTAGGTTTCCAATAGAAGAATTCTTATCCTTATTATCCTCAGGGCAATGGGAAAGTGGAAGCCATGAATAAATCCTTGAAGGTTATCCTACAAAGGACAATTAATAAAGCTTGATCCAATTGGAACATTATGTTGTATCCTGAGCTTTGGGCATACCGGATGTCAGTCAAGCCTCCAACTAGTTTGACTCCTTTTCAATTAGTTTACATGTTGGAATCAATCTTCCTTCTGGAATGTGAAATTCCTTATCTTAAGCTAGTTGTTGAACTTCTTCTAGACACTACTAGTCTGGAAGAGTGCCTCATTTATCCAGAACATCTTGATGAGCAGCATCAATATGCAGCCACAATTAACGAAGCTCATATGAAGAGGGTGAAGGTTCAATACGATAAGACTGTATGACCTAGGTTTTTCTCTGAAGGCAACCTTGTGCTAGTTTATGATCAAGACAAGGATGCCTTGGGGGCAAGTAAGTTTAAATCTATGTGGTACAGTCCTTTCACTGTTAAAATATTCTTGATAAAGGGATCTTATGAATTGGTTGATTTTAATGGAAACAAGCTGGCGGAGCCCAGAAACGGGATTTATCTTAAACACTATGATGTCTAGGCTTGTGCCTAGCATTTACTTTGGTTTTGTACATATTGTACTTTTTTTCATATATGTCTATCAGTTTCATTGTGACGTCAATGTTTTTGATTTGCCTTGGTAGGTATCTATGGATAATATGATCTATTTAGGATTTTTTGATGGTGCTAGACAAGATACCCCAAATTTGGCTTCCATGGCTTGTGTAATTTACTATCCATCCAATTAGGTGTTAGTCTCAAGGGGCATATGTAACAGTCACGCTTTGAATAATGTTGTTGAATATACTATTGTTTTTAATATACTATATGAAGAAATATCTCTTGGTGTTGGTTCATTAGTAGTATACTTGTATTGGCAACTGTTGGTATCTCAATTAAATAACATCTACTATGTCATCGATCCTTGTTTATATCGCCAATTTCTTAGAGTTCATATATTACAAAGATAATTTAATCTCATTAAATTTATACATACTCCACGATCATCAAAGACATTTGCTGATTCAGTAGCTAATCAAGAATTAGATTGGAATATAATTCATTCATCACATTAAAAATAAAAAATAATCAATCATCATTTGTATATATGAGAGTCACATCACGAAACTGTTTGTATATAGATAAGATTCATATGTTCAAAATGTTATACAAAATTAGGACAAAAACGTCCTACAAAATTAGGGCTTATGTCAGATAATGTCTATCGTAAAAAATATTGTCATCATAAATCTATGTTTGAGAGCCCTACCCTAGATGAGCATCGCAGAAAAATACTATGGCAGTTGCCACACATCGGAAAATTCGCACCTAATCCTATGGTACACAAACCACATGCCTCTGCACAGCCTCTTGTAGATCCTCCATTTCTTTCATAGGCACTTGGGGAGTTAAGCCCTCCAGGTTCCATTCTATAGCATGAAGGACTCTCTCAGTGTCAGATGTAGCATTTTCCGTGTCTCTTTTGCAGTGCCTATGCCTCGGCAAACCCTGAGATTTTATCAATCCCACATTTGTGTCACGATCAATAATTTTCTAATAATTTTTTCTTATAAAAAAGAATTTCATTTCATATTTTTTTAAATCCAAAAAAATCAAATGATATAAAAATATTAAAAACAATCTTACCAATTGCTCCCCATGCAGCACCGGGTGGAAGTGGCAGATCTGGGTCTGCTCTAAAGTCCATGCCTGTGTAGGGGTAGTCCTCAATGATGATGATTTTTTCTCCCCACCAAAGGAAAAACTTGTCATTGAAGGTAGTCCTAGGTACATCGTCACCCCTTAGTCTTTTCATCAAGTCAACCCACCTTGTTATGCATGGATATCTTTGGCTACTGATAGTTGAAATCACCTTGGGTTGAAGCCCTAGTAATTTCTCAAAAAATAAAGTACAAACTATTGTACCATATCCAAAGTGCTTGGTCTTGTTCTTCCGAATAGAGGTTAACTACTTTTTCATATTGGTCAGTAGAGCTCTGCACCAGTCATATAATGTGGATAGGAAAACTATCACTAAACTCATTCTAGCAAATTATGCTTGATGTAAATATGTTGATCCAGCTACCCTTAAAATTGTGAAAATGAGAATTCTCATGTGTAGTCCCTCTACATCTCTGATCGGGATCTATGTCCTTGCCTTCTGGGTATCTGCTAAATAGTAGAGGCAAATGTAGTCATCCACATTGAGACCTCCTGGGGCCTTCCCTTGTAAGTTTACTGGCTCTCCTCCTCGGGAAATCATGGTGATGAAGTATATATCCTCTACCTCAGTCCACAGGGGCATCTAATCAATCATAAAGGCATCCTCTTCTAGATCCTAGTAATTTACAAGAATTTTAAGGAGTCCTGTATTTGTTTTCATGTTTGGCATTTTGAATAATTTCAGTAAATCACATCCTTTAAGGGCATCCAATGCCAATTAATATTCCATCAATTCATGGTCAATTTCACTATGTTCCCCTTCTCTCGAGCTGATAGACATCCTGTATCATTCAAGATTTTCAGTTCATTAAAAACATGTTTCCAAAAATCATGTTGGGCATACGTAGGTTACTTTCATACACAATCACATGTATATGAAACTTCAATATGCTCAACCCGTGTATACATGGAGATTAAATAAAAAAATGGAATTCCTACAGTCAAATCACTTGGAAATTACTTGAAATTATTAAGAAATTCACTAAGAATGTGATTGAGTGGATTACCTAGAAGATTCGCGGTGATCCGTTTGAGAAATTGGGTGGATTGAGGTTGTTGATTTGTTTCTCCAGAGCTATTTTCTCCAAATTCCTAATGCACAAATGAAAATTGTAAGTCAAAAAGGTGTATTTATACTAAAATTTAAAAAATTTCAAAAACCCACTTTTTTAAATTTTGTTTCTATTTTTTGAATTTATTAAACTTTATGACCTTTTTAGCTTCAAGTGCTAGGATAGGTTGTTTTTTAGGAAAAATTGAATATTTTGAGACATCTTGTTTTCCACTTTGATTCTATGACTGCTGACCTATCATGGCAATTATCGTTTTCAACACTGACATATAGGTTAGGGAAAATCACTTCTCCATTGTATTTTTCATTCTAGCCTCCATACTCCGATATGTTTCCATACGTTCGATCCCATTATGTTGTGATTTTTAAAACCATTTTAACTTGTCGACTTATAAAATCATGTGATGATGGTAGAGCCATTGTTTACATGGGCTTCCTATTTATATCCTTGATAGCATATGTTTCCCATGCTACAAAAATTGCATAGGCTTGGGATTCCTCTTTAGTCCCACCATGACCTTTGCGATGAAGCTCCATTCTCCTTCTTCTCCACTATATTTCTAGCTTTATACCTTAGAGGCTCCCTCTTGTTGAGTTGTTCTGCTACATTGCATGTTTACTATTTGTATCCTTTGGCCTTAAGTCAGCTTCACTTGAACTCGTATATAAGCCACATTTTTACCATGTCTTTCTGCAAAATCAAACTTGCAAGCACTTAGCATCTGAAACTTGACACCCTTTGCTCGTGGAGAGAACATTCCTTTTAGTGTCATTTACCAGTTTCCCTACCTTGCATTGAGCATAGGAATGTTCCAATCCCATGAAATAGTGCATATGTATCCCTACACTCGTTCTTTCCATTGTACGATAGGAATTCTTTTATTATTTTTTAGGCTTTTAATACGAAAAATACAAAAAATTATATATTTAAAAAAAGAGTGGGAATAGGAAATTACATCCATAATTGATGGCAACTAGAGTCAGTTGTGTCACCCTTGAACAAAGCATTAAAAGAAAAGTATTTTCTCCATTGGGATGGACTTTACTTTGACTTAGGAGAGCCATAACATTCTTATTCATTTAGTACTCCCTTAATTGGTTATCTCTTCCAATCGTATGGAGGATTTTTGTATGCCTCTTGTATGACAAACTTATACAAAGTTATCATATGTTTCCATATAGTCACATTTCAGTCGTGCTTATGTTAAATGGAAGTAAACCTGAGTCAGACTTTCTGCGGTGTTCCTTGACTCATTTTTCAGTCGTCCATACTAGGTCTACCAAATTTATGCTCTATCACATCAGCTATTCATTCCTTTTCTAGTGCTAGTGAACAAGGTCTGCATTGAATTCTTGTTGGTCGGTTTGCTCGTATCGAATTTGAATTTTTTTTCTAAGAGTAGACCTAGAACCGCACCCTGGACCTACTTCCATCATTCATAGATGACCTTCTGCTCAACATTGATCATCATGAGTCTTTGACTAAGTGGTTTCCCCTGTGTTTGACGTTAGCTTTCATTCTCACACATTCAGATTTGTGCAGTACCTTGGTTTCCATTTGACCCTATCAGTGGATTCATCACATCTATGTCAAATTTCATTATTTGTTGGTTCAGAAGGTTTCTATCATGCGCTAGCCCCATTTTGTGTATGCTGGAAATGTGCTTTGGGTTGGTTCTTCATATTTCTTCATCTGATTCCTTCCAGATTATTGGCCTATGGATTACACTCACGTTGGACTAATGTGGGATGCTTTAATTCCTTCCTTCCAGCAGATCTTTTTCCATCAACTCCAACTCATTTCTCCGGGAATAAGGTCTAGAGTCCTTGTTTAGTACCTTAGGTTTTGCAGTCATCAATGGAAGATTCCTTCACTATTGCCAATGAGAATACATCAATGTCTCCTAATTGGTAGATTCTCTCAAGTGTTTGATTTCAACTCATTTATTTTCACTTGTTAGATTTTACTAGGGTACCTTGACTCTCATCACCATTATCGGTGAGTTGTCCCTCGTTTGTTAACAGTATACATCAATGACCAGTAATCAAACGATTTCTCACATGGTAAACATTAGCTCATTTATTCCCATATTGTAAAAATGTAACATGGTGATAGGTGAAGACCTAGGGTTTGCATCAACATTTCTTGGTTCATTTGACGGCTCCTTCAGTTTTCTGCTAGTGACACCATCCACCTTATATTTTTTAGTTCATCACAACAACATTTATATGTTGGCACCCAAGTTTCATGAAGTACCATTATTACACTCTTTATTGCTTGGTAATTCGAGATTCATTAATCTGACTTTAGTGATCAGCTATCTTTCTCAAAATCATTGATCAATTCTTCTATATGTGATACTATGACATGACCTTAATATGCACTTTTGAGGTTGTGATCAGATGATCCACTATGTAGTTAGAAATTTATTTTCTACTTATTGGATCTGCTCCATACTTGATATATGGATGTGCTTTACCCTCACTGAGCATGGATATTCCCGCCTTAGACATCCCCTTACTTTCTGGTCTCTTCCATTGATTTTGGGAGGCTGAAATCTGGTAAACTCTTCCCAAGTCCTCGCATGATTCTTCGTATACACTTAATTCATTTCGGCCATCTTATACCCCTTATAACCTCATATATTAGGGGGTATATGTTATAGCATCATTTTCCACCTCTGTATACTTGATTCTCTGAGTCATGGCCATGGGAATCCATTTCCCTTCAGACTTGGTATTTACCTAAAAAACATTATTTTGAATTCCATATGAAACTTTGCCCTCTCAAAATCATGTGCACACACAGGTCTAGTTATTCCCAACCAGCATATATAATTTCAAATATGAAAAAATATAAAATTCCCTATTTTCTAGGTGGGTTTTATAGGTTACACCAGAAGCCTATCTACATTAGCCCATGGCCTAAATATATCCCAACTGAAACAACATTTTTTGGGTGGTATAAATACACCTCATGGGAAGGCCTCAAGGATTGGGAGAGATAGGTATTGATATTATAACCATTTATTCCCTGATCAAGTATGATTTATCCTTGTGCCTCCTACATTTTCCAGATTGTGGAAACCCTTGTTTCCCTCACAGAGATGTTCAATCCCATTATATGAAATCCATGTGTATGCTTTTGGAAGGAGATTGTTGAGGCTTGGGTTGGATAGATCCAGAGGATGGTTTCTCTTGGAGTCGTGGCCGAATATAGTGGTATTCCTCCACACATATTTGCATTCATCAATAAAGAAGCTTTGTTTTGTTCTTAATGTTCATGATATTAATGATTTATACATGCTATGATCTTATTATGAATGATCTCATGTTATTATGCTTATAAGCTTATATGATCTAACGCTAAAATCTTGAACATGCTTTCAATTATTACTAGTATATGTGTTTTGCTTGAGTGAGTTGCAGGTTTTTGAGCACTAGGAGAAGTAGAGATTTTGAACCCTGTAGGATAACCTTCAATCATAGGACCTATGGGTACTACCCCTTCTTCCTGTTTTACTAGTTTGAGCATTAGCACGGTAAATTTGTATGCTTCTTGTTGTCGTATGCTTCTTTCCCTATTGGGGTTCCCAACCAAGACCCTAGGGTACTTCATCCTGTAACAAGTCTGACCTTTGTTTCATCATGTCTTAGGCTAGGATATGCTCATTTTTGTCTCCTTGAAGTAGAACCAAGTACCATAGGGTTTCGGTACACTTCCACCTTTTTAGGAGGGGTTAAGATGAGTAGGTAGTCTGAGATTTAAAACATTTTCAACCATTGTTTCAAGGTCTGATCCATATTTTTACATATCCTTTCATATAGTTTATTATTACATCTAAAACCCTCTCTTGAGTTTTTTTTCCTCTTGGCCTTAGGGTATCTTTGTTTGCCCTATATTTTTAACCTTTAACCTTATATTTTGAAGCATTTTTTCCCTCTAGTTTCTTATTGTTTTCTGCATCATTTCTAGTAGTATCAAGTCATTAGATCCCAGTCTCATAGACATTAGATCTATTGGAAATTTTAGTGTGTTTTGAGTCAATTTTTCCATCATTTCGTCTGCTTTTTTTTAGGTTGGGATTTATGCATGATTAGTTGTTTATTTTACTGTCATTTCAGTTTCATTTACAATTTTTATTTTTCTTTAAATAACCATCTGGGATTAATTAAAATAAACACACACCTTTCACGCACTCACACCTAAAGTGAAGAGCGCTTGTTTTACACTGCCAAGCCAAGACATAAACATCACAATTAATTAATCTACCTCATGGATCCTTTGTTTATCACTCTTTAAAATTTTCATGTCATTTGTGACTTGCAATCATTGCGCCCCCAAGGCAGCTATTGCAAAGACTACAAGGTCTTCACCCTCATTTTTTCACCAGGATGTCTTAATCCACCTCATAGGGTATGATTTATTCATCCCCCGAGTCCCCATACTGATGCTAATTGTAGTTCATCGGGTTCTTCCTCTGATTCTGACCCTGATTCTCCTCACCCTCATACTGTCACCATGACAGGCACCAATTCAGGCAGAGGTCCTAAGCCGATGGTGGACCTAGCCCTAATGTTAAAGCCACTACTAGCAGAACCACTACTAGAACCATCCTCACTACTCCTTTGCTACCTTTTATGGTGGGTTTAAGCCTTCCATATTTCAGCGAGTTAATCAATAATCCCATACTCCTAGATGTAGGTTGGCAAGCTATGCCAAGCAAGCTTCCTTTCAAAATTCCTAAGTTTTATGGAAACACGGGAGATGACCCCACTAATCATATCTGCTCCTTTCGTATGTGATGTTCATATAATTCTATCACCGATGACTCCATTCGCCTTAGGTTGTTCCATCATACGCTCACTGGAGAAGCTGCAAAGTGGTATGTCGATTATCCTGCTACATCTCATACTACTTTTGTGACTCTTTCTAAAATGTTTATGTCATATTTCTAGTTACCCCTCCATTATGATATTGGTACCGAGTTGTTGACCGCATTTCGTCAATCGTATGCCACCTATCTTTCTGACCATGTCCAAGAATGGCATAGAAGAAGGAGTTTGTGTATAGCTGCTACATTCAACGACCTCGTCTATATGGATTGGTTTCTTAGAATGCTCTTAACCCCCATCGGTAAATACGCCGCATCTCATTTTCATCAGTTTGAGGAAGAAGCTCTCCAGGTCTCATTAAAATATGACTTGATATACACCGAATTTGGTTATTTTTGTACCATTTTACCAGATTTTCCTAGACTTGGTGGTGACAATGCATAGGGGGAATCTCATGCCTTTTATGGTATCATTGGATCTATTTCACATCCTTATGCTCCTCCTCACATGAGTTACACTTACCCCAAGAAGGGGACTAGTTCCTCCAACACCTATCCCCGTCTAGGCAACTTCTATCGTGGTCAAAGCACACCTTATGCATTTTCCCAACCGCATCAGTCGATGGCATGGACAGTTGTGGCTCAACCAGTTTACCCAAATTTTTCCCCATATCCTTTCTATCCTTATGTAGAGCCCATCACTCCAGCCCCTCCAAAATCAGCGCCCCTACCTCCCATGCCTTCTCAACCTCTACCATAGTGGCCACCACCTCCTCAATTTCAAGTGTATGCTAAGTAGAAGCGTGACTAATCCCCATAATCCAAAGAAAAACAATAAGGGGAGAGGAAACTAGAATCAACAAGTGTAGGGTAGCCAAGGTCTCCAAGGTAATCAACTGAATGCACCCCAAGGGAACTAGCCTAACACCGCAAACCAACAATAGGGCAATCAGCCCAAGAAGAACAAGACCCTTCATACGAACAAACGTTATTCATGTTGTGTTGTTCATTGCCATTATACTCATGGTTTTCCCCTTTTACCCCAGATTCTCCAGTCATGGGAAGCCCAAGAAGCATCCAGAGGAGAGAAACCCACCACGTCGATCCCTCCGAACACTATGCCAAATCAACCGGTTCTATTCACTAATCATTTCCCTCAACTAGGATATGTTGCTACCCAACCACCTCAAGGTGAGGCTTCTCCTAAACCCCAGCAGTCTGGTACCTCTGATTACCAGATTCACATGATGAATTCTAGCGAGGTCAATAATGTCGATGTCAGCCTTCAGACTTGTTCACACCAGTATGACAAGAAACCTACTACGTCTAAAACCAAGTCCCAAACCAAAGTAACCACAGAGTCCATTCTGACTCTAAATTCTCCCTTACAGATCCCTCAGCCTAAGGCAAAGGTCATTCCCAATCTCCCCAAAGGGACATTACACTGAAATGTTTCTTCTGCCATATCCTCCCAAACCTACAACATATTAGATGACTTGGCGTAGTCTCATGCCGCCATGTCAACACTGGAATTCATTGAGATGTGCCCATCAAAATGAAAATATATACTATCTTCTATAGGTGTTGTAGATCCTTTAGATGATTTTTTTATCATATTTTATGTTGACAAGTCATATCTTCCCCTTTTACCTTCATCCGTCACCTTCCAAATACTAGTCTAGATCCATAATTCCCATTTTCAACGATGTATCATTGATTAGGGCGCATATACCTATGTGATGTCTGCCTATGTTTGTAAGAAACTTGGATCCCCTGATCTGTCCCCATCCACCATCACTTTACGTCCTTGGCATGATCACCCTTCCCAGCCCATAGCATGTTCTGCAATTGTCCAGTCACACTTGCAGGAAAGATTTTTTTTTGGACATAGAAGTCATTGATTCACCCTTGGATTATAATATCCTCTTGGTTCATAGCTACACCTATGCGATACCATTTTTCACATCTATGGTTCACCATAATATGTTATTCCCCCACAATGGAAATATCCTTACCATCAATCAGTTGACATATTATGAACCGAAGTCTAAGACCTCCCCTAATTCCATCATCTCTTCAGTGGTTGATAACCAATCAGTCACGCCTCTCACCAGTGTCTCACCAGGAGTATATAAATATTCCACCTTACTTGGTTCATTCCCTGGTCCCCCCTCTCTTATCACTAAGCCCATATCATTTAGTTTTTACATGTTGCAAGCATCTCGAGCTATAGCTAAAAGTGGCCATGTATGACTATCCAATAGCCAACACCTTCACAACATGTTGTTGTTCACTCAACATAGCCATCGGGAATATCTTCTAAAGGACCTTCTCCTTATGTTGGTGTCTCTCCCAATAATTTTCAACCAGGAACATTTCCCCCAAGCCTTAATCATCAGGGAGTCATTCCACTTGGCCACTACCCTTCAATTCAAATACCATTTTTAGCTCCCTCACTTGGAGTATTTTCTGTGCCTTTTATGGCTATTTTGAGTTTACCTAATTTGACCCTGGGGATCCCAGTTTAGTACATTAACCCCCAACAAACACTCCACCTGGTAAACTTAAACCATACCCTGGTTCAACCGATTGCCATGACCCCTCCCTTTGATTTAGTTCCATGACCACCTCAACATGAATGTACTCTTGTTGTGAAAGCATCCGTTGAGGGTGGAAAAGCAAAAAAGAAGGAACCTAAGGACAAGGCTCCCCAAATTACTCCAGCTCCACCTAAGCCTCCAAAGGTGACACCTTTGTCTACTTTGTGCGATGTTGTTTGGCATGCCACCCATAACTGTCATGAAATTCCTTGTCTCAAACCTATGTTCAATGAAAATTTTCCTGAATCTAACATCCTGGAGGTCCATGTTACCTTACCTAAATTACCTAATAAACTCAAATTTTTGTGCACAAACCACCTTTGTGCTTTGTGAGACCTTTATGGCCACTATTCCCATCATTTTCCCCATCTCGACGACTTTCACGATACCCTTGAGGCAATTCGCAAAATGGAGGTCGCTCCTAGTGGATCATGTACCCCTCTACTTGTGAGTTCTGCTTCACAAGAACTTAAGGAAAATTTTGCACCCATTATGATACCTCCCCCTGATGTTGAGATGATGGACTCTTCAGTCACAATTTTCTATATTTCTTCATCCATGAGATCCATGGAGGAATACCCGTTGGGGGCTTCCAATTCTATTTCTGTCGAACCACCCTTGTCAAACACTTTGGTCTCAACATCGTTAGATGTTTCATCTACTTTCTCTTCATCTACCCTTCGTAGTGATGTGTATGTGAACCATATTTCTCATGACAATGAACTAGGTAGCCCCGTCATATCAAGTTCTCTCCCTTCCCCCATTCCTCTCATCTTCCATTCTGATAAAGACATTATGGAAGCCATGACCATGCCTGATTTTCCTTGGGATGATATGAACCATATTGCATACTTATTTCCGCAGCAGACCCATCACCTGTATAGTGTGGAGTCTAAATTATTCATTCATGATGAAGTCGATTGGTTTAGAATTCCAATTTCTGCACCATATTCTTTCAAAGAGGGAAACATGGCCAATATGTCTCCTACCATTAAAATAAAAATTCTTGATAAACTAGGGGTCAAAGGAAACATTACCTTGGGGACCCATTGCACCACGGAATAAATTGAGTCTTACACCAAGCTATTCAAGGAATTTTTTGATGTTTTCTCCTAGTATTACTCTGAGATGCTCGGATTTGATCCTGCCATTATTGAACATCATATCAATACATGGCCCGATTCCAATCCTATCCATCAAAAGTTGAGACCCATCAATTCTTCCATATGTGAGGCTATCAAATCCAAAATCGATAAGCTCAAGCAAGTTGGTTTTATCTATCCCATTGAATAAAGCATATGGGTTTCCAACCTAGTTCCCATTCTAAAGAAACAAGGCACCATTAAAGTCTGCACTGAATTTCACAACCTGAACAAAGCTTGTCCCAAATACAACTTCCCCACACCATTTATTAACCAAATCATTGATGAGTGTACGGGGCATGAGGTTCTATCCTTTATGGATGGATTCTCTAGATACAACCAGATTGCTATCCATCGTGCTAATAAGTTAAAGATTGTGTTCATTAGTCTGTGGGGAACGTTTTCTTATAGGGTCATGCCTTTCGATTTAAAGAATGTCAGAGCCACCTTCTAGTGGGCCATGTCTTACTTCTTCCATAACTTAGCTCATATTATCCTTTCTTACCTTGATGACCTCACTGCTCATTCTAGGCTTCGGGTGCAACACATTATTTGCATATCATTTTTCTCGGATGTTGGAAGTATAATATCCACCTCAACCCATTGAATTTTATCTTTTGCATTCTTTTTTTCCATCTCTTGGGATTAATTATGTACAAATATGTTATAAATCTTGATCCCCTCAAATTTCAAGCCATTCTTAAGCTCCCCATCCCTTGTACATTACGCTAGTTAGAAAGCCTTCAAGGCCAACTTACTTCGTTGATTCAACCCTGGCTATGCTACCATTGTGCATGGTTTCTAAGAGTCCTTCGATCAAACATTCCATTCTTTTGTGTTGAATATGCTCAATAGTCTTTTGATTCCCTAAAACATGTTCTCACTTCCACTCCCTTGATTAGTCCACCTAAATTTGAGAGGGACCTCATCTTGTATATCTCAACTTCCATCCATTCAGTCGCTGGAGTCCTCATTCAGGAAGATTCATTGGAAATAAAAATGTTATCTATTATGTAAGAAAGAACTTTATTGGACCCATTTTGTCCTACTCGCATGAAGCAAAGTTGGCATTGGCCTTCGTGTTCTCGGTCCAAAAACTTCATCATTATATCCTTACATGTTCCACCAAGGTTGTGAGCAATTCCAACCCAATGGATTTCCTCTTAAGTTGATGGATCAATGGGAAATATGGTCATTTGATCATTATCCTCTAGGAATTCAATTTTGAATTTGTCACATCCAAGAATAAGAAAGGTTTAGCCTTTGCTAAACTCATTTAAGAATTTCCTACTGGTACGCGTGATCTACTAGTTAATGATGATTTACTCAATGAACATTTGTTTTCCATTACTTCGAATGATCCCTAGTATTTCGACATCCTTACCTATCTGTGAACCCATAAATTTGCTTCCCATATCAATCGTGATGCTCAACAACGTATACGACACCAAGCCCCCCACTACCTTCTCATTGATGATGATATTTATCATTGTGGTATTGATTAGTTTTCCTTCATCGTTGTCTCACACATGCTTAAGCTAAGAAATTCCTTAATGACTTCCATAGTGGCACTTATGGTGGCCACCTCTCCGATATGGTCATTGCCCAAAAAATCATTCACGCTAGATATTTTTGACCTTCTCTCTTTGGCAATTTCATTTAGGTAGTCAAACATTGATCCAATTGATAGCTATTTTCCCTAAAGGCATAGTCTCCACCTACTCCCCTCCATCCTGTCACATTATTTGGTCCTTTCTGCAAATGGGCCATTAACTTTATGGAGTGTGGACCTCCATCTAATAGTAACCACAAGTATATTATCGTGGTTGACGACTATTTCACCAAATGGGTTGAGGCCATGCCAACGTTCAACAACATCGCAAATACTACAGCTCTATTCTTATTTAACCATGTTATCGTTTGATTCAAGCTTCCAAAAAAATTTGTACCAAACCATGTTTAACATTTCAAATATGATATATGGTGTGATATATCCTCTGTGTTGGGATTTAAGCACCAATATTAATTGCCTTATTATCCCCAAGGTAATATATAACAAGTTGAAGTGGTCAATAAAATCCTTAAAACTATGCTTCAATGGATGTTGAACAAGAAAAAAACCAACTGGCACCTTATGCTCTTCCCTAATTTGTGGCCCTATAGAAATTATGTTAAAATTGCCACCAGGTTCACTCCTTTCCACCTTGTTTTTAGCGAGGAGGAAGTCTTACCGATCAAGTGTGAAATACCATCCCTTCACCTAGTCGTCGAACATCTCCCCGACACCCAACCTTTAGAGAAAAGACTCATCATGCTTGAACATGCTTCTGAAGACCATCATGTTTCATTGAAAACCATTGAAGCAGCCAATAAGTGCACCAAAGCTCAGTATGAATAAAAATTCCACCCTCGTACCTTTCACGAAGGTGATCATGTTCTAGTGTATGACCAAGCTCATGACGTCCTTGGTGATGGGAAGTTTGACTCATTATGGATAGGACCTTACATAATTAGTAAGAACTTGGGGAAGGGGGCATATATTCTAGAGGATTTTGAAGGCCAATGCCTTCCTAACCCTCACAATGCACTCTACCTTAAGAAATTTTACCCATAGCATATCCCATTGACATGCATGTATTTATTTATATCATGCATTTCAGTAGCTTGCATTATCCACCACCATCTCATTTTTTGTCTTTTGGCACCTTTCATATGGATCCATCATCCACACCGTATATTGGCCATTTTGATGGTGCAAGTCGTTTCTCCCGGAATCTAGCCTCGTCGGCTTGGGACATTTTTACCCCCTTCCATTCGTTAGTTCACTCCAACGGTGTATGTATTAGATTTGCCACCAATAACCAAGCCAAATATGATGTAGTGATTGATTTTTTAGTAAATTCCCTTGAACATCGCATCCTTCATCTTCATGTTTGTTTAGATTCCTTGCTAATTGTCATGCAATTGAATTGAATTTATCATGTGCATAACGATATCCTATCTATAAAATATCTATGAGTGAAGCTTTTAGCACATGAATTTGAATCCATTACATTCATTCATGTTCCTATAGCCAAAAATCAATATGTAGATACCATTGCAAATAACATTCTATATTGGAATTGCATTTAACACAAGACAAGCATAAACAACAAACACCAAACCAAAATCGTCATAAAAAAGATGCATATCCATATTATGTATCGTCACATAAAAGCATAAGTGTTTTGAGTCCACTACTCTAAATACATCTAAAATTCCCATAACATGTTACAAAAAAAAGGTAGCACCACATGCCCCTATCTCTAGTCACTATCTGGAGGCTCCCAGGCCAATAGCTCTACTCCACCATCCCGTAGGTCTCGAACTTCCTCACCGGCCATAACTATGCATCGCGTGATGCCTTGACACTCTGAGGAAAGACCAATACACCCATTTGTATACTAATGTTCTAATTCATGCCAACCCCACTCTACCACCATGTTCAGTAGTACATCAAACATGCGGCGAAGGTCCTCTAGCAAAGCCTCGCAGTCAGGTCTCTGTTGTGACGTTGATCCACTCGCTTTTGCAGCCCCTCACGTGACAACACATCCTGCATATCCTACCAGCTTGTTTGGTGCTATATCTGCATACCAAAAGTTAAGAATCAGTACCACATACATATTCTACAAAACTTAAATTCACTATCATATATAGAAACTTTCACTTAGCATTTTCTCCCCATTCTTAGCATGGAAGAAGTGGAAAGTCAGGATCCCCTTGATAGTTCATTCCAATGTGTGGATAGGTGTCTATGTATAGCGAAATCTGATCCCAATGTGCAAAGAAAATTGGTCGGAACATATGTCCAACTCCCCCTCTTGCTCCTCTATGCAGTAGCTGCCCCCTACAGTGCACCTAGGCTCTTATGGGCCCCCATCATGAATCTGTACATGAGGTTGGATAATCAGGATCTTCTCAAAGAATAAAGAGCACAACATTGTACCAAAAGCACAATCATGGTTCACATGTTTTCTACATAGCGATAGCTATAATTTCACCAACAACATCATCATCTAGGCCCACCCATAGTAGGTCCCACTCAAAACACTCTCCACTAACATCTACTATCCTACAGTGATGTGATGGAATGCCTGGTCACCCAAGATCTGCAGCACCGCTGCGGCGGGAGCCCGTGTCTCTAGCCTCTCTATATCACTGATCAGGATGGTAGTGCCATTAGTATGAGCACACGGTCTACAACGGTGCTCCACGAACTCTGTTATGTTTCTCCCATGAGGTAACACTGGATGTATGCTCCCCACCACCCCTAGTGGGAGGGGTCTGGTCAAAAAGTAGATATGCTAGATCATGATATCGATCTTGTGCCCCTCCACCATGAATACCTCCTAGTCTATATCCCAGTAGCTCACTATCCTAGATATCAAGGGATCACCTACCCTCATTAGTGGGTTCTCTACCAACTTGAGAACCCCATACTGAGCAAGCGCTCCTCTGACCACCTGATTCACTTGAATCACGACATGAAGAGCGCTCAAGTCTCTTTCATGCCAGTTGATTTTTAACTCTGCCATACCTGCAAAAAATCATCATGTTTTGTCAGTTTACAAAAATACAATTGCACCATAAACATTCTAACCCCAGTCCTTAGCAATCCAACAAACCAAATTCTCTTTTTAGCCCCTATTCGCACTGTTCTACCCACAAAACCGTGAGCACACAGTTTTCCCTCTATTTCCTGTGAGCGAGAGTGCATTTCGGGAGCAGAAAAGTGTGACCCAACCCTAAACATGGGTAGGGGTCTCTTACTCAGCTCCGAGGACCTAATATGAAAAACTAAACTGTTGAAAATGAAGAGTAAGCATAGGCCACCTACCTGCAACTAATGGATCCTGATTCCTACAGTTGTTTTGTCTACTACAATCCCCGTAAGATTTAAGGCCTTCTCCTCCTCTCCAAATTCACCATAGCTCAGTTAGAAAATGAATTAAATTGGAGGGAAAATTCCCTTTTATAGGAAAACCCCTAAATTTTTCATCTCCAATTATGACCAAAATGTGCTCAGTTTGACAAACCATCAGTAGTGTTAGAAATATCTCACCAAGAACCATAATAGGTCCTTTTTTTTGTGATTTGACACTTCACCTGGAACCCATTTTTCCACTAAGGGTCACTTCTCTGCCTTTTCAAATCAAATTTCTTCATATGAATTGATTATGCTTGGGGCTCCACTTTTCCTTCACACTTGTCACCTAATGTGTCAATTTTTGTCATGAGTAACCTTATTTAGCTCATGTTTATATGGTCCCCCTAGGCCTACCCTTTTTGGTAGCATCATTGGGTCACATTTTTTAGATCATCTGAGTTGAGTCATCATCGCATTTATGGAGTCTTTCTCGAATCCCTTTATCTCCTGTTACAGTATTTCATCCATCTTTGTGTTACATTCATCACATGTTACCCATTTTGGACTCCAGTAATACTATCCCTCATGCCCTCCAGAGTCAAGTTAGTTGCTTCCAGTTCCACCATGCTCTTTCATGCTCTGAAAATGGAATTCATATGTACGCTACTTATTACCTCCTTCTTCCATCATTATTCCTGGTGTCAGTCCATCAGTCACTTTACTATGATCCCTCATGCTTTAGTTGAGGATTCCTCATTGCCTCACCTATTATAGACCTCCTTCTGTCAACATCAACACATTCATTCCAGAAAACAAGTCTAGAGGGCAGTGTAACTTGCTTCCATCTTCCATTCTTGTTTGATGCCTCAGATCAATAAAAGGGAATCATCATTTCCCTTTAGCTTGGTTGTTTCTCATCTGCTCGACCTCATCTCATTATCGCATGATTGAGATTCGTATACTTGATGGTCAGGTGATCCAGCAGATTGTACCAGGGATTCCTAAGTCTTTGTGTGATTTTTCAAACCTCATGAGGTGGTGGCCCTTCAGGTAGCCCCCAACATACTCAGATGACCTCATATTATGCTACAGCCTCAAATGCAATTTCAAAAATTTGATGGGTTATGTTTCATCCGCTTGTAGTGCCCACATCATGCATGTCTCTTTCATATGATCCATTCAGATCTCCAGAGCCCTTTATTGTTCAATAGGGCTTCTTTGGTTGTTATACCCATCCCCCTCCCCGTGTTACGTGGAGGAGCACTATTTACATCTCATGTACTCAAAAGTTATTGTATTTAGTCCTGGTACATTTTTTTTAAGCGCATTATGTATATGGGATCCCTTGTATTATTTTATGGCCCATTAATGCCAACATGTCATTTATCATGTATTATACATTTTGTAGCTCAGTCCCACATTGTTGGGCTGACCATTATTCTTTGTACTTTGTCATCTCGGCGAGTACGGGTATGCCTACCCCACCTCATTAAGAAAATGTACTCCAACATAAAAGGAGGCTTATATCACTTTATAGGTCTTTCCCCCTCATTTATTGTCCTCTCTTGCTTTGCTTCAATCAGATCTCTCTCTTTGACTCCCCTTCGGTGTCTACCTATTGTGTTCTTACAACGTACTTCGGTCATACGATTTTCTCCTAACACTCGCACGTTTGGGGGAAATATGTTATCACCAAAAAATGGTTATCTAACCATCTCTAGTTAGATGGACCAAATTACACCATGTAAGACCAATTTTACCATAGTAAAATTGCTTTCAATATAAGTAATACTTTAATAAACCATATTTTGTTAAGTGATTTCTGGTTAAAACAAGAAACTCCATGAGGAATAATTAAATAAATCCTTATTTATTTGACTTTCCTCTAGGAATAATTAATTAAACCATTCTTTAAATAATATTCCCAGTCATATTTAACCAAATTATAAGAAATAATTTGATAAATCATTATTTTTCTTATTTGTCTCTAGGAATAATTAATTAAATCATTATTTATATATTATTACTTGTTAAATTTGACTAAACCTACGAATAATTAAACAAATCATTATTTGTTTATTATTCTTTAACCACATTCTTAAAATGATAAATAAATCATTTATTTGTTTATTATTTCTAAATAAATGTATTTAACCAAATTAAATACCTTTCCCCTCCATTAAAATATAATAAAATATTACAAGCAGTTAGATCTAGATCTTGGTTAATAATATTTTGTTATTCTCCATTATCAAGGATAACTCAATATTTTGTTATAAATAGGAGGGTTTTTCCATTCAGTCTTCACTTTGATCATTCTCATTGTCGCTATTATTTTATTTTTCCATTTTAGCTCCCACTTGAGTTCAACACATGCTTTAGATTTTCTACACCATTGAGAGAGAGAAATTTCTGAAGTTGAAGCATTGAGGACAACCAAGGACCCATCCTATTGAGGGGGACTTGAAACATCTACATGTTTCATTCACCAGGTGTTATAATATAAAATATAATTTGTTAATATTGTCTTGTCGGTTGGATATTTGGAGTTATTTTTACATCAATTGCTATTTATTTTTATTGTTTAACTATTTTTACTACATAGATCTGGGTTTTTGCAGGATTTGTTCTAATTTTTTTTGTAGATATAAAGAGTTATGAATCCACTTCTGTTGTTAGGGCTATTCATCATGCATAGATAAATTAGGATCCTTTCGTACATTTGCGATAATATTTTACACTAACAAACTATGTTGTGACAAACAATGTTATTGTCATTTCAACTTTTTTATCTGTTAAATATGCTCATAGTATTCCTTTTTCCTTATTTTATTTTTCCACAAGAATTCAATATATAACTAAGAAAAATCCATGAAAAATGTTCCATGTTATATTGTTACTGATATCTTTGATCAATAATGGCATAGACTCAATCTCGTTTTCCCTAGTCATGAGCATTTAATTGAAATTAATTCAAAAAAAAAATGTGATATACAATTAACCAAAGCTAGAAAAAACTACCTACTTTCTATTTTTTCTTCCCTATTTTTTGTTCTTTTTGTGTTGAACCTTGCGATATTTATTTTTGTAACAATTCTCTTTGCTATCTCTACTCTCTCGTCCATCTCTACTATGACATCATTCGAATCCAATATATTTTTCCTATTCACAAATAATACATTGAAATCGCTTCTTAAAAGGACATTATAATTAATAGTAAGTAAAAACTGAATAATTAAGATAGAACTAGATAAAAAAATATCATTGCTAATGTATATTCCAATACCAGGTGCATAATTACCAGATATAATTTTATTTCTATGCATATAGGTAAAATTCTAAATGGATTATAGTTTCAAAAAATATAAATATTTTATAGAAATGTTCAAAGTACTTTATTCCTTGTAATTTTTGTCTTGGATCCAAATATCTAAGTGTTATATGTTTATGGAAAATTTTAAAAACCTTGTTTTAATGAGTTATACTACATAAAATATATAGAAAAAAAGAAAAAAACAAACAAGCACAGGGTTGTATAATGTAAAAATAATCAAATGACAATAAATAAAACAAAAGCATACTTCTTATCAAAGTTATCATTGTCTTTAATGGTACTATGTTCTTCTTGTGTTTATATTCCCTTCTCTGAAGATATGAATTAGATGAAATATATAGAAATAAGAAAAATAAGAAGTTTTAATTTCATTGCACGAAAGTAATTTAGACGTAATAGCTATACGAAAATAGCATATCTTGTATAAATGTGCTTAGCACTATCACATTATCCACTTTCTGAACTTTGTAACTCATTGCTACAGGATTGTCACGTATATTGTATAGATGTTCCAAGTACTCATATATAGAAAAAAGAATGTGTTGTTTACCTCACAAAAATAATACATGTTTTTCATCTTCGTTCAAAATGAACTTTTAGATATCATCCTGCATGCCATGCACATACCATAACAACATCATATAGCCAGACATGCAATATTTTTGTAACCATATTTTTTCAAAAGTGATTGAACATGAAACCATAACGTGTATGCTAAAAAAACTACATGATGAAGACTTGGAGAATGCTCCTATGGACAACATAACTAAAATTAGTGATTACAGTTGTCACACTACCTTATAAATATTCAACGTGCATATTAGACACTAAGTAAAGACAACTCTAATTTAGCGAATGAAAAATTAGAAATATAATAATTATAATAATAAGATTTCCTAAAATCAGAAAACGAATTTTGATCACAAAAGAATAGATATATTTATCATTTTACCAAAACTATAGTTAATACATGGATATAAATAATCGATAGTCAACATACTTCGACATATATATCGAAAAAAATGTAAAGAAAAATAATCGATATTCGGCAAGCGTTGACTGCGACATGAGTGCTATAGTCCTTAGTGAGGCAGGGACTAATAATAATAATAGTAATAATAAAAATAATTTAATTAATACAAATTTTGAAAATTAATGAATATTCAACAAATTTCGACCATGAAGCGGTTACTGTTAATAATATTAAATTTGATATGGTCATAGTCAATGTTTTATTGTACAAAGTAAAAACATATTTCTTCCAAAATATTATTGTCATATATGAAAGTGTGATAAGTGATCTTATGAAATTTGATTGTCATAACCTTTATTTTTTTTCTATCATACCCATAATAAAAAGGAATTCCTTGAGGATTTTTTGATAATTATTAAGGTCCTAGGAATTCCTTGCCATAAGAACATTATCAATAGCATAAATAAAGAAAATGATGATGAAAATTTCGCAGAACGAAAGTTTCTCATAGTGAAAGCTCTACACAAGAAAAGCTTCCCACAAGGAAAGCTCCAGACAATGGAATAGGTTGCTAGAATTATGGTTCTACTATTTATTGGGAAAAACTATAAGATCATTAGTTCAAAGTAAATTCTAAATTTGACTAGGAAGCTGATGGTTATTGCTAAATAGGTTACCTTGTGCAAAATGTTTACATATTATATGAAGTTGTAATACTTGTTTAACATCTCTAGAAAACAAGAAAAATCAGAGCTACCAATGTTACATTGTTATTTTTTTCAGTTAGGCTAGTTTTGTGATATTCAAAGGAAAGATAATTGTTGTAGGAGAACTATGCCAGAAAGAGTGTATGGAAAAATTGGTAACAAGTATGCGGAAGTAGCTTTGAAGTAATAATTAATATAAAATATGGGAAAATGAACACAAGTATAACAGAAAAAATTAAAGACAATGATAGGAAATGATAATTTTTTTGAGAGATGCACTTCTATTCAATTTATTCTTATTTGATTATTATTATCACATTTTATAGCTATATGATTTTTATGTACTTTTTAACATGTAATTTTGTATACAGAACGACATACAAAAATGTATAGATACATACAAAACATTACATAACAATGTTTCTATTCCCTGCCTCGCACAACTATTCTTCCACACAAAAAAGATACTTCACTTACATTGTTCCTCAATAGCCTTCTCTTAATTTTTTTGAACTATTTACCACAACTACTTCCTCGTTTAAAAGTCTTGCCACTCCACAACATGCTGCATCCTCTTCGAATCTGCTATTAGTATCATTTAATCATGCATATTCATATTACTTATGTTTCCATAAAATTGAAAAACAAAAGGTATTTCCATTACAAAACTTTCTCCATATCTTTCGAATATGTTATATTCAACTACTTTTCATATATCAAATAGAACAACCAACTATATTAAGGATCCACATAATATTTAGCACTTCGCAAAATGTTCCACACCTCCACAAAATTTCAAACTCCCATACTTCCCACACATCCTTTCTCTGTACAAAAAAATAATAGTACCCCCCCCTCGACCTTTATGTCACTTATGTAAGGGACCTAAAATCCCATCAAATATCCCATATTTGGACTATTTAATTAGTATACACAATGTGCCAACGTTACCTATTTTGCACATCTGCACAATAATATAAGAAAATGAATATAAGTGATAATAGTATATTAAAGTTAAAGTTAAATTTGATTTGGTCATAGTTAATGATTCATTGTGTTGAGCTTTCAATGTGTGGATGAATCTTCCTTCGCACAATGAAAGTCCCACATAAGAAAGCTATGTACAATGAAACATTGATCCCTGCAACTTTGGCTTCTTTGCATAAATTCATTAAACAATTATGATAAAAAAAAATTATGTGTATTCTTTATCTGCATAAAGAAAAATTTCATTGTAATCTCCACACCTGTGCACAATAAAACATTGATCCCTGCAAATTCGGCTTCCCTTCATGTATTGATAAATAAGTGTGGAGTCGTGAGCGACAATAAAATTTTTAATTGTGTGTGGTGTAGAAGAGAAATAAATGTGTTCCTAGTTCAGATTGTGTAAGTGGAGTTAAAACTTTTATTGTACATACTTCTCTTCCTTCACTTATCTCCACACATAGTTCTTGTTAGCACCTTTTCACTTCAAACATGTGGGGGGGCAACAATGTGCCTTATAAATATAATGGAATTGAAATATTTTTTGATACATTATACAGAATGTGGAGGTGTGGGTTCATACACTACGTGCACTAATACATTGTACTAAACATAGTTTATAGTTAAAAGCAGACTTCATTTGATATTATATACTAAGGATGCAGTGCAGAAGGATAGTGAAATTTTTCTTTGTGAAAATTGTGAAAGTGGAGTCAAATTTTCTTATCTCTTCACATAACACTTTTCAGCACCTCCACACCTTTGCACATGTGTCCCTTCAACAATGTGTCTTAGATACTAAGTGTTAGTATGAATCTTGATTCGAAGTGTACGAAAAAATACCACTTTAGTTGCGCATAAAAAACAGCCCTAACATCAGAAATGACTGCTAATATCTTCAGATCTGCAATTATATGATCAAGATGAATGCTGCAAAAATCTAGATCTATGCATTAGAAGACATTAAACAGTAGAAAAAATAAGATTTAATCCATAGATCCAATATAAAAGACAAGAATATATCCAATGAATTTTTTATTAATGGCACTTGGGAGGAAAACACAAGAGGGTGCTCCCTGTTCTCCTCAATGAGATGGGTTCTTGTATGTCCTCAGCACTTCAGATTTAGAATTCCTCTCTCTTGATGGTGTAGAAAACCTAGACAAAAATGGAAAAGTATGGCTATGATTGTGGATCAATAGCCAGACCAAGTGTTGAGATCCAGAGTGATATTTAGGCAACAAAACGTGACAAATGAATGGGAAAACCCTTCTATTTATAAAAAAATACTGAGTTAGTCTAGATATTGGTGCATAATTAAAATACTATTAACCAAATCTAGATCCAAATTTTATGGAATATTTTATTATATTTGTTGGAGGGAAAAGAATTTTGACTTGTTTCAAATCCCCTTATTTGTAAAAAATAAATAAATAATGATTTATTTATCATTTTAAGGATGTGATTAAGTAATAACAAATAAATAAATGATTTATTTACCGTTTTAAGGATGTGATTAAGTAATAATAAATAAATAAATGATTTATTTATCATTTTAAGGATATGGTTGAGTAATAATAAAAATAATAATGATATATTTAATTATTTAAGGGTGAATTAGTCATATTCAACAAAAAAATATTATTTAAATAAGATTTAAAAATTATTCTTTAGAAAATAATAGGATAAATAATGATTTATCTAATTAATTTCCTTATTTTGGGTTAAATATAACCAAATATATTAATTAAAATATTGTTTAACTAATTATTCCTTGAGGAAAACAAACAAATGTATATTTATTTAATATTTCTTTATGGGGTTTCCTGTTTAGACCATAAACAACTTAATAAAGGTGATTTATTAAGTTATTTTCATAGTGAAAGCAATTTTAATTGGAGTAGAATTGGTATTACATGATGTACTTGGGTCCATCTAATGATAATAGGTTAGATAACCAAAAAATTTTGTAACAGATTTCCCCCCAACGTGTGAGCGTTAGGAGCTAATCGTATGACCGAAGTACGTTGTAAGAACTCAATCACTAGACATTGAAGGGGAAGTCAAAGAGAGAGAAGTATAAGGTAAACCAAAGTGCTGAAAGACCTAGACCCCGAGGAGGTGACTTGCAGGTGCGACAAGTCTCTTTGATGAGTGAGTACCTGCTATAGGCAGCAGGAGAGGCATAGCTATGCCCACCGAGGCAATAGTACAAACAATAAGGTGTCTAGAAAACCATGGGATGGAATAGTATAGGATATGCTAGCATAAACATGAGCCAAATAACTAACATGATAATGAATCCCACATACATATTGTGCCTGGGATAATAGCCAGGACTTGTACAATAATAGCTGAGTACATGAGATATAAATGCAACCCAAATGCTCCTGAACACAGGAAAGGGCTCTGAAAATCTGACTGATACATGCAAAAAAAATGGTGCTACAAGCGGCTGAGGCTGACATCATCAAATATATGGAGATGCATCGAAGGGTGTGATGAAGAGGTCATCCGAGTGTGCGGGGGGCAACCTGTAGGGCCACCCCCTCATGAGGGTTGAGACATCTCACACTCACTCGGGAATCATTGATGTCGGCTGTTGCATCACTAAACCATCAAGTATACGGATCTCAATAATGCTAAAAGGATCTGGAGCTGAGAAACAATCAAGTCAAAGGGAAATAAGGAGTCCCCTTGCCTAATTTGAGGCACCGAACTAGAGTGGAAGCTGGAACTAAGGTACACTTCCCTCTAGACCTGTCTTCTGGAATGAGTGGGTTGATTTCAACAGAAGGAGGTCCACCTTAGGTGAGGCAATAAGGGATCCTCAACTAGGGAACGAGATAAAATAGTAGAGTGACTGATAGACTGACACCAATGATGATGATGAAATGGGGGGAAATGAGTAGCGAATGGATGAATTCCCTTGTTAGAGCATAAAGGGCATGGATGACCTAGCAGAGACTGACACAACATCATGAGGGATAGGGGACAGTGGGACTGAAGGCCATAATGTGCGACACGAGAGAGGTACCAAGCGATGAATGATGGAGGACTATGGCGAGATATAAAGGGACTAAGGATAGATTCCATGAAAGAAATGATGACTTAACTTAGATGCTCTGAACAAGGGTGACTCGATGGTGCTGCCACATACGTAAACAGTCCAATGGGGACCATAAAATCATGAGTACAAGATAGTAACTCACGACGAAATTTGACATGAGCGTGGACAAGTATGGAGGCAATATGATGCCCCCAATATGAGTGTTGCAAGTGAAGAAATTATATTTTGGGGAAGGGTGGAGTGGCACTTCTTGGACAAAATGTGTCATGGTGAAGTATCAAATCACAAAAGCTAATAGATACCCACTTGAGGGCTTGGTGGGATCTTTCCAATGGTATAGAAGGTTCGTCAAATGAGCTACGGTTTGGTCGTAATAAGAGAAAGAAAAATCAGGGGTTTTCTTTTAACAAGGCATTTTCCTTCCAGATTCACTCATTTTCCAATGGATTTGTGGTGAATGTTGTGAGGAAAGGAGGCCTTAAATCTTGCAGCAGTTGTAGCAGATAAACCGACCGCTGGAATTTAAGATCCGACAGTTGTAGGTAAGATTCCTAATCCTACTCTTTCATTGTAGTGGGTTGAAATTTCAGCTTAGGTACCCAAAACTCATGAATAGGTTAGTTCACACTTTCTTGGGGTCTGTCCTGTGACCTGGGTAGTAGGTACTCGGCAGAAAACTACTACCCCTCGCAAGGAATGACTTGGAAAGTGTGACCTATCAAAGAAAGGGGGTTTCAGTGCTGTTATGGGCTAAGATCCAATATTTTATGGTTGAGGGGCATGGGTGCCCCCAGGCATGTTATGGACATGCCGAAATGTTTTTTAGAAAAAGGAAAATCTAAACACATTTTAATGATGTGGTGCACCACTTTTTTTCCATATGGATATGCAGTTTGAGAAAGGAAATAAACGATTACCAATATTTTTTGGTACTGCATATATGAATCAAATGGACTTTAAGTTTCTGGGTTGGCATACATGGTGTTGCTATCCCAAAGGATAATGAACTGATGTTCTCCCATAAAACCTATAGGTTGGTCAACCACAACATCTATGAGACTGGGTTGTTGATGAAATATGAAGGAATGATGAGGGGTATCATCCCTATGGAGATCTTGAAGTGATATGGGACTCTATAGGTTCTTCTAAATGTGGAATAATAATCGAACTAGAGTCGACAGGACTAGATTCACTAGGAGTGTGGTGGAGAACTACTTCTCCCAGTCTCTCAAATATGGGTGCCCACTTACCCAAACATTGGTTGTCAATGTAATGGCCACAAGGTGCATGTGGTTCGAATGAATGAGTTCGATGTAAGGGGGATAGATAAAGTCAAGAGTGGTTGTTGCTTCCATAATTTCGTCATCGTAATATAAGATGGGGTGGATGACGAAAGAAACACCACTTGACACAGCGAAGCAACCTTACTCGTCCTCATGATAGGAGAGGTTCGCATGTGCATCGTCACAAGGGGTGACAAAAGAGTGAGTAGACAGAGGATCCACCGATGTTGAGACTAGGGAGGGTGTTGAAGGGATGTCAGGCGAAACATCAGGAGAGGTCTCATCGTGGACTTCTGACCAAGGCCCCGTTATCTCAACATCATAAGGGGAAAAGTTAATGGGAGAATCTGTGTCCTCGGGTGTTCCCGAAGCAAGATGCGAAAATAAGGGAGTGGGTGACTCATGGCGCTCGCCCTCTAATTGGCATAAGGCTTCTAAAGAGGAACAATACTCTTCGACGCGAGGACACAGGTGAGTGTAATGGCCATGGAAATCACATAAATCACAAGGGTGGTTTGTGCGCAATGGCTTGAGTTTCGAGATTGAATCAGGTATAGTGACATATACCTCTGGGATATTAGATTCTGGAAATGGCTCATTGACCATGGCCTTGAGGTGAAGCAATTCCGGGCAAGTATGGGTGGCGTGGCCAAAAATTTCGCACAAAGCAAACTGGATGGTACGCTTTGGAAGATGAGAGGGGGCAGGGTTTGTCGAGGTAGCCTTGTCCTTTGATGCCCCCTTGCGAGCTTTTCTATTCTTATCCGAAGCGATCGCAATGGGAGGTGGTTCATATTGAGGTGAATGAGGCATTGTTGCAGTGGGATAAGTCATAGGGACCGGTTGAACCGGGGTCAAAGCGAGATAAGGTTTAGGTTGACCAAGTAGGGTAGCGGCTAGAGGATCGAGGTACTAGATGGGAATCCCAAGGGTCAGGTTAGGAAGAGGGAGGTTGGCCGTAACAGGTACTGTGTACACTCCTAGTGGAGGAGCTAGAAATAGTATTTGACCAGAGGGGTAATGACCAGGTGGGACGGCACCAAGATGGTTGAGGTTGGGAGGAATCGTCCCAGGAGGGTAAAGGGGGTCATGAGTATTGACTGAAGGTGAAGGGCCAAGAGAAGAAGGTTCAGAAGGCTGATCAGAGGACATCATGAAAATCTGGTAATCGGGGGAACCAGATGGAAGAGGTTGAGTGGCCACTTGTCCTTCAGGTGGTTGGGTAGCCACAAATCCCTGTTAAGGGAAAGGATCAGTAAGCACAGCCAGTTGACTAGGTGCAGGACTGGGAGGAACAAAAGGGATGGCTTGATGTCCTCTCAATGTTGCTTGAGACTCCCATAGCTTTCTCATATGGGGAAAAAGGGGACAATCATGCGTATAATGACCATAAACACCACAACAAGAATAGTGCTTGTTCGTACGAAGAGGTCTATCATGCTTGGGCTAAGTGCCTTGTTGCTGGTGTGTAGTGTTAGGAGCATTACGTTTATTACGTCCATAATTACCAGAGGCAACTTGATTTTGATTGCCTTTCCTCTTCCTTTTTGAGGGAGGAGGATTATTCGTTCCCTACTATGCGTACACTTGCCCCGGAGCGGGTGGTCGTTGCTGTTGCAGTGGTTGAGAGGGAAACAGAGGAGGAGGTGCTAATGCTGTAGGAGCTGGAGCACCAGGCTGTGGATATGGATAATAAGGAGGTTGGGTAGCGGTGTGGTAAATAGGAGGTTGAGAAGAAGGAGGAGGCATGTCGTATCCTGGATACGTGCTACCGGGAGGGGGAAAAGTGTCAGAGGAGATCGCCCTGCCCTAAGAGAAACCATAGCCCATGGGAGGTTGAGCATACAGATTAAAGAGAGCTCCAGCAATACCTTTGGCGGCGTGAGATGCCCCCAATGCGTTGGCACCACCAGGTCTGCGAAGATCAGGTAGAACGGTATAAACATAACCCGAATGAGCGTAAATTAGATCATATTTTAACGCAATTTGGAGAGAAAATTCTTTGGTTTGAGGAAAGTGCGATTCTACGTCTTTCCCGATAGGCGGCAAGAGAGTCCTAAGGAACCAGTCCATGTAGACACGGTCTTCGAAGGTCGAGGCTCGACATAGGCTCCTTCTTCTCAGCCATTCCTGAACATGTTCAGATAGGCAGGTCACAGATGATTGATAGAAAGAGGTCAAGAGCTCGGTACTAGTGTCATAACGAAGGGGAAGCTGGAAATAAGACAAAAAATCCTGGGCCAAAGTCTCAAAGGTGGTATGAGAGGAAGGGACCTAATCAACATACCACTTAGAAGCTTCACCTGTAAGCGTTCGTTGGAACAACTGAAGACAAACAGAGTCATCGGTAATGGAATTAGACGAATACCAAATGTGGAAATATTGAATATGATTTGAAGGATATTCTCCAGCAAGACCTTCAAAATTTGCGATGTTTGAAGGGAGCTTTGTTGGCATAGCAAGCCAACTAGCGTCATGGTGTATAGGGTCATTTATCAACTGGTTGAAGTCGGGGAGGTTGAGGCCTGCCATGAAAGGGAGCAAGGGTGTAGCCGAGGTAGTGTTCGTTGTGGTTCCACTAGTGGTATTCCCGACGGAAGGGTCAGGGTTACCACTAGTACTAGGTCCTGCACCAGGCATGGTGAAGGTGACAGGGGGAGAACCGAGGGCAGAATGAGAAGGAGAACCCAAAGGACCAGAAGAAGAGTCGGAGTGCGGACTCGGTTGAGGACTAACTCGACTCCTATGTGGAGGAGTAAGTCTCCCTACCAGAAACTTAGGATGAAGGCCAAGGAGTCTCCGGGATGAACGCCTTGGTGGCACAATGGTGATGGCACAAACACATCACAAAGGAAAAAGAGATCGACAAGGGCAACGAGGTGCAGGATCAACTGATTACAATGTCAAAAGAAGGGCGAAGAAGTGCAGGATCAAATAATTTAAATGTTTTAAAGTATTTTCTTGGTGGTGTTAACCAAGCCCTTTTTCACTTAGGGTGTGTGTGAAAAAGTGTGTAAATTTTAATTTTTAAACCCAGACATTTGTAGAGAAAAATAAAAAGTGTGTTGTATAGCTGTAAATAAACCTGCAAATGTCAGTATATAGGCCTACAAACAAAAAATAAACAGTTGTTAATGCACCAATCTAGACCCAAGGAGGCGGGTCTCTCAACAACTAGTCTATAGGTGAGTAAAAAACTAATCAAAACACACTAAAAAAAGCTAATAGATCTAGGGTCAAGAGGGACAGAGATCTAAAAGTCAAAATATGCTGGAAATTAGTGTAGAAAAACAACAACAAATTAGAGGAAGAATTATTGTAGAAGAAGTGGCGAAAGGCTATCTCCTGAAGGGAAACATAGTGAACCCTAGAGGAAAACCCAAACAAAGCTCGATGAGGTGATTTGGATGGATAACAAGCTGATCTGAAGTGGATCTGAAGATGAGGTATCAGATCTGAAAAAATGGCTGAAGACTCTGAAATTCTAGACAACCTGCAACACCAAACACTCTTCCACAAAAATTGGAGGGTAATGAAGCCCTAGGGGGCTAGGTTCCCACTTATTTGAGTGAAACAGAACAAGTACAGGTCCAAAACGGGCAGAGACAGAGGTCAGACAACCCTGAACAAAGGCTTAGACAAACCCATAAAACTTTCAGAAAAATCCTTGCAAAAATTCCACGTCCAGTTTTTGACCTGTTTTCAATAAATTTCACACTTTTTGGGTTGTAAAGTGTGCCCTGGAGGTCCAGGTCACAGGTTTTGGGTTGAAAAGTGTGACCTGCACTTCCAGAACTCTCGGCGGAAGATTTTAGAAAAAAATTTCGTCTCAGCTGCGTTCAATATATGTCACCTGCGTAATGGGTCTGAAAACACGTGGAAGTTAGAATTTTTATCATTTTAGGGTTTTATGGGTTAAAAACAACATAAAGAAAAGAAAAAACAAGGGGCTAAAGAGAAATCCTAGGGTTTGAAGCAGCTAGATATGCAAGGATCAGAAAAACGATAGTGGTCGTAATTGTAAACCTGTGTGGAGTCGCCAATTGTTAGTATGAATCTTGATTCGAAGTGTACGAAAAAATACCACTTTAGATGTACATAACAAACATCCCTAACAGCATAAATGACTGCTAATATCTTCAGATCTGCAATTATATGATCAAGACAAATGCTGCAAAAATCTAGATCTATGCATTAGAAGACATTAAACAGTAGAAAAAATAAGATTTACTCCATAGATCCAATAGACAACACAAGAATATATCCAATGAAATTTTTATTAATGGCACCTAGGAGGAAAACACAAGAGGGTCTTCCCTATTCTCCTCAATGGAATGGGTTCTTGTAAGTCCTCAGCACTTTAGATTTAGAATTCCTCTCACTTGATGGTGTAGAAAACCCAGACAAAAAATGGAAAAGTATGGCTATGATTGTGGATCAATAGCCAGACCAAGTGTTTATATCCAGAGTTATCTTTAGGCAACAAACGGTGACAAATGAATGGGGAAACCCTTCTATTTATAAAAAAATATTCAGTTATTCTAGATATTGGTGCATAATTAAAATATTATTAACCAATTCTATATCCAACTTTTATGGAATATTTTATTATATTTGTTGGAGGGAAAATGAATTTGACTTGAGTCAAATCCCATTATTTGTAAATAATAAATAAATAAATGATTTATTTATCATTTTAAGGATGTGATTAAGTAATAATAGATAAATAAATGATTTATTTATCATTTTAAGGATATGGTTGAGTAATAATAAAAAAAATAATGATTTATTTAATTATTTAAGGGTGAATTAGTCATATTTAACAAAAAAATATTATTTAAATAAGATTTAAACAATTATTATTTAGAAAATAATAGGCTAAATAATTATTTATCTAATTAATTTCCTTATTTTGTGTTAAATATAACCAAAAATATTAATTAAACTATTGTTTAACTATTTATTCCTTGAGGAAAATCAAACAAATGTACATTTATTTAATATTTCCTTATGGGGTTTCTTGTTTAGACCATAAACAACTTAATAAAGGTGATTTATTAAGTTCTTTTCATAGTGAAAGCAATTTTACTTGGAGTAAAATTGGTCTTACATGATGTACTTGGGTCCATCTAATGATAATAGGTTAGATGACCAAAAAATGGTGTAACACTAAGGCTATTTTTATTTTTTCGAGATCTACATTTTATTTATACTCGAAAATGCCTGAATTTTTGCATTTTTTCGTTATTTACATGTCTACATAAGTGTGGGAGGTGTGGAATATAGAGAGGCTGTGCCTTACAATTATAACCAAATATCAAGATTTTTTGACACATTTTTCGAAATGCTAAGGCGTGAACCTTAATATATTCACATTAAAAGAAGACTTCATTTAATATTAGAGCACGACCTGCATTTTATCGTGTGTAGTGTAGAAGGGTAGTGAATGTTTTCTTTGTACACAGTGCGAAAGTGGAGTCCAAACTTTTATTGTATCAAATTCTTCTTTTGTTTTTCTTATCTTTGCAGATAGCTCTTATCGACACATATGCACTTCACGCATGTATCCTCTCAACAATGTTCCTTAGACTTATAATGTAATATCAATATTTTTTGATACATTGTACAAAATGTGGAGGTGCGGAAGCTTTCATTATGAATAATATGAAGATAAGGGAGAGGCACAATGTAGAATAAGGACAAAGGGTGATTGAAAAGTGTGGCTGCAAATGGGTAGTCAACATTTTCATTGTACGTAATGTGGAGGCATGGTGAATTTTCTCATTGTGCAGAGTTCGGAGGGGAATTGAACATTATGCACACTGCGGAGGAAAAAAAAAGGATGATTCAAATTAACAAACTCTCCTGTACACTCTTACTTCTGCACTTCCTACACAACCTTTCTCTTTTCTCTGCAAATCAAAGAATTAGAGTTCCTTCACAGATCATAGAATTATATTTTTTTCCATGCCTTGAATTCACATATTTAATTAATCTTATGCAAAATATAGAGGAATAAAACTTGTTCATATGCATTAAAAAGACACTTAATTTAATATTTTGTAATAATAAAAACTCAATAAAATAATAGAGATTCAATGCATTTCAACTATGAAGCGAATGTTATAGTCCCTGGAAAGGAAGGGACTAACAAATATTTAATGCACAAATTTTAAATCACAAATTCAAGAGAAATAAAAACTATAATTCATTCGAAATAAAAAAACCAACAACTTCAACCCAGTTGCACAAGCTCATTGTGCGTATTTTCATTGTGTGGACTATAGAGGGGTAGTGAAATTTTTAATTGTGCATATTTTTGTATCTTTGAACATACTACTTATGAAATTGAATTATGTCCAAGAAGTGAAAGTAAGGAAGGAGAGATATGTGCAAAAAGTGTGGATTGTGGAGGGGTTGTCAACGTTTTCATTGTGCGGAAGGGGAAACGAATAATGAAAGGCTTTCCCACACTTATGTGTTCTGCATAAATTAAAAATATTACAACTTCCTACATTTTTTGGAACTATATAGCTAGAAATAAAAATATCACAAAATCAATATATCAATTTCATTTGGAAATTAAAAAAAAAAAATCATTATGCACAAAATGGAGATACAAGGAAAGCACAATAAAATCCTTTCATGTACTGCCACACACCATACAAATTTAAAATATTAAAAAATAAACATTATTCAATATTTATAGAAAATATAACTACTAAAATTTAAAAATATTAATTACATGTAATGTCCACCTCCCCTCACACCTAACCAAGTAACGAGCCAAACAGGTTAAACACGAGATGTGGGGCAGTTAAGATAGACTCAACCTCCTTGGTGACTTTAAGGAAGTGGAATTGATGCAGAAAACCATAACACAGATCTCTACCACCTGCTACAAGACCTCCAGAGGCTATCGCAGCTATCCACCTAACCTGTCCCTAGGTCCCAATGAAATTTTATGAGGAAAACCCCCTAGACAAATGCACAAGTCTGCATTCATGCATCTGGGAGGCTCTAGACTGATGCACAAGCCTGAATTCCTACGTCCAGGGAATAAATAGCCCATACACGTGCATGTGTTGCAATTTTTAAGCCTATAATCTTGAACACTACCCATAACTTCCAATACCCTGTAGGTATCATTAAACACATGACGAAAATTCCAAATAACCAAAAATTGACTCCAAGAATAGGCTTGACCATCCCCAACTGGGACTAACATTTTGTCAAACACTTTGCATGAATGAAATCTACAAGTATAGTATACAAGAAAGAGCATGAATGACTGAAAACACTTATGAAACATTACAAAAAGGATCATCGTCCTCTTCTTTAACCAGATATGACATCAATTAGGTCTTGCATCCATCATTTTAACAATTACAAGTAAATACATGAAATAATCATGACATGAACTAGTCATTTAGATATTCTTATAACCAAAATAAAACCATGGAAATAACAATGAGATAACATCCATTAGATACACCCAAGAATAGGTACGAAAGAAAAGATAACTTAGATTCCATTAAACATAGGAAAATATCAACCAGGTTCAGAAATTCCACATTCCACCTGACTATAGACATGGCTGAGCTAAATCTCTCTTCAATAATTAAACCCCATTCCATATTCCAAGCATGAATGTGGGATCTCATGGATAAACTCATCCAAAACAAAACCAAGGGATTCTAGAGGTTAAACCACCTCCACCCTCACCATACCTTGATAACACCAAATTGGTGCTCTGATCACAAATCAGAGAAGAACTTGGAAATTCCATCTAGAATCCATCCCTATCCTTGAGGAATTTCTCATCTCACTATCTCTTAGGCTTTATCGTAATCCATTCCCTAATTAGTAGACCCTAAACCAAGACACCTCCCTCAGGATTTACTGTGTATCCCACCAAAACTGGTCAAGGGATTCCTAGGCCTTTGGAAATGAACCTTGATACCACCTCCACCTCGTATTTTGAAATCCATCCAGCAAATCCAAAGCTAAAATCGATCTCAAAATCCCAACACACCATGGCATATCGAAAAATGAAAGGCAAGGCTGAAAACCATTATCGTAACCCGACAAAACCATGCCACCGATAGTAAGATAAAAAAATGCCAACATGCATAAACCATGCTTTCCAAAACCGGCTAGGAAATCACACATGAAATATGTTACCAACAAGTATTCCTTTTGAAGCTGCGAGATCCTACTTTTCTTTCCTAGATGTTTTCTTCCCTTTCCTTCCTTGTCCTTCCTTTGCTTTCTTTCCTCCTGTTTAGCACAATCATGAATTTCTCCAAGAAAAATATAAGTACCAAAAATGTGTGTGAGAGAGAGAGAATAATGAGAGAGCTCAAAAACTAAACTGACAAAAGCTGTCAATTGATCTGCAAAAGCCTTTTTATCAATGAGGCCACTAATTTCTTCATTTTCCATTATTTTCCTTCATTTTCCTCCTCACATGTAACGAGTGACCTTTTACCTTCCAATTCTCCTAATTTCCTTTATTTTCATAAATAAATGTGCAAAAATATATTTTTCCCCTTTAATTCCTTTGCCTTTGCCTTTGAAATTTTCCTTTGCCATAATCACATATCTAGTGATGCCTACAAGGATATTTTGCCTAAAATTCAGCTTGGAATAATTTTCCCTTAACTGTGGTTTTATTTTTCCCTTTAGTAACTTTTATTACATAAATATTTTTCATGGTCTATTACAGAACCCTACCCCTTGGGGAACACCATCCTCAGTGTTAAGCCACACCTACACCTCAACAAAACCACTGAAAATAAAACATACTGCTCATGGAGCTTTATAAATTAGCTCGATGTAGTATTTACAGTGAGTAACCTCCTCAAAATGATAAACCATGATAACATGACCATATAAAATCCATGATGCTTATTGGAGCTTTATAACTTAGCTCATGGAGGTATTTATATCCATATACATAAGTACATATACCAAAAATAACACCAAAACATATGCCCACCATATCCCAAACACCAAACCAAAACTGCTTTGCCTCAACTGGAAAACAATGAAGGATACATGGCCAAGATCTGATACGCCATCTCTCGTGTATCTTCATTGGGCCCAAAGTGCTTTCGCTAAACTTTAACTTGCTCTATGGCTCCGTTCTTGAGCATGAATTTCTTATGCTGCAATATGCACTGAGGTTCTGGCTAGAATATTCCTTATTGGTCCGCCTGTAATACAGACCAATAAATAATATGATAAACATCCTTTATATACATTTTAAGAAAAGAAACATGAAACACATCATGGAATTTCACTGTTGGAGGCAGTGCAAGTTGATATTCCACAAGTCTAATCCTCTCAAGGATCTAAAAATGCCTGCAATACCGTGATTCCAACCTGGCACCTGATCTGATCCTCAAGGAGTTGTTCTTGGTATTGATGTCAAAATAAACATGATCCCCAACCTTAAACCCCTTAAATACCATGTGTTGGTCTGCATAACTCTTATGTATGTCTTGTGTTTCCCTTACATTCTTCTTTATAGCCTGCATTTCATTTTCCAAGTCTTCCAACATGTCTGGTCCAATAAACACCCTATTAGTTGGATCACTCCAACTGATGGGAGTATTACAACTCCACCCATACAATGCCTTTATGGGACTCATACTCAATGACTCCTGATACCCATTGTTGTATTCGAACACAACCAATGGTCGATACCCTTCCCATTTCCATTGTTGATGCATCACGTACATCCTCAACATGTCCTCCATGATCTTGTTGACCCTATCTATCTATCCATATTTTTGCAGATGATAAGTTGTATTGAACCCCAACTTTGTTCCCAAACCTACAAATAACTCCTTTTAAAAATTGGAAGTGAAATTTACATCCCTGTCTGACACAATTTTATTTATAACACCATGTAATCTGACTATATATCTAATGAACACATGTGCTACATCAGCTTAGTAAGTAGTCTTCACTGGAATGAAGTGTACAACCTTTGTCAACCTATCCACAACCACCATGATAGAATCATTTTTTCTCACTTTCCTTGGAAAACCTATGATAAAGTCCAAGGAAATGACCTCCCATTTCCATTTTGGAATCACAATAGGCTATAATAGACCACCTAGATGCCTACACTCTCCCTTCACCTACTAACAGTCCAAACACCTAGCCACAAAATTTGTTACATACCTCCTCATATTTGGCTAATAATAGAATCTCTTCACTTGAGTCAATGTCTTTTGATATCCTGGGTGACATGAGTATGGTTTCACATGAAACACCCTCAATATAGCCTTTTGAACTCACTACTATCTGGCACATATATCCTATCTCTAAACCTGACCAATCCATAAGTCGTAAGACAATAGTCCACATCATGCACACCTGCACCTATATCTGTACCTATATATTTATGTGTATCCTGCTATAATTTGTGCCTAAGCTCCATATATATGATATCCTACTGAACTTCCTACAAGATCCTATTTTGTAAATCCATCCCATAGGAACTCATAGTTTTAATGTGATTTACTTGTACCCACTCGTTGAGAGCATTTGAGACCCTGATCTCTTTACCTTTGATGTATTTGATCTCAAAATCAAACTCATTGGTTGTAGCCAACCATATAGCTTTTAACATTCAGATTCGGTTGGTAAAAAAAATACCTCAATCCACTGTGATCACTCACCAGTACAAATTGTCTACATAGAAGATAGTGCCTCCATGTATTCAATGCCTGTATGATAGTTTTCTTCATGTTCATTTAGTCTTTGTGACTCACAGCATGCAACCTGTCCCTCCTACATAAGGACTCCACCAAGACCTCTTTTGCAAGAATATGTACTCACTATAAACTCTTTATTCAGATCTATGATCTTTAACACTGGGACATGTATCAACTACTACTTAAGATTTTCAAAACTAGCCTCACACTCCTCTGTCCACTCAAAAATCTTACTTTTCCTCTGCAAATATGTAATCAGATAAGAAATCTGTGAGAATTTCTTGATAAACCTCATGTAGTAGCTTGCCAATTACATCAATTATCTCACCTCATCTACATTTATAGGAGTTTTCCACTCCAATATGGCCCTTATCTTCTCTGGATCTACTATTATGCCTTCCCTGGAGACAACATATCCCATGTAATGTGCCTCGGTCTAAAAGAAACTACATTTGTTGAGCTTAGCATACAACATATGCTCTCTCAACAACCTCAACACTACTGCCAAATGATCTGCATGCTCTTCCTCATTCTTGGAATATACCAAGATGTCATCAATGAATAAAATCACAAACTTATCCAGATAAGGATGAAAGAAATTATCCATCAAACACATAAATTTATCTGGAGAATTACTCAAACCAAATGGAACTACAACAAACTCGTAATGCTCATACCTAGCCCTGAATGTAGTCTTGTAGATGTCCTATTATTTGATGCATACCTGATGATATCCCAATCTCAAGTGCATCTTAGAGAACATTGTTGCTCCCTTCAGCTCATAAAAAAAATCATCAATCCTCGATAATGGGTACTTGTTCTTTATGGTCACTTTGTCCAACTTCTTGTAGTCAATGCATGGTCTAAGAGTTCCATCCCTCTTCTTCACGAAAAACACTGATGCGCCCCAAGGCGATACACTTGGCATAATGTACCCCTTATCAAGCATATCTTTCAGCTGCAACTTTAACTCTACCAACTCAGGTCTACTCATCCTATAAGGTGTATTTAATGCTAATGTTGCCCCTAGTACCAACTAAATAGAAAATTCTACCTCCCTGAGAGACAAAAACTATAAAATATATGTTGGAAACACATCCTAAAACTATTGTAGGATTGGATACCTGCTCAAACATCTACATCATCAAATTCCTTACCTTTTCACTAGAGATATTAACTAAAAATAACACACACCCTTTCCTACTATTGTGCTTTTCCTGCATGGCTGTCACCATCCTAACTGATGTGGCTTTATTATTTCCCTACAAGACACTTGGTTCCCCATTGTCATACAACCACTCAATGGATTTTTCATATAAATGCACCTTGATCCTATGAAAATATAACCAATCCATACCTAATAACATATTGTATGGTCCTAATTTAAATATGTTCAAGTGTGTTGTTGTAGGCATGCCATTCAACTCAAATGCACAAGCTCTTACCCAATGGTGAATTATTTTCTTTGTACCTATAGAAAATTTCACTAACCAAGATTTTGCATGGATTTGTTTCCTCAAACCATACTTATCCACCATGACAGGGTTAATATAACTATAGTTAGATCCAAGATCAATAAAAATAGAAACAACTTGATCACAAATACTTCCTTCCATCTAAATGATAGAAGCCTAATGATCTTCCTGCATGTTTTCCATAGTTGCATAAATCCAAGGAATGCTACGCTCAACATCCCCAATTGTCTGTGCCTCCTATGTACTATATATATGGGGTCTACCACCTTGATACTATAGACAGTCCCTCTTATGATGATCCTCGCCACATATCCAACATTTCAATGATGCTCTACCATCATCTCTAGTTTGCTGCTCTCTAGGTCCTTCACAGTTGTATTGAACTTATTTTAAGGAACAAAATTTTATTTCTCACCTACATATAGGGTCTTTCCCGATTTGGTGGACATATTCCATTAGCTTTCTCATTTCCTTTCAAATCACACTTAGGGTCAATTTTTCATTTTGACTTCTCATAATAGCATTTCATATTTCGAGTGGCCACTTCCAATGATCTAGGCTCATCGAACTCAATTTGGTCTCTATAATATATTGGAACCCACTGATTAATATATGAACCTTGGCCTTATCCTCCTTTAGGTAAAGCACATATCTCAACAACTCCAAAAACATGCTAGTATACTCGTAATCTGTCATGGAACCCATCTGCAACTCATAAGAATCCTTAGTTGTAGCATCATAGTACCTCTCTGAAATATAATTCTTCCTGAATAGCCTCTCGAACTCACTCAAAGTTAGTTCCTCCTCATAAATACCCCTGAAATTCTTAACATCTTCCCACCAAATGTCTGCTTTACCTTTGAAACTGAATATGTCTATTCTGGATTTCATGTTTTCTAAATAGTCATGGAATCTGGATAACTTCCTTATACCAAGCAACCGTGCCTCCGCATCTTGTGCTTTCTTCATCTCTCTGTCAAAGGTAGGTAGCCTTTATTTCTTAAAATCATACGAAAAATATCACGTATCACTCCTCCTGTAAGGATGACAATGATGATGATCATGATGCCTATTTGAACCAGAACTAGAATGGTACCTATGTCTATCACCTCTCCTATCTGGAGTGTCCAAGAATCTTCCATCTCTAATCATGTTAACCCTACTCAACCTGTAACCACCAGGATACCTACTGCTATATGCACCATTAGTTTCATCCTCATGTCCATAACTGATCCGGAGTGGCCCTTGTCATTGCAAATATGACAAACTCTAAAGGATTTCTGCATTCACTTTTACTTGTTTTTATTGTGCCTCTATGATCCTGACATTGTATTCCTTACTTCTCCTTATCTCTTCCTTGAAACTTCTAAGTGTATCTATCAAATCATATGAGTTCCCAACACCATGGTGCTTATCGGATTCATAAGGAGAATCCTTGTAGTCTACCATCTTGCTATCCATCTTTGATTTCTTCCTTCAAGGCATCACATGTCATCTTAAACCAAATAACAATAAACCAACATACCTTAGCATAATTTGGGGAGGATATCTCATCTGCAAGATCAGCCAATATGTGTAATACATGTATAAACATAATCATGATAGCATATTGTTGTGAAAACAGCTCCAAAAAGAGAATAAAAAAGATATCAACGCCTTAGAAATAAGCCACTTTGAGGGGGAAACCTCCAATACATTACATGAATGAAAAATTCTTGGATGATACAAATTACAAAACCTCCTTTCTATATATAAGAGTCCATGGGGCCACAATGTAATCCTAGCCGGCCTAACAATAATAATTTAAGGGCACAATAATAAAAATATGGGGGTTACAGGGGTACAATAATAACAATAAGGGGGTTACAATAACAATAATAAGGGACTACACTTTAATATAGGGACTTAACATGCCCCTGTCCTTCAAACAAGTGTTGTCCTCAACGCTTGATTATTTCTTGATGCTTCTATATAAAATCTCATCCTCCCATGTGGAATCTTCTACATGAAAGTTCTCCCACTTGATGAGATACTCTGAAATTGATTGTACTTGTTGAGTTCTTGTTTTTGTGACTGCTTGAGAACTTCTTTCGATGTGATGTTGATCTTCCTGTTGTTTTATTAGATTTTGCACCAAGTTAGGTTATCCTTTGAGAGTTGGAGAACTTTTCATTGAGGCTTGATGTGATATTCCACTAATTTATCATCCATATTAGCTATTATTTGATCCTTCAAATGATCCAACTTAGCCTCCATTTCTTCCTTTAAACGATCGATGTCATCTTTGGTTTCTCTTTGTAAGATCGAAATTTGTTGCAATTGGTATCGTAATTTTCATATCTCATACTACAATTCTTCCTCTTCGTGCGTCATAGTATATATTTTTGAGGTATTAATGGGTATGGAATTATTTTTTGGAGGCAATATACAACCCAATACTGATAAAAATTCTAAAATATTCCCTTGAAATCACTTCAAACTGATTTTTCAAACAAACGTTATGCAATTTGAAAAACCAAATACAGACCTTTTACTTGCGTTTGAGGAGCTCAATATTGAAATTGACTTATCTCTATACCTCTAGATCATCAATAACTTCAATTCAGCACTGTAGTAGTCCTTTGAAACTTCTTTCAAATACCACAGGCCTGACTTGATTTGTATTCTTCAAGGAAACGTTATGTCTAATCTCCCACAATGACCTAATTATGGACTAGTTCAGTAGAGAGAAATTGTATGACTTGCCACGTGTGACTGTTTGCTCCTTTGGCTCTGAAATTTATAGGAAAGAAATTGCAACCCATGTAATTCTAGTCACTTTTTACAGAATTCCAATCCGATGCTCAGAGAGAGAGTTATGAAGATTTTCCTATGATCACCTCTTTGAGATGAAATTCGGGAGCCTGAAAAGGACCTAACTTCCACAGATCATATCTCCAAAAATGTTGTGACCCAAGCTCTGAAATTTTGTGACAATGTTCTATAGGATTTAAAATTTTCTCTCTAAAACTTTCAATGTTTGAATCTTCATAGAAAAAACTTTATATCAAAAATTCCGCGATGACCTTTTTAAGTGAAATTTAGGAGCCTGCAAAATGACCTAACTTCAACATATCATATCTCCTAAAATATTGCACACCAAGATCTGAAATTTTGCAAAAATTTTCCTCGGGATTTTTGCTTCGTACTATAAAAATTTCAGCTTTTGAACCTTTGTAGAAAACAAGTTATAGCGAAAATTTCACGATTACCTGTTTAGAGCAGCAAAAACCTAGAATCTAAAGCTCTAAAACCAAATGTTGTGAAACCAACTCCAAAAAGAGAAGAAAAGTGATATAAACTCCTTATAAATAAGCTACTTTTAGGGGGGAACCTACAATACATTACATTAATGAAAAATTCTTCTATGATACAAATTACAAAACCTCCTTTCTATATGTACGAGTCCATGGGGCCATAATGTAATCCTAGCCGACCTAACGATAATAATTTAAGGGCACAATAATAACAATATGGGGGTGACAGGGGTAAAGTAATAAAAATAAGGGGGTTACACTAACAATAATAAGGGACTACACTTTAATATAGGTACTTAACAAATATATACTTATAACACATGGTATATTATCACATAAGCATCATTCTAGCTAGAGTCCATTCATCAATGGATGACATATGATCAGCTACACACCATGACCTAATGCATAACAAACTCAACCATACCAATTCAAACTTGACCACATGTAAACACCTGACATGTATAATGAGTCATATGCTCATGAAAACACATTTACAACATCATCATCAACCCTTCCATGGAAAAATCACTACCACCATGACCAACACCATGCTGATGAAACTAGTACATGGACCATAACATGAGAAGCACATACACAAATAACATGAATAAATGATGACGAAAACCTTGAAAACATCATAATTTTCCCAAGGAGAGCACAACCACACTCTGATACCACCTGTAACACCCATCTCCCCTCACACCTACCCTAGTAATTGTACAACTAGGGTCAACATGAGATGAGGGGTAGTTAAGAAAGAATCAACCCCCTTGGCGACTTTAAGGAAGTGGAATTGATGTGGAAAACCATAACGCATACCTCTACCACCAGCTATAGGACCCCCAAGGGCTTATCTCAGTCATCCACCTAACTTGTCCCTTGGTCCCACCGAATTTTTATGAATAAAACCCCGTAGACGCATGCACAGACTTACATCCATGTGTCTAGGAGGCTCTGGATGAACACATAGACTTACATCCATGTGTCATCAATATTTAAGGAATTTTTTAAGCCCAAAATCCTGAACATTAAGTAGAACTTCCTATAGCTTTTAGGAATCATTAAAAACATGAAAAAAATGCCAAATACCCAAGAACTAACTCTAGGACTAGGCCTAACCATCCCCAACTGGTACTGACATTATATCCAACACTTGGCATGAATTAAATATACAATTATATGATACAAGAAATAACATGAATGACTAAAAACACTTATGAAACATTACAAGAAGAATCATCACCCACCTCCTGAACCATATATGACATCAAGTAGGTGTTGCATCCATCATTTTAACAATTACAAGTCAATACATGAAATAACCATGACATGAACTAGTCATTTAGACACGATTATAACCAACATAAAAAAATGGAAATAGTAGTGATATCAGAGCCACTAAATCCACACATTAATATGTACAAAATCAGGAGAACTTAGCTTCCATTAAACATACAAAAATACCAACCAGGTTTGGTAATTCCACATTCTACCCGACCAGAGATAGGGTTGAGCCAAATCTCTCTTCATTCAATCACCCTCATGCCATATTATAAGCATGAACATGGGATATCATGGATAAAATCATCAAAAACACAACTAAGGGAATCTATAGGTTAAACCACCTCCACCCTCACCATACCGTGATCACACCAAATCAGTTCTCTGATCACAAAACCGAGTAGAACTTGGAAATCCCATCAAGAATCCATCACTATCCTTGAGGAATTTTCCATCTCCCTATCTCTCAGGATTTACCGCAATCCAGTCTTGTATCACTAGGACCTAAACCAATATACCTCCCTGAGGATTTATCGTGTATCCTGCCAAAACCAGTCAAGGGATTTCTAGGCCTTTGGGAATGAACCTTGACACCACCTCTGCCCTGTATTCTAAAATCTATCTATAAAATCCAAAGCTAAAAACTGAGAAAGAAATTCCAACACATCATGGCATCCAAAAAAAGGCAAGGAAATGCTGAAAACCATTGTCATATCCTGAAAGAAACATGCCACTGGCAACAACATAACCAAATACCAACATGTATAAGCCATGCATGTCCAAACAAGCTAGGAAATCACACATGCAATATGTTAACTACATGTATTCATGTTGAAGATGCTAGATCCTATGTTTCCTTGCTTGACCTTTGCTTCCCTTTCCTTCCTTTTCCTTGCTTTGCTTGCTTTCCTCCTCCTTGGCACAATGTTGAATTTATCCTAGAAAACTCTAAGTATCCAAGAGTGTGTGAGAGAGAGATAATAATGAGAGAGCTCCAAAACTAAACTGAAAAAAGCTACCAACTGATACTCATAAGAATTTTTATCAATGAGACCTCTAATTTCTTCATTTTCCATTTTTTTCCTCATTTTCATCCTCATATGCAACTTATGAACTTTTACCTTCCTTTTCTCCTAATTTCCTTTATTTTCACAAATAAATGTGCCAAAAATACTTTTTGCCTCTTTAATGCCTAGGAATTTTCCTTTTCCAATTCCCATTTTCCATAAACACATATCTAGTGATGTCGACTAGGATATTTTTCCCAACATTAAGCATGGAATAAGTGTCCCTTAACCATGGTCTTATTTTTTCCTTTATTAACTTTTATTACATAAATATTTTTCTCGGCCTTGTTACATTACATTTCCATTATGTATTCTTGGAAAATTTGTCAATTAAATAAGCATAAGTATTAATGACATATCATACTAAGAAGAACTGTATCAAGGTTCAAATTTCAATCATCATAGCTACAATTAAAATAAATACAATACATGAAATATATATATCTTAAATCTAAAACTATTCTCGACTATTCATTATAGTTGTGATTAGTAATAGAAAATTAGATATAATATATAATTTAAAATCATATCCTCAAAAAATTATGCTCTATCAATGTCCTTACCAACGTCACATAATTCAAATGCATACAAGATCTTATGAAAAACATTAACTTTGATTTTGAGCAGAAATGAATTATATTAGTAATGAAGATTCTCAATAGCTCAGCTCATGAGCTCATTCTGTATGTTATTCTGGAATATTCTCATTAACAATCTACGCCTACATTCTGGTAATTTAAATGTGTTCATCCCAAAGGGTACTTGGATTGGGATCCCGTGTAGCATAATATGAAAATAAGGAAACTACAAAAGAAAACAAGGGACTGCATTGAGAAATTATACTAGGTGACATTAACACAATTTACAAATCCCAATAACTAAATACTAGTAAATAGAAAATTAATGAGTGAATATTTAAGAACACTCACAATAGTGAAATCATATACCCTAATTGTGTGACTATCAACTTTCTTCCATGTCCATGGCGTCTTGAATTAATTTCTTCATCATAATTCTAATGAAATATTTCGTTGGAGCAATTGTAATCTCTAGCTTAACATGTTGATTGAATATATTTTTTTGATATCCATGGCCTCTTTTTGTAATTGAGAAGCTAAGATATACTTTTCTTCATTAATACTAGAAAAGGTTATTAGCCATTTCCTAATTTATTCTATAGTGAAAATAGTTTTATCATCAGATTGTCTTGTCATTGACTCTTTTAGCTCTTCCAATTCAGTTATTAAGATATATTTTGTGATCAATTCAAAATTTTGTATGATGCGTGGAATGTTTAGATCTTGAAAAAGTTTCACAACCTCAAGAAACACATCACTTCTTCTATTCTTTACGCATTGACATTCTGAAATAAGGTTTTCTAGTGTGTTAATCTTTTAGACCATCCAACTTTGATTTTCTTCATTTGATTAGAAATTGGAAGTTCTCTATTTTTTTTAAGGTCGTACAGCAATTCAAGCCTTTAACTAAAAGTATGTAAGCCATTTTTAATGAAATTCTTGTCTTTGTTAACATTAATTTTAACCAAATTATCAAGTCAGTGGACTTCTTCTGCGAAACATAGTAGATCAGAAACTGTTTTCCATGCATGTTTAATGATTTCTAGTATTTGGCATATATTAGTGAAAATATGATATTTGACTTCATTAAGGAGTTTCATAGCTTTATTATATCCATGGGATGTGTTAGCAGTAAAAATTGCAGATGGAAGTGTACATATTGCATGTGGACCGACCAAGAAAGGACCCATATTTAGAGAATTTTCTAGCTCCTTTATTCTTGCTTTGAGTATCATGTTCTTTGCTTCCTATTTCTTAATATACAATACAACTGTGTTACGAGTAGCTTTATGGATTCTCATGAGTTCATTGGCTGAAATTCTAGGCACATCAACATTAGTTTCTACTTTATCAATAACCTTTTTACTATGCACCTTTACTTTTTCAATTTCGAATGTTTTACTATCCTTGTTATAGTTTTCATCTTGAAATGTGACAACGTGATCATCGAAATAAGTATTGACCCATTCACGTAGCATAACACTTTCAATTTATACATTCATAGTTGGTTCAATGCTTCGAGTTTACAGAGGACTATTTGGATTTGGTTGATTTAGAGATATCCATTTTTTCTAGAATGAATGTCCAATGAGGCTCTTCATCATATACACTAGACCATAGCTAACCATGAATAAAATTTTCACTTTCAGTATCTTTTCTCTTTCTTTGACTTAAAGGACCGATTTCGGATGTGCAAGCTGAAGATTGATGTGGAGGGTTTCCGCCTCTTTTCTTGTACTTATTTTTTAGTCCTAATGTTCACTTCTTCAGCAATTTCTCTAGTACATATTTCTAGTTCTTTATTGTTACTTGGAGAATTGTGACTCTATCTACTTTCTTATGCAACTCTTGTAAAAAAGCTCCCATATTTAACATCACCTAGATGTGTGGTAAATAGGCCTTCTGGATCAAAGCCTCATCGAGCTTCAACTTCCTTTAAATTTAAAAAAAAAATACTTTGCAATCTCTACAACATGGCTTTCATTATTCACAACTACTTATCTAACAATAAATGCAAAAGAAATCAATTATTTTATCTCTCTCTATTCAAATATAACTAGCCAATAATAGTATTGTATGTGAACTTTGGCAAGAAAATACCTTCATATAAAAATTGTTGGAAGCAATAGTGGTTTACCTCGAAACCCATAAATTTTAATAACTTTATTATTTTCTATTTTCATGTATCCCTTTTCCCCATAGGAAAACTTGTGCTTCACCAAATATTTAATAGGACTCTTGTCCAGTTATCATGTAAATGATTTTCTTTACAAATATGTCTTGGATTAGACAAAAAAATTAATTAGATTCCTTCTTCCACAATATGGGTTACCAAAATTACATCGATTCTTTGTTAAAATTGAAGTTAGGTTTATGCGGTAATTCATGAAATAAATAACTCAAGATGGGGGTTTTTATTAGATACACCATCATGTAAAATATATTTCTTTTCAAAAAATTCACTAACTGAAAATACAATTCATTGGAAATAACACCAGCCCATTCGAATACATTTTTTTTTATATGAATAATAGAGCATATATAAAACGGGTTTTTGGGACACTAGTTGTCATTTCTTGGCCCATCAGATGGGCACAGATCCAACAAAAGTCTCTAAACAACTATCTAAAAAAACTAATATATAGAACGGAAAGATTAGGACGAACCTAAGAAGTTACTGAAATGAATTCTTGAATAATATTCATGCCACCTACTTGTGACTCCAAAAACTATTTTCTTCTAACAATTTTAAGCATATATTCGGGTTTGGTAACTTGAATATGCACCTGAATGCTTACAGAGTCAAAGGAATAAGATTCCTCTTGTTTGTTAGCATAATTGTGCTCATGTTTGAATCAACTTTATGTGATCACAAATAAATTATCTCTCTAAAATTAAACGCTTTTGTGATGCATGTAGCATTTGCTAATCTGCTAGGCCAAATCTTCTCTATATTCTTCTCTTCTATTGACAGATTCATATATTGTTGATATGCAGTGAACCACTAAAATCTCTGCATCGATAACTGCAAGTGAGTTAATTGTATCATTGAAAATAGATTCTTTCCTTCCTATGGTAGCATTTGTGCTTCATACTTTTAAAATATTTTGTCAATCACTAACATTTCCAATGCCCTTTAAGTATAGAGTTATTGATGCATTAAAAAATTGCCACTTGTTACTATTTTTTGTGTGAAATTTGTTTTACTTGACACTCTCAATAAATAACAATTCAAAATAGAAAACATGGGGTTTACAGGAAGTAGTGGAAATAATTCATGTAATCTAAACATGTCCCAATTTTTCGAGAAAAACAATAGAAATTATGGCATGAGTTTTAAGAAAACCTACAATTTTTTTTTTTAAATAATATTATAGTTGGAAATCTTTAGGATTTTGGGTATCCTAGTGATTGTTTACAGTACTGAAACCACTTTTCTGCACAAAAAAAGAATATGATTTAAACACATGGACAATTAAACTTTTTGGAAAAAATTTCACTGGTTTCTAGCAAGAAATATGATGTGTGGCAAAAATTATGGCCTCGGTATACAACACTGAAATGAATCTTAAAATTATGAAACTAGTTTGGAATTTTCAAATTTTTCCATTTGTGTTAGCTATTAATATTTTGCGTGTGGAATCACTCTCAATAAAGAGAAATTCAAAACAAAAAATCCGACATTTATGGGAAGTGGTGGAAATAATTTAAAAACAAACCTTGAAACCCCAAAAAAATCTACTTCATGTACTCCTCACTTTGTTGTTTCTTTAGTATCATTGATATATGAACCAAATTAAATGTGAAACTTTTTTATAATGACAGCTAACCTACAATTTTTCAATAATAATTGTAAGTTGAAATGTGTGCAAGGAAAACTGCAAACACATATCTATTATGAAATAAGTTCATAATTTTGTTGGTACCAACTACTATATCGATGTTAGTTTGTAGGTGGTATCATTTACTATACCCGATTACGTTTTGATTTGATATTCACCGAAATAATATTGAAACACCTTAGTATTGAGTTAATATCATTATGTGAAAGACGAAAATGTGAAAAGCACACTGTGCACAATGATATCTTTTTTTGGTTGTACATAATTCCAGTTTGTAATTTTTTCCTTTTTCAGTTTACAGCTTGCCTCTTCCACATCCATTACAATAAAGATTATAATTTTCTAGATATATACTTCATTATGTGTACGGATCTTCCCCTACACAATGAAATCTTTCATTGTAAGCTTCACACAATGAAACCTTCACAAAATGAAACACTGATCCTTGCAACTCTAGCTTCCATGCATGCATTCATAAATAATACTAAATTTTCTTTCATAATAATACTAATTTTTTTTTAACAGTTGATAAAAAGTTTGTGTTACACTATGTTAAATTATTTGAATTTATATTTATGATTTTTAGGTTCATAGTTATTGAAAGCTTTCATTGTGCTGAGGATAAAATTTATTGTTAAAAAAAATTGATTTAGGCATAAAGTTAATTCAATTTCATTTATATTTATGATTTTTAGGTTTATAGTTTTTTAAGAAAAGCTTTACCTGCACAAAGCTTTCACTATGCAAAGGAACCTTCCCTTGCACAATGAAACCTTTCAGTGTAAACTCCACATAATAAAAATTCCACAGAATGAAACATTGATCCATGCTATTTGGCTTCTCTGTATGCATTCATAAATGATATGAATTTGAATGTTAGTTTTGTTGTACTAATTTCATCTTCAGATTTATAATTAATTTCTTGATCTTATGCTTTATGTGCATAGGTTTTCTTGGTGTTTATGATTTCCAAACTGGTAAATGAACTGATTTTTTATGTTAAATTCAAGAGCATAAAGCATGAAAAACAAGTGTTGAACAACAGAAATAACAAGTACAACAAACCAACACAATTGTTCAATTAACACAGTGTTTTGATGAAGGAGTTCACCCCTCCTGGGCTACATCTCCTTGAGCTAGCTTCCATGGCTTGGGCCTCTGTATTAGCTCCAATGTGTAAAAAAAATTGTTTACATTCACCTATAGCTCCTGAAACCTACTTCAATGTGTCCATATTTTCCAAATCATTCAGAAATGAAGGCTTCTTGCACTAAATTTGGTCGAATTTTGCCAAAGATATGGCCAAAATAGTTTTTCCTAGTAAATTGCCTCCAAAACTAGAGAAGAATGCAGTTAGGGCCACCAAGTTTGGGGGAAAATCCTAAATTGGTTGGTCCGCAAAAAATTCCTCCAAACTAAACTCTAGTTAATTAATTCTAAAATGTGATTAACTGCGCTATAAGCGCATTTAAACAAATCTCACATTAGCAATTGGTTTAGTGCTAATCAATGGTTTAGGGCTATATTAAATCTACTCTTAAACATTAATCCTGCACTTTACAAACCTTAATCCCCACGCATATTTTGAAACCCTGCTCATGGTTATAACATAAGGTCTTATGGGGAGGGGATTAGCCCATGGGGCTAGCCCCCTCCAAACCCCTGCCACTTGGACCACTTGACTTTAAATATAAACCGAGATCGTATAAGATTAAGTTTGAACATTTTGGTGCATTGGGACAGAGCGCTTGTGGTGTGGGGGAGGTCGTGATGTCAAGCCACGACCTCTGCCCATTCTGTACATAGAATTTTTTTCCAATATATATATATATATATATATATAGGCCAACGAAATTTGATATAATATATGACAACGGACCTATGATATAATTTTGAACCCATAGTTTCAACCTTTGCAATAAGATTTACACCATGGTTTCGACCTTTGACATATGATTTCGGAGTTTGGAATATAACATGAAATTCAGAATTTGGATAGGGTCCACCAGAGGGGGCACGTGGCAACCCCTGGCTACACCATGAGTCCACCTCTGGTTGGACCATTCCAACCATTAAAAGAATTCTCATTCAACCTTAGGAAAAATTATAAAAAAATTTCACCTTCAAAGCTCACTGCCGAATCTTGTTGTGACACTTGTCATAGTGTCATCGGGAAAAATTGAAGAATATTCCCAGAAATTCCCTTGTATGTTGACTGGGCTTCCATGTCATCCTTCTGTCCTATTCTGAAAAAAATTTAGTTGTTTAGGAAAATTAACAGCAGGCTCTATCTTCTTCATCCGGACTTTGTTTAGTCAAACTAATTGTTTTTAAGAGTTTTATTTGCCTCTCCTACATCTATTTAAACTTAACGACTGATCTGATCTCTCACCTAGTCCTGATGATGAACGACATTGGTTGGTTCAAAACGCATCGACTTTTTTCATGTTAATGTGATTTTTATTGAATGATTTCTTCTTAAATAAAACAAGTTGTGTCGGATTTCTGGCAACGAGCTCTTCACTGTCGTTCAGTTTCCAATAAATTCTGAGAACTTTCATTTTTGAGCTTTTACACCGAGCACCTGATTATTCCTCTCCATTAGAAGCCTTATGGACCATAAAATCTCTTTTATTACTGATCATGGGGATGAGGGTATAGTTCCCTCATCCTTCTAGTCTCAATCCACTTAAATTTTCCCATTTTCATCAAATTGAGCTTTTCACAAAAACTTAACTTTTTCCTTGAATCTTGTGACCTTCTCTTGTTGTTGCTGACACCGTCAAGTTTTAATTCCCATGAATTTGTAGAGAAACAAGCTATTCTTGTATAAACACACATGTTCCTACCTTGTTCGTCAATCAAAGAAAACTTAAAAACTATCTCACCTTGCACACTGCCAACATGGTGATTCTTAGTTTATCTTGCTTTGTACTTGCATCGACCCTTCACCAAGTATCTTTGTCATTTCCATGTTCCATTTGGAAACCAATAATAAGAATTTGTGGAACCCATGCCTTCTTTTTCAAACTGCTTTGTCTCTTTCTCTTTGACCTTTGCACTCTCTTGTGTTGGCATCTTGTTTCCAAGACTGCTCAACACTAATGTTGACTACTGCAAATCTATCACATATTGTTTACCTCCTTTAAAAGGAAACATGTTAGAGTCCAAAAACATCTCATTACATGCATAAGAAAATTTAATGAAATCAACTTGTTAATTCTATGCATATTTTTGAAAGGTTTGATTCAAAACATCTCTATGTTTGATCATCAACAATGTGAAATTCTGACTTGCATTCACTATCCTCTTCATTTCTCTTGCATGTATAAGAGACAAAATTTTCTTGTTGTTATGCGATCTAACTAGGTACTCAATTCCATATTTAAATAATTGATACTTATTTGCATGGTGATTAAATACTGCTTTCCTATCATAAAGATAAGGACTTCCCAAAACAATACCCAATATCTCGAGCAGCACCACATCAAGTTAAAATTCATCAAAAAAGTTTGAATTGAAGGTGAATCTTAGTATGCACCTCATTGTAACCTGCAAGTTTTCGTTCTTGCATATCCACCATAAAGGATAAGGTCTTGGATGTCTAACAGTTTCCATTAGGTGAATTTTGAGGTCTAAAATGGGCCTCCTAAGGAAATTATAAAATAATAGTGGAAATAATGAAATAAGATTTGATTACATCATCATATTTTAGAGGGAAAAAAGAAAAAACTATTTTTTCAACTCGTATTTTCAACTCATCTCCATATGGATTTACTCAAATTTCGAGCGAAAGCACTTGTTGGATGAAAAAATTGATTCCTCATCCAAGGAGTACCGATTTTGCATACTTTTGATGGACCCTACTACACGAAAAGTGAGAAATACATGAAAAACGTGATTGCAATCACATTTTTCGTGTATTTCTCATTTTTCGTGTAGCAGAGTCCATCGATACTATGCAACATGGGTACTCCTTGAATGAGGAATTGAATTTTTCATCCGACGAATACTCCAACTCGAAATTTGAGTAAAACCTTAGAAAGATAAGTTGAAAATATGAGTTGAAAAAGTAGTTTTATTATTTTATTATTTTTACCTTTTTACTCCAAAAATGGTGAATCCTCCCCCATGGTTGACATCATCATCTTGAATCCTATTGGTTATTATAAAGCTTATTTTTGTTGTACATTTTTCTTAGGAGGCCCATTTATACCTCAAAATTTCCCTAATGAAGGTTTAACAGCTTAACCAAGTATTTGGAAATCAGATTAGCTTGTGACCCACCATCAAAAAGTGTATCAATCTTGGTATGTTTAGAGACGACTCTAATATGGAAAATTTCAATTCTTGTATCTTCATCTTGAGTGACATTGGAAAAATTTGAAGAACTAGTGCTTGCTACGTGTTTACATTTCAAACCCACAGTTGTAATATTTGTTTTCTCTCTTGAATCTAAACCTAAATGATGTTCAATGATAGCAACAATTTTCTCCTTTTCTTTGGCTTTCAGTTTGTTTGGCTTCAACTCTGGATGAAGTTTCCAACAGTGGTCTTCATTGTAGCCATTATTTAAATAGTGTTTACATGTGATTTTCTCTTTCTCTCTTTTGACAAAGCTATTTCTCTTTCCTCTTCCATATAGCTTGCCCTTTCCTTTACCCTCACTATCACTTTTCTTATCTATGTTCTATTTCCCTCTTGCTTCTAAATGTGTGGCTTTAACACAAACCTCATCTATGTTTGTGGGATTGAACATGATAATAGTGTGCCTAAGGTAACTGTGCAAACCCCCAATGTAATTTAACAAATTTTCTTGATAATATAATTTAATACCAAAAATAAGAGCTCTTCTCCTAAATTCATGAGTATAATCTTGCACACTTTTCCCTTTCAACTGTCTAAAATTTTTCCAGTCCATAATGGCCTTTTGTGTGTAACCTAATGGATAGAATTTCCTTTTAATGGCAGCAATAAAAGTTGACCAAGACATAGAGATCTTACCATATTTTTTAATATTTTCTTGAGTCCTTGCTTCCCACCATACAAGTGTAGATCCTTCCATCTTCAAAGAATCCAATTCAATATTTATGTCATCTTCATGAAGGCTCTAAATTATGCAATACACCTCCAATTGACGTATCCAATTATCCAAACTCTCTGCATTTACCTTTCCATTATACATTGGAAGCTCAAATTTGACATCAAGTTTGAGTAAGGGTGTTTTTCCTTTTGTGGTCTTTGAGTGAGTATGGGTATTTTTTTTGGTGGAAGTGGAAGATGATGGTGATGGTGATGATGAGGATGATGAATATGGTTGATATAGAGGTGGATTTCCTCCACTACTCTTTGAATCCTTTTCTTCATCCTTCTTATCATTTGAAGTTCCTTCTCCATGTGGGTGCTTAGAACCCTCTCCTACCATCCCAACAGTAAATGCATCAAATATAATTTTAACCATCCTCTTTATGTCATTAAATTATTTCTTGACATCATCCTCTTCTTAATGACCTTCAATTTCTCCAACACCTGACATGATGATTATGGATTCAACTTTAGTTTCTGGTCCAACTTGTACCTCTTCTATCTCAACTTCTAAAGATAAAACTTGAGGTGCTTCAAGTGAAACTATGGGTGAAAATTTGGGTGGATATGGTGCCCTTGTGGCTCTCCTTCTTCTAATTCTAATCTCATTACTTGCAACCAAAAATTTCCCTTCACCTTTCTGCAAATTTAACCTTGTAATCATCACAAATTTTCAACCATTAAAACCCTACTTGCACAAAAATGAAGCAACTATCAAGAAAATAACCTTTGCAACCCTTACTCTAATACCAACTTGATATGAATTTGAAGTTTAGTTTTTTTTTTCTAATTTCATCTTCATATTTTTAATTAATGTGTTGATCTTATGCTTTATGTGCATAGGTTTCCTTAGTGTTTAGGAGTGTCAAACAGGTAAATAAACTGAGTTTTTATGTCAAATTCAAGAGCATAAAGCATGAAAAACAAATTCCTAACAAAATCAATATAAAGAACATCAAACAATCACAATTGATCCATTAACACAGTGTTTTGATGAAGGAGTTCACCCCTCCTAGGCTACATCTCCTTGGTCCAGCTTCCATGGATTGGGCCTTTGTATTATCTCAAACATATAAAAAAATTTGTTTACATTAACCTAAAGCTCCTGAAACCTACTTCAATGTGTCTAGAATGCCCAAATCATTCAGAAATGACTCTTCTTGCAGTCAATTTGGTCAGGGTTTGCCAAAGATATGGCCAAAATAGTTTTTCCTAGTAAATTGCCTCCAAAACTAGAGAAGACTTCAGTTAGGGCCATCAAATTTGGGGGCACATCCTAAATTGGTGGTTCTGCCACAAATTCCACCAAATTAAACTCTGGTTAATTAATACTAAAATGGGATTAACTGCTCTATAAGCCTGTTTGAAAAAATCACGCATTAGCAATTGATTTAGGGTCATATTATATCTGCTCTTAAACATTAATCCTGCACTTTACAAACCTTAATACCCATGCATATTTTGAAACCCCGCTCTTGGTTATAACATAAGGTATTATGGGGAGGGGGTTGGCTTGTAGGGCTAGCCCCCTCCAAAGCCCCGCCGCTCGAACCAATTGACTTTAAATATAAACGGATATCGTATAAGGTTTTGTCCTAACGTTGTGGTGTATTGGCACGGAGCGCTTGCGGTGTGGGTGAGGTCGTGGGCTCAAGCCCCTACCTCTGCCCATTTCATACATGGAATTTTGCTCCAATATATATATATATATATATATCAGGGAAAATTTTAAGGATGGAAGTTTATCTTAAATTTTAGCAACCTTGGTGAATTTAACTAGCCCCTAATATCAAAATTTTAAAATCTTTGACGATAGTTTTGTAAAAATGTTTAGATTTCTAATTATTTTATATTAGACTATATATAATATTGGTGATTTTTAAGGTAAAATAATTTTATACTCTAAAATTTGGGCGAAATCACTTCTAGAAAAATGGAAATCGGAGAATCCTTTTGTTGGGAAAAGTATAGAATATTAGCCCACCTGCGAATATTAGCCCCTAAAATTTTCCCATATATATATATATACCAATGAAACTTTGATATAATTTGAACCCGTAGTTTCGACATTTGCAATAAAATTTACACCATAGTTTCGACCTTTGACATCTGATTTCGGAGTTTGGCATATAACATGCAATTCAGACTTTGGATAGGGTCCACCAGAGGGGGCACATGGTGGCCCCTGGCTACACCATGTTTCCACCTCTGGTTGGACCATTCCAACCATTAAAAAAAATCAGATTCAACTTTAGGAGCAATTATAAAAAAAATTCACCTCCAAAGCTCACTAGCGAATCTTTTTGTGACACTTGTCACAGTGTCATTGGGCAAAGATGAATAATATTTCCAGAATATACCTTGTATGTTGATTGTGCTGCCATGTAATCCTTTTGTCTTGTTCTGCAATTTTTTAGTTGTTTAGTAAAACAAACAAAATGTTGTATCTTCTTCGTCCGGACTCCGTTTTTGACGAAACAAATTGCGTCAGATTCCTAGCAATGAGCTATTCGTTGTCGTTCAGTTTCCAATCAATTCTGAAAACTTTAATTTTTTAGCTTTTAAACTGAGCACCTGATCAATAAATGACATTGAACCTGATTTCATAATAATATTAATCATTTTTACCTATTGATAAAAAATTTCTATTACACTACATTATATCCAAAATAATTGCTGAAATAAAGAATTTTTGAATTACTATAAAAACACAAAACCATAATTTTGTGTGAAGTGTCAATATGTAAATAACAACATTTTTCCATTAAATATTTATTATTATCATCCAATATTAAATAAAGTGTCATTTTAATAATGTCAAATGATGTTGCAGAGGGAATTTTACTACGTATACATGAAATTATTAAAACTTTAAGCACACTCTTAGTATCCAATTAAAACATAGATAATCTTCCTCCACACAATGAGATCTCTACTGCAATGAAACATGGTACTATAATTATCATTTTCAGTTTTCTACATGAAGCATTCCCTACATGTATTAAAAAATAACTGAATTTTCTTTTTATAATAATATTACTAATTGTTTTTTGAAATTGTTAAAATTTATTATGAAATAAATTTGATTTCGTCATAAAGCTAAATTAATTTATATTTATATTTATGATTTTTAGGTTTATTGTTGTTTAATGAAAGCTTTCATTGTGCAAAGGAATATTTGTCCGCACAATGTAAGCTTTAATGTGATCTCTGCACAATTAAACATACCTTTGCATCTAGCACGAGTTCATTAAATTCTTATTTAATTTAAGAAAATAAAATGTACACATCTATAACTAAATTACTTATAAAGACTATTTTATCATTGACTATTGCAAAATGAAATATGGAGTTTTTACACAATGCTTTGAAAAATAGAACCCATAGTTTAATATATTATTATTATTATTATTATTATTATTATTATGAGATCTTTCTTTCAACTTGGGTAAAATAATTTATTGTGTCATAAGACCCTCCTATTTTCTAGAAAGTGATAAAATTTATTATTAAACAAACATGATTTAGTCATAGTGAATGTTTCATTGTGCAGAGCTTTCACTCTGCACAAGAATCTTACTCTACATAATGAAAACTTTCATTCTAAGCCCTACACAATGAAAGCTATGCAAAAGGAAGCTCCATGGAAAGAAACATTGATTTCTATAACTCTGGCATATGTACATGCATTCATAAATAAAGAGAACTAAAACATATTAATCAGTATTTTTGCTTGAGAAGCCTTGAAAGGTGAAAAACATAGTTACAACAACTATAATTGTATTCAGATTCAAATTTTAATCACTATAAATATTATTAAAATAAACGTTACAATTGGAATATATATCTAAGAACCAAACCTATTTATAAATGTTCATGTTCATTGTAAAGAGAACCAGAACAGAGTAATCATTATTTGTGCTTGAGAATCCTTAAACACTAACCAACACAGTTACAGTAAGAACACTTTCATTCATATTCAAATGTTAATTACTATAGCTATGATTAAAATAAACATTACAAATGAAATAGATATAAGAGAACCAAAACTCCTATTAAATGTTTGTTTTCATTGTCATCAAGTACAAGCCATTATATAGAATATAAAAGTTCTGAAGAGCAGTGTCATAAACTTATGTTCAGTCAATGTTCTTGAAGAATGGTACAAAATCTAGAGTGATACAAGTTCATATGAAAAACACTATCTAAAATTATTTATTTAATCGATAAATAGTTTCAATATTAGGACAAAGTAAACCAAATTCCATTTTATTTATCATGACAAAACATTAGCTAATATATAAAATATCAAAGAAAATACTCGAAAAGACATGTTCAATTAGTGTTTTTTGTACAACATTTCAGAATTCATACCTATATAAAATCCCATGCAAAACGTTATCTCGGAATTATTTACATAATTGATAAAAATATTGACAATTAGAACACATAGTAATTAGAATGAAAACCAGGATTGACTGTAGACTCATGGTCTAGAAGATAGCTTTGTTGCATAAAGAATTTATCAAAATCATAATACTTAAATTGCAAACTTAAATGCATTCATCCCAATGGGGACTAGGATTGGGTCCCCATGGATATTAATCTCTAAAAGGCACCTGCAATGGAAAACAAGAAACTGCATTCAAGAATTAAATTATTCCATGATAACATACCCATAACACTTGAATCACTAAATACTATAAACAAAAAAATGAATGTTCCAATATATTAAAACACTTACAATATGCAAGAGCATAGCCAACATTTTTTGGTTAGTTATCTTTTAAAATCATGATTTCTCCAAGAAATTCCTTCACTTTCGCTTTAATGAATTCTTTCATCGGAGTAGAGTACTCCTCTTCAATTTCTCAAGATTCTTCTTTCAATTGTAAATCCAAGATAGAGTACTCCTTTTTAACACTAATAAATGTAATTAGCCATTTTCTAATCTCCTCTACATTAAAATAAATAATATCATCGAACTTTGTTGACTATGATTGTTTTATATTCTCCAATTCTGCCATCGGCCTGTATTTTACAATTAATATAGACTCATATGTAGTACATGTACCATTTAAATCCAAAACAATCATTATTTCCTTGAGATACACATAAGTTCTTTCATTTTCTATGCTTCCACTTTCAGAAATAATGTCCTTTAATGTTCTTATTTTCTCAAGCCATGCATTTTTTATCTACTTCATCTGATTAGCATCTTGGAGTCCTTGTTTCTCCTTTTCTATATCATATAGTAAATCAATATTGCGACTAAAATTTATTAAGTCATTATCTATGAATCCCCTATATCCCTCAAGCTCACTTTTAACTAAATTCACAGATGACTTAGTTCTCTGCTTGAAATATCGCAGATCGAAATTTTTTTCCATGAATATTCAATAACTCACAACATTTCAGATATATTAATAATAATATACAGTTTCACTGCATTAAGATGATTTACAAGTTTATTAAATCTATGAGATGTTCTAGGGGTAGAAATTTCCAATGGAAGTTTTCCTATTGCCACTAGATGCATCAACAAAGGACCCAAGCTTAGAGCATCTTCTAGCTCTTGTGTTTCCCCTTCAGCTTCATATGTTTTGCTTCTCGTTGGCTGAGAACATCATGAGTACATGGATGCAATTTCATGAGCCCTCGCATTGCAACCCCATACAAGTCAACATTCATTTCTACTCTATCAACAATCTTTTTGTTTCAAACTTGTACCCTTTCAATCCTCAATATACTACTACCCCTGTCATAATTTTCATATTGCAATGTGATAGGGTAGTCATCAAATGTAGTGGCCTCTTCGAAAATTCCCTCCATTATTTTTTTATTTTCTTGCAAATAAGTACCAACCCAATTGTGACACCATTTTTTGGTTATCTAACCTATTATCATTGGATGGACCCAAGAACACCATGTAAGAACAATTTTACCCTAAGTAAAATTTCTTTCACTATGAAAATAACTTAGTAAACCACCTTTATTAAGTTGTTTATGGTCTAAACAGGAAACCCCATGAGGAAATATTAAATAAATATATATTTGTTTGATTTTCCTCAAGGATTAATTAGTTAAACAATAGTTTAATTAATATTCCTGGTTATATTTAACCCAAAACAAGGAAATTAATTAGATAAATCATTATTTATCTTATTATTTTCTAAGAATAATTATTTAAACCTTATTTAAATAATATTCTTTGTTAAATATGACTAAATTACCCTTAAATAATTAAATAAATAATTATTTATTTGATTATTACTCAACCACATCCTTAAAATGATAAATAAATCATTTATTTATTTATTATTTACAAATAAAGGGATTTGGCCCAAGTCAAATTCCTTTTCCCTCCAACAAATATAATAAAATATTCCATAAAAGTTGGATCTTGATTTGGTTAATAATATTTTAATTATGCACCAATATCCAGACTAACTCAATATTTTGTTATAAATATAAGGGTTTTCCCATTCATTTATCACCTTTTGTTGCCTAAATATCACTCTGGATCTATACTTTTGATCTGACTATTGATCCACCATCATAGTCATATTTTGCTACCATTTTTGTCTGGGTTTCCTACACCATCAAGAGAGAGGAATTTTAGATCTGAAGTGTTGAGGACTTACAAGAACCCATCCCATTGAGGAGAACAGGGAACACCCTCTTGTGTTTTCCTCCCAAGTGCCATTAATACAAAATTCATTCAACATATTCTTGTCTTGCCTATTGGATGCATGGAGTAAATCTTGTTTTTTCTACTACTTAATATCTTCTAATGCATAGATCAAGACTTTTGCAGAATTTATCTTGATCACCTAACTACAGATCTTAGGATATTAACAGCCATATTTGTTGTTAGGGCTGTTTGTTACGCGCAACTAAAGTGATCTTTTTTTGTACGCTTGGAATTAAGATTCATACTAACAACTGGCGACTCCACATGGGTTTACGATTACAACCGCTATATTTTTTCTGATCCTTTCATATCCATCTGCTTCAAACCCTATTATTTCTCTTCAACCCCTTTTTTTTCCTTTTATTGATGTTTTTTTTAACCTATAAAACCCTAAAGCGATAAAAATTCTGACTTCCATGTGTTTTTGGACCTATTGCGCTGGTGACAGACATCAGCCGCACCTGAGATGGCAACATTTTCTGAAACCTATCGCCGAGAGTACCAGAAGTGCAGGTCGCACTTTTTGGCCCAAAACCTATGACTTGGACCCTCAGGACACACTTTTCAGCCCAAAAATTGCGACCTCTGCTGAAAACAAGTCAGAAACTGCGACCTGGACTTTTTGCAGGGATTTTTTTGAAAGTTTTATGGGTTTGTCTAAGCCTCTATTCAGGGTTGTCTGACCTACGTCTCCACCCATTTTGGACCTATACTTGCTTTTTTTTTCTCAACTAAGTGGGCACCTAGCCCTTAGGGCTTCAATACCCTCTAATTTTCGTGGAAGAGTTTTTGCTGTTGCAAGTTGTTTGAAATTACAGAGTCTTCATCCATTTTTTCAGATCTGATACCTCACCTTCAAATCCACTTCAGATCAGATTTTTATCCATCCAAATCACCTCATCTAGCTTTTTTTTTGTTTTCCTCTAGGGTTCACTATGCTTCCCTTAAGGAGATAGCCTTTCGCCACCTCTTTTACAACAATTTTTCCTCTGATATGTTGTTGTTTTCTGCACCACTTTCCAGCAGATCTTTCCTTTTAGATCATGTCCCTATTGAACTTACATCTATTGGATTTTTAGTGTGTTTTGCTTAGTTTTTTCTCACATATATGCTAGTTTTAGAGAGACCCGCCTCCCTAGGTTTAGATTATTGTATTATTAGCTGTTTATTTTCTATTTTTGCAGGCCTATATATTGTAATTTGCAGGTTTATTTACATCTATACAACGCACTTTTTCTTTTTCTCTACAAACGTTTGGGTCTAAAAATTAAAATTTATACACTTTTACACATACACCCTAAGAGAAAAAGGCCTTGGTTAACTCCATCAAGAAAAGACTCTAAAACATTGAAATCAATTGATCATGCACCTCTTCGCCCTTGTTTCAACATTGTAATCAGTTGATCCTGCACCTCCCTACCCTTGTCGTTCTCTTTTTCCTTTGTTCCGTGTTTCTGTCGTCATCATTGCTCAACCTCCCATGGGCTCTGATTTTCCTCAGGGGCGGGCTAGCACCTCTTTCACTTTTCCCCCTCCCGGTAGCACGTATCTAGGATACGACATGCCTCCTCTTTTTTCCCAATCTCCTGTTTACCACACTTTTACCCAACCTCCTTTTTATCCATATCCATAGCCTGGTGCTCCAGCTCCCCCAGCATTACCACCTCCTCCTCCCTTTCCTTCTCAATCCCCACAATAGTAACCATCGCCCCCTCAGGGGCAGGTGCATGCACAACAAGGCACAACTTATCCTCTTCCCTCAAAAAATAAGAGGAAAGGCACTCAAAATCAAGTTGTCCTTGGTAATCCTGGACCTAATCAAGGTAATGCTCCTCACACTATGAAACAACAACAGGGCACTCATCCCAATCAGGACAAGCCTATTCACACGAACAAGCCTTGTTCTTATTGTAGTGTTGATGGCCATAGATGCGATAGCTATGGGAGTCTCAAGCAACATTGCGTATACATCAAGCCTCCCCTTCTGTCCCTCCTACTGTTGTGCCTAGCTAGCTGGTTGTGCTTACTAATCATTTCCCTTAGCAAGGATTTGTGGCTACCCAACCACATGAAGGTCAGGCAGCCACTCAACCTCTTCCGTCTGGTACTCCCGATTACCAGATTCTAATCATGAACTCTAATCAACCTTTAACCAGAGACATCAATATTCATACTACGTCTGTCCCCAAGCCACCTCCTTCGGTTTCTACAGAGCCTCTTTCAACACCTAAGGGTCCCTTGCAAATCCCTCAGCCTATGGCGGAGGTTCATACAAAGATCCCTAAGGGACCACTGCGCCGAAATGCTGCTAGAAAAGCTACCATTCGTATAGCATAGTCAATGATTTGGCACAATCCCCTACTGCCATTTCAACGTTGAAACTCCTCCAGTGGTGCCCTTCAGAACGAAGAGCTCTACTATCTGCCATGGGCACTGTAAATCCTGCTGATGATCAATTTATTTTCTTTGATGTTGACCTGTCATAACATCCTCCTTTCCCTGCTTCCATCACCTTCCAACTCCTAGTCAAGATCCAGAACGCTAACATTTCCCAGCGCATTATTGATGAGGGGGCATCCACCTTCGTGATGTCTTCTTCAGTTTGGAAGCAAATTGGATCACCTGAGTTGGCTCCTTCTATGATCACTCTCCGAGCATGGGATGGCCACGCCTCCAAGCCCATTGGTTTATTCTGCAATTGTCCTATTACTCTTGCGGGAAATACTGTTTGCATTGACATAGAAGTCATAGATGCCCCCTTAGACTACAACATTCTATTGGGTCGTAGCTACACTTATGCAATGTCTGTTTTCCCTTCCATAGTCCACCACAACATGTACTTCCCTCATAATGGAAATATAGTCACCACTCACCAGTTAACATATTACGAACCGAAGTCTCAGACCTCCCCTGAGTCCACTATCTCTTCGGTGGCCAACAAGCAAACTGTAGATCCTTTGACTAGTGTCTCACCTGGAGTCTACAAATATTCCTCATTGCTTGGTACATTCCCTGGTCTTCCTCCTCCTATCTCTAATCCCAGCTCATCAAATGTTTGCATGATGCAATCATCTCAGGCTTCTCTCAAGCGACCGTCCTCAACTAGTCAGTAGCTCTCCTCACCCTCCATAGCCTACTCCTAGCACCTCAATTCAGCCTTCTAGACCTCCTCATCCTGACCCTTCAGCTAGTATCCATGAGCCTCTCCACCCTCCTAGAACGGTTCCTCCAGGCCTTAACCATTTAGGAGTCATTGCGCCTGGCCATTACCCCTTCGGTCAGATACTGTTCCTAGCTCCCCCACTAGGAGTTTATACAACACCTGTCATGGCCACCCTCTCTCTTCCTAACCTGACCCTTGGGATTCCCATCTGGTACCTTGATCCTCCAGTCACTACGTTGCCTGGTCAACCCAAACCTTATCTTGCTTTGACCCAATAGGAACCACCTCAACAAGAACCACCTCCTGTTACGACTGCTTCGGGTAAGAAGGGAAAATCTCGCAAGAGGGCCTCAAAGGACAAGGCTACCCTAACTAACCCTGCACCTCCTCTGCCTCCAAAGCCCTATGCTTTATGTGGTGTCATCGGTCATGCCACCCGTACCTATCCCAAGTTTCCCCACATCAAGTCCATGGTTAAAGTCGCATTCCCTGAGTCTGCAGTCCCTGAAGCCTCTGTTTCTTCCTCGACTGCAGCCAAGAATCCTAAAAATATTCACACTAACCAACCTAGTGCGTTGTGTGATCTACATGGCATTACTCTCACCATTGTCCCCACCTTATGCATTACCACGCCTCTTTAGAGGTAGTTCGGGAGTACAAGATTGAACAAAACCAATCTGCCTCTCCAGTACTTGCGCAGTATGTTGTAGGCCAAACTAAGGATTTACCCGCTCCCATTGACATCCCCCCGCTTGATGTCGTGATGAAGGAGACTGTGGCCACCGTCCTCTACCTTTCATCATCCATGAGACCTTGGGTGGAAGTTCCCTCTAAATCTTCCCCTGTTTTTTCACTTCACCTCCCTTCAGCAATCACCCTTGGCTCAACATCAGTAGACCCCTTATCTTCTTGTTCTTCTATCATCTCCCGTGACAATGCACATGCGAACCTTTCTTCTCATGATCATGAGTTAGGTAACTTCGCGGTGTCATGTGGTCTCCCTTCCTCCAGTCACTCCATCTTCTATTGCGACGATGACATCATGGAAGCCATGTCCACCCCTAAATTCATCATTCCCGCCCATCAACGGGATAGCATCACCCATGGCCATGGTGACTTTCGTGATCTAAGCACAAGTTACACCTCTGGTAGTTCCAACACTCTACCTCACCATCGGTGTGTCAGTAGTAGACATCTTACCCAGATCACTCCCCCCCGCAGAGTGCGTTCGATTTCTACTCTGCGCTCAAGTTGCCAAAATTTTTCATCATCCTTCCAGTTATTGTCTTGTGGCACCTTTCATATGGACCTACCATCCACACCTTATATCATTTTTGCTGATGGTGCAAGTCGATACTCCAAGAATCTAGCTTTGGTAGGTTGGGCCATTTTTACCCCCTTGTACTCCCTTATTCTCTCAAACGGGCCATGCATTGGTACTACTACCAATAACTAGGCCAAATATGATGTAGTACGAGGTTTATTAGCCAATTCCCTTTCACATCGCATCCTCCACCTTCATTTTTGCTTAGATTCTCTTCTTCTTATCATGCAATTGAATTGTGTCTACCGTGTGCATAATCCTATCCTTTTTAGAAGATATTTATGAGTGAAGCTTTTGATGCGTGAATTTGAAATCATTACATTCATTCATGTACCTAGAGCACAAAATCACTATGTAGATAGCATCACAAACAATATTCTAGATTGGCATTTAGCACACACATTTAACACATGACAATAACATAAAAATATCAAAACGATGCATATCCATAATATGTGTCGTATAAATTTTTTTAGAGTCCATCCACTCTGATAGATATGACATGCCCATAGCATGTTACAAAACTCAAAACTGGGGGCACCACCTACCCCTACACACTAATCACTATTTGGAGGATTCTAAGCCAATGGCTCTGCTCCCGCAGCTCGTAGATCATGCATACCCTATCTGGCCATCACCATGCGCCGCATGACCCCTCAACACTCGGAGGGTAGACCAATACATGGCTCTATGTACTGGTCATCTAAGTCCTGCCAGTCGTGCTCTAAAACATCGGTCAGAAGCCTCTCACATCTATGATAGATATCCTCCAGGAGGGTTGCTGCATCCTCATTTTGCATCAACCTCGCTCCACTAGGTCCTGCGGTCCCCGATACTGCAAGTCATCCCATATATTCGGTTGGTTTTACTGGTGTTGTATCTCCATACCAAAAGTGAAAGAATTAGTATCACATACAATATTATAGAACTTTACATGCACATAAAAGATTAGCAATTTTTCACTTACCATCAGGCCCCCATATTCGGCCAGGCGGCAGTGGCAAATCCAGGTCCCCACAATAAATCATCCCACTATAGGGATAGTCATCTATATACACTGGAATCTGATCCCAATGAGCAAATAACTCGGGTCGGAACACCCGTCCAACCACCCCACCTCCTCCTTTGTACATTAGTCGACCCCACTAGCACATCCTAGGCTCTCTCAGGCCCCCATTTTGGATTTGTATGTGAGGTCGAAGTGTCGGGATATTCTCAAAGAAGAACGAGCATAAAATTGTACCATATGCACAGTCATGTTTCACTTGTCGCTTGCATAGCAATAACTATCATTTCAATGATGACAGCATCATCTGAGCCCACCCATAGTAGTTCCCACTCAAAACACTCTCCACCAGCATCATCTTCCCTCCAGTGATGTGATGGAGTGCCTGGTTTCCAAGGATCCGCAGCTCTGTTGTGACCATAACACGGGTCTCTCACCTCTCCAAGTCCCCGATGGGTATCCGAGTCTCCTTAACTTGGAGACCTAGTTGATAATGGCACTCTACAAACTCTATGATATTATGCCCCCACGGTAATACTGGCTAAGTATTCCCTACCATCCCAAGTGGTGGAAGACCAGTCAGGAAATATATATCCTGGGCCATCAACTCAATCCGTTGCCCCTGTACTATAAAGACCTCATGGTCTGGGTCCCAATAGCTGAAAATCCGGGCCAATAAGGGCTCTCCAGCTCTCATCAAAGGGTTCTCCACAAACTTTAGAATCCTAAACCTGGCCAATGCACTGTGGACACCCTGATCCTCCCGGATCTCTGACCGTAATGCGCCCAGGTCTCTTTCTCTCCAGTTGATCTGTATTTATACCATATCTACACAAAACCATCATATTTTTTATAATACAGATAGGAAATATTGTATCTCGTCATAAAAACCTAGTACTCAACCAAAAAACAGCACCGAAAAAACCCTCCCTGACAGGTCGCACTTTTCAGGCCCAAACCTGGGACAGGTCACAATTTTTTGCTCAAAACCTGCTACCCAGGTCGCACTTTTTGGCCAAAAAGTGTGACCCGTCCATGAGGAGGACCAGGGGTCTGTTCCTGAGCCCTAGAGACCTAATATGAACTTTTAATCCACTAAAAATAAAGAGTAGGGTTAGGCCTCTTACCTGCAACTGACAGATCTCGATTCCAACAGTCGGTTTTTCCACTACGATCGCCACAAGATTTAGGGCCTTCTCTCCTCTCTACATTCACCACAACTCCACATGCAAATGATTGAATTTGGAGGGAAAATGCCTTATTAAAATAGAAACCCCTGTTTTTTCTTTCACCCGCTACGACCCAACCATAGCTCCATTTACCAAACCATCTGTATCATTGGAAAGCTCTCACCAAACCTAAAATGGGTATCTATTAGTTTTTAGTGATTTCGTACTTCACCAGGACACATTTTTTTCCAAGAAGCATCACTTCACCCCTCCTCAAAATCGAATTTCTTCACTTGCAACACTCATACTGAGGGGCACCACTTTGCCCGCATACTTGTCCACAATCGTGTTGACTTTCATCGTAAGTTACCATCTGGTACTCATGTTTTCATGATCCCCATTCAACCTTTTTCTGTGTGGCATCACCATCGAGTCACCCTTGTTTAGAAAATTCGAGTTGAGTCATCATTGCATTCATGGAGTCTATCTCGAGTCCCTTTGAATCCCGTTATAGTCATCCATCCTTCAGTACTTGGTCCCTCTCTCATGTCGCACATTATGGCCTTCAGTTCCACTATCCCTTATCCCTCATGATATTGTGTCAGTCGCTACCAGGTCATCCATGCCCTTTATGATATAACAAGGGAAGTCGTCTGTTTGCTACTCAGTACCCCCCATTTCATCATCATCATCATTGGTGTCAGTCTGTCAGTCGCTCTACTATTTTCTCTCGTGCCTTAGTTGAGGATCCCTTATTTCCTCACCTATGGCGGACCTCCTTCTGTCGACATTAGCTCATTCATTCTAGAAGACAGGTCTAGAGGGCAGTGTACCCTGGTTCTAGCTTCCACTATTTTTCAGTGCCTCGAATCAGGCAAAGGGACTCCTTATTTCCCTTTGACTTTATTGTTTCTTAGCTCCAACTCCTTTTAGCATGATCGAGATGCGTATACTTGATGGTTCAGTGATGCAGTAGTTCACATTGGTGATTCCCAGGTGTGTGTGAGATGTCTCAGGCCTCATGAGGGGGTGGCCCTATAGGTAGCCCCCCACATACCCGAATGACCTCTTCATCACAGCCTTTGATGCAGATCCATACATTTAATGATGTCGGCCTTAGCTGCTTGCAAAGCCTTTTTTTTTGCATATATCAGTCAGATTTTCAGAGCCCTTTCCTGTTTTCAAGGGCATCTAGGTTTCATTTATACCTCATGTACTCAGATATTATCGTAAAATTCCTGGCTATTATCCCAGGCACAATATTTATGTGGGATTCATTATTATGTTGTTTATCTAGCTCATGTTTATGCCAACATGTATTATATTGGCTAGTTCCATGGTTTACTGGACACCTTATTGTTTGTACTTTTCCTCGGCGGGCATAGGTATGCCTCCCCCACCGCCTATAACATAGGTACTTACTCATCAAAGAGACTTGTCGCACCTGTAAGTCTCGCCTCCTCAGGGTCTAGTTCTTTTATCGCTTTGGTATACCTTATACTTCTCTCTCTTTGACTTCCCCTTTAATGTCTAGTGATTGAGTTCTTACAATGTACTTCAGTCATACAATTAGCTCCTAATGCTCGCACGCTGGGGGGCAATCTGTTACACCATTTCTTGGTCATCTAACCTTTTATCATTAGATGGACCCAAGTACACCATGTAAGACCAATTTTACCCTAAGTAAAATTGCTTTCACTATGAAAATAACTTAGTAAACCACCTTTATTAAGTTGTTTATGGTCTCAACAGGAAACCCCATGAGGAAATATTAAATAAATATACATTTGTTTGATTTTCCTCAAGGAATAATTAGTTAAACAACAGTTTAATTAATATTCCTTGTTATATTTAGCCCAAAAAAAGGAAATTAATTAGATAAATCAGTATTATCTTATTATTTTCTAATAATAATTATTTAAACCTTATTTAAATAATATTCTTTGTTAAATATGACTAAATCACCCTTAAATAATTAAAGAAATCGTTACTTATTTGATTATTACTCAACCATATTCTTAAACTTATAAATAAATCATTTATTTATTTATTATTTACAAATAAAGGGGTTTGAACCAAGTCAAATTCTTTTTCCCTCCAACAAATATAACAAATATTCCATAAAATTTGGATCTTGATTTGGTTAATAATATTTTAATTATGCACCAATGTCTAGACTAAATATTTTTTTATAAATAAAAGGGTTTTCCCATTCATTTATCACCTTTTTTTGCCTAAAGATCACTCTAGATCTATACTTTTTCTCTGACTATTGATCCACCATCATAGTTGTATTTTGCTACCATTTTTGTCTGGGTTTTCTACACCATCAAGAGAGAGGAATTTTAGATCTGAAGTGTTGAGGACTTACAAGAGCCCATCCCATTGAGGAGAACGGGGAACACCCTCTTGTGTTTTCCTCCCAGGTGCCATTAATACAAAATTCATTCAACATATTCTTGTCTTGTCTATTGGATGCATGGAGTAAATCTTTTTTTTTTCTACTGCTTAATGTTTTCTAATGCATAGATCTATATTTTTACAGCATTTATCTTTATCACCTAACTACAGATCTAAGGATATTAGCAGCCATGTTTTTTGTTAGGGCTATTTGTTATGCACAGATAAAGTGGTTTTTTTTCATACGCTTGGAATTAAGATTCATACTAACACCAATCAGAAAGTATAGCGTTATCAATTCCAGGCACATACCTTAGTGAATTCTCCTTGTTCTACGTAGAATATTTGATCTAGCTATTTTTTTTGCGTGCACTCTTTCCGGAGTTACTCTACGAAAATCCTCTTCTTCATCCTCGCCATCTAATACCCATCGCGAACTAGTTTTTCACTTTCAACAATTGTTTTCCTTTTTTGAGTGGTAGATGAAGTTGGGCCAACATTGTGTGTGAAATATTGATATTTTCCCATATTATTTTTTCCTCTTTGCTTGTATATTCCTCCCATGTAGAAGATCTATTTTTCAATGACCTCTTCAACACCTATTAGAAATTATTGATCTTTTGTTGATGCAGTATGATTTTCCTCACTATGCTCTCTATTTTTTGGAAACAATTTCCCACACCAACAAAATACCTATTTATAAAAAACTTCGATAACAACAATGTCCTATCTTTGAAACCATAAGTTTGAATTACCATATTGTTTTCTCTTTCCTCATGCTCCCCTTTTCTAAATATGAAAACATAAGCCTCTACAAATATTCGAGGAGGCTCTTGTCTAGTTACCATGCAATAGACTTGCTTAACAAACACATCTTCAATTAAACAAAAATTTATAGAAATTGTATGCTTCCACAGTATAGGATACCATAACTTCATTGGTTCCTCATCAAAATTGAATTTGGGATTATAGGGTGAATTATCAAATGCATGGCTTGACACAAGGGTAGTTATCATATACACCATCATAAAAAATCTATTTCTCTTGGATAATCTAAGTAGATAAAAAGCTAAGTCATTGGAAATGACATCAACCCAGTCAAAAATAAAATTATTTTCTTATGAGTGATAAAGAACATAGAAAATGTGTTTGTAACATGTGTGTAACCAGCTTCAAAAATAGAAGAAAAGAGATATGAACGCCTTAGAAATGAGCCACTTCGGGGGGCAACCTCCAATACATTACATAAATGAAAAATTATTCGATGATACAATTTACAAAACCCCCTTTCTATATATAGGAATCCATGGGGCCATAATGTAATCCTAGTGGGCCACAATGTAATCCTAGCCAACCTAACAATAATAATTTAAGGGCACAATAATAACAAAATGGGGGTTACAAGGGTACAATAATAACAATAAGGGGGTTACACTAACAACAATAAGGGACTATACTAGTAATATAGGGACCTAACATGCCCCTCTCCTTAAAAAAGTGTTGTCCTCAACGCTTGAGTAGCTCTGGGTGCTTCTGTATAAAATTCTCATCCTCCCATGTAGAATCTTCAGTGGGTAAGTTCTTCCACTTGATGAGATACTCCGAAATTGATCGATTCCGTAGCTGTCGAGTTCTTGTTTCCGTGACTGCTTCAGGTTCCAATATGATTTTTCCTTCCTCATCAAGTTCTAGCAATATTGTTTGAACTGAAATATTTTCACCTATAACCTTCTTTAAGCATGAAACATGGAAAACTGGATGCACTCGCGAAGAAGCAGGAAGCTCCAATTTGTATGCCATAGTACCAATCTTTTGCAACACCTTGTAAGGACCATAGTACTTTGGCGGTAATTTATTATCCTTCTTAGCTTGCTTGAGGGACATTTGTTTGTATGGTTGTAGCCGTAAAAATACCCAATCTCCTACATCAAAACTTTTCTCGCTGTGATGTTGATCTGCCTGTTGTTTCATTCGATTTTGTGCCAAATTCAGGTTATCCTTTAAGAGTTGGAGAACTTCTTGCTGATGCTCGATGTGATCTTCCACTGCTTGAACCTTCGAATTTTCTCTTAAAGATGATGTGATGGATGGTGGATGATATCCATAAAGTCCCATAAATGGGGTCATTTTTGTTGCAGTATGGAAGGAAGTGTTATACCACCATTCAGCAAGAGGTAACCACTTGACCCATTGTGTTTGTTTATCAGATACAAAACAACGAAGATATCCTTCCAAACATTTATTTACGATCTCAGTTTGACCATCAGATTGAGGATGATAAGATGAGCTATGAGCTAATTGAGTACCCAAACAAGAAAATAACTCGTCCAAAAATTTCCAGTAAAAATGGGATCTCTGTCGCTCACAATAACCCTTGGGCTTCCATGTAGCTTTTGAATTCTATCCATAAATGTAGTAGCAACTGTACTTGCTTTAAATGGATGAGATAATGCACAAAAGTGTGCATACTTGGTAAGTCTATCAACTACCACCATGATGACACTCTTTCCTTCAGACTTAGGTAAACCCGTGATAAAATCCATTGAAATCTCCTCCCAACGTTGACTTGGAATGGATAAAGGTTGTAGAAGTCCCGGGGTCTTAATTGTTTCCACTTTATTCTGCTGGCAAACCAAACATTCCACCACAAACTTTTGAATATCAGATTTAAGGCCATCCCAAAAAAATTCTTTCTTCACCCTCTGGTAAGTTTTTAAAAATCCTGAGTGTCCTCCTAAAGGAGAAGTGTGCAATTCCAGAAGAATCTTTTGTTTTAGTTGGGAATTCTTGCAAAGATATAAGCGATCTTTGTACCATAAGGAATCATTCTTCCAACTAAATGTATCAGATGTACTAGTATCTTGCTGCAACTTTTGAATGAGTGTCCATACATCTTTGTCCTTCTTCCATTCATCTCTTGCTTCAGTTATCCAATCTGGTTGGATAATAGAAATGGCACAAAGCAATGCTTCCACCTCTTCATTCTTTCTTGAGAGTGCATCTGCAACAACATTAAGCTTTCCTTTTTTGTAGATTATTTCAAAGTCATAACCCAACATCTTTGTGACCCATTTTTGCTGCTCTTCTGAAGATAGTCGTTGTTCCAAAAAGTTTTTAAGACTATCATGATCAGTTTTTACCTTGAAGTGTCTTCCCATTAGGTAAGTTTTCCATTTCTTTAGTGCATGCAGTATTGCTAACATTTCCTTCTCATAAATAGGTTTCTGTAAATACTTTCTTTTGATTGGACGACTTTCAAAAGCAATGGGTCTTCCTTCCTGCATTAAAACTGCACCAATTCCATTTCCTGAGGCATCACATTCCACAATAAAGGTTTTTGTGAAGTCCGGCGTAGCTAAGACCGGTGCTAGGCACATTGCCTCTTTAAGATGTTCAAAGGCCTTAGTTGCTTCAGGAGTCCATGAAAATGCATCTTTCTTCAATAATGTTGTTAGAGGTGCTGCTATTCTCCCATAATTCTTAACAAAATTGTGATAATACCCTGTTAACTCGAGAAATCCTCGCAACTGCTTTATGGTCGTGGGGAATTTCCATTCCTTAATGGCTTTAATTTTGTTAGGGTCTACTTTAACAGCCTCGTGAGATATAATATGACCCAGATATTCCACCTCTTGTACTCCAAAGAAACATTTGGATGTTTTTGCATATAATTGTTTCTCCTCCAATAGTCTGAGCACCCTGTCAACATGTTCAACATGATCCTTCCAAGACCTGCTGTAGATTAGTATATCATCAAAAAATACTAGCACAAATTTTCTAAGGAAGGGTTGAAAATGGAGTTCATCAACCCTTGAAATGTAGAAGGTGCATTGGTAAGGCCAAAAGGCATGACCAAAAATTCATAATTACCCTCATGAGTTCGAAATATTGTTTTTGGAATATCTTCAGTATTCATTCTAATTTGATGATATCCTGAACGAAGATCCAACTTGGTAAAATAAATTGCTCCATGTAATTCATCCAATAATTCATCAATCACAAGAATGGGAAATTTATCTTTAATGGTGAGCTTATTGAGCTCCCTATAATCCGGACACATTTGCCATGATCCCTCCTTCTTGTGTACCAATACTATAGGAGCAGAGAAAGAACTTTGACTAGGTTGAATTATACCCGCCTCTAACATTTCTGCAATCATACGTTCAATTTCGCTCTTTTGGAAGTAAGGATATCTATAGGGCCTGATGTTTGGAGGAAAAATTCCTGGAATAAAATTAATAGCATGATCATGATCACGAATAGGTTGGAGTCCTTTGGGAGTTTCAAACACCTTGGAATGATTGTCCAAAACTTGTTGGAGATCTGCAGAAATAGATGATTTTGATGTCAGAACTTCTAGTCAGCATAATTTTGCAATTACACCTTGTTGTTCTTTCTTTAGAAGCTTTGTCATGACATTAGAGCTTATTATCTTTCCTGGATTCCCTCCAATACCCCGTAATTCAACTTCCTTTCCTTCTGAAAAAAAATTCAAGAAAAGTTCTTGAAAATTAAAAGCTATCGTCCCCAAAGATTGTAACCATTGTACTCCTAGTACAACATCAGCACCTCCCATAGGAATGGAAAGCATTGGACTAGTCAATACATATTCCCCTATGGTTAGCTTGATATTATGGCATTTTCTAGAGAGATTTATAGTTCCTCCATTTGCAACCATCACTTGACACTCTGGTGCTGGGTATAGGAAACAATTTAATTCCTTGGCTACCTTACGATGAATAAAATTATGGGTGCTACCTGAATCAATCAACACTATTACCTTTTTCTTCTTGATTTTTCCTTCTATATTGAGAGTTTGAGGAATGGTAATTCCTGCCAGTGCATTACATGATATGGTCAGATTCATTTCTTCCTCTTCTAGGGCTGGTTCCCAGTGTATATCCTCTTCTTGTTCATTTTCTTCTTCCTCTTCACAATCTATGTAAAATAATTTCTTCTCAGCACACTTATGACCTTTAGTGTATTTGCTATCACAACTGTAGCAAATCCCTTTTTCTCCTTTATCTTCCAATTGTTGTGGTGTCAACCTTGTAGGTTGTGGAAATCTAGGCGTAGCAACACTTCCTTCTTTATAGAATTGAGTGGTAGGCTTCCTTGTCACCATTACTTTACATTCAAATTTTCTTGCCAACCTGAATGCCTTCTCCAATGAATCTGGTTCCAAAACGCGAACTTCATGTTGGATATTATCATTTAAAGTGTGTATGAAGAGATCGATCCTATGTTCCTCTGGAATATCAGTTGCCCTTATATTCAATTTTTGGAATTCCTCAATGTGCTTCCCCACTAAACCCCTTTTTTTGAGATTTATCAATTGGCTAAAGAAGGTGTTTCTTTTTGTATCCTCATAATCTGCTATCATTTCTTCTGTAAAATTTGACAAAGTGACAATTTTTTTACGGGAGCAAAGCCATCGATACCATACAAATGTATTTTTTTCTAAATGTAAAGTTGCAATGCGTACCTTTTTTGTGTTTTGTACATTGTGGAGATCAAAATATTGCTCCATCTGTAGTATCCATGTTACAGGATCCTTTCCATCAAACTTCCTCATATCCATTTTTGGAATATGATGGTTCTTCTCGCCAAAATTAGAGTTTATGAAATCACGATTAACATTGATTTTGTTCTCATCATGAGGTTCTTCTACTATCTTTTCACCATTAAGAAACATTTCTTGTATCAACTTTGTCAAACCTTCGATGTCTGTTTTTAGATCATTCTTCATGTTTTCCATGTTGTATTTCATGTCATCCATCTTAGCTTCCATGCCAGCTTCCATGCCATCCATATTAGCTTCCACGCCATCTATCTTAGCTTGCACGCCATCCATATTAGCTTCCATGCCTTTCTTCAAAACTTCCATTTCATTTTTTGTTGCTCTTTGCAAGAGTGAAATTTTTTGCACTTGCTCTTGTAATTTTGATAGATCATGTTGCAATTCTTCATCTTCATGAGTCATAGTAGAGCCTTCTGAAGGCTTAATGGGTGTTGAATTATTTTTACGGGGCATCTTTTAGAACCCAATACTGATATATATTCTACAATATTCCCTTGGAATCAATTCAAATAGATTCTTCGAACAAGACTTATGCAATTAGGAAAAAAATACACACCTTTTTCTTGCTTTTGAGGAGCTTGATATTGAAATTGGATTATATTTGTGATTTAAAAACTTCAATATCTGATTTTTAGTACCAATGTAGCCCTATGAATTATCATTTGAATGCCATAGGTCTGACCTAATTTGGATTCTCCAAGACAAAGTTGTGTCCAATCTCCCGCAATGACCTAATTATGGACTGGTTCAGTAGAGCGAACTTGTACGACTTGCCACGTGGCACTATTTCATCCTTCGTCTCTGAAATTGATAGCCAAGAAACTAAAGTCCGTTTACTTGCAACCACTTTTTACGGCACTCCAATCCGATGCCCAGAGAGAGAGTTATTGAAATTTTCCCACGATCACCTCTTTGAATTGAAATTCAGGAGCTTGAAAAAGCACTACATTCCACAGATCATATCTCCAAAAATATTGCGAACCAAGCTCTAAAATTTTTTGAAGAATTTCTTCAGGATTTCAACTTCTCACCATAAGAATTTTAGATTCTGAACCTTCGTATAAAAACATTTATAGCGTAAATTCCACGATGACCTGTTTAGGAGCTTGAAAAAAGACCTAACTTCCACAGATCATATCTCCGAAAATATTGCGAACCAAGCTCTGAAATTTTTAGAAAATATTCCTCAGGATTTCAGCTTCACCCCCTAAACATTTGGGCTTCTGAAACGTCATATAAAAAAAGGTATAGCGAAAATTTCACAATGACCTATTTGGAGCAACGAAACCCTAGAATCCAAAGCTCTGATACCAAATGTTGTGTAACCAGCTCCAAAAATAGAAGAAAAGAGATATCAACGCCTTAGAAATGAGCCAATTCAAGGGTGAAACCTCCAATACATTACATAAATGAACAATTCTTTGATGATACAATTTATAAAACCTTCTTTCTATATATAGGAGTCCATGGGACCATAATGTAATCCTAGTGGGCCACAATGTAATCCTAGCCGACCTAACAATAATAATTTAAGGGCACAATAATAACAAAATGGGGGTTACAAGGGTACAATAATAACAATAAGGGGGTTACACTAACGACAATAAGGGACTATACTAGTCATATAGGGACAAAACATAACATTTTTGTAGTTTCATGTTCCATAACACGGGGAAAGATCCAACATAAGTCCCTAAATGGTTTTCTAAACCAAAAAATATCTAGCATAGAAATATGAGAAAGAACCTCAGAAGTTGGAGAAATGAATTCTTGAATAAAGTCAACCCAGCTTGCTTCTAGCTTCAGGAATCATTAGAGAAATTTTGAGGTCTAAAATGGGCCTCATGAGGAATATTATAAAATAATAGTGGAAATAATAAAATAAAATTAGATTACATCATCAAATTTTAGAGGGAAAAAAGAAAAAAATATTTTTTCAACTCGTATTTTTAAATTATCTCCTTATGGTTTAACTCAAATCATGAGTTTCAAAACTTGTTGGATGCAGAATTTAACTCATCATCCAATGAGTACCCATGTTGCATACTTTCGATGGACCCTTATACATGAAAAATGAGAAATACATAAAAAAATGTGTTTGCAATCATGTTTTTCATGTATTTATCAGTTTTTTGTGTAGCAAGGTCCATCAAAAGTATGCAACATAGGCACGCCTTGAATAAGGAGTTAAATTATGAATCCAATGAGTGCTCCCACCCAAAATTTGAGTAAAACCATAAGGAGCTAAGTTGAAAATATGAGTTGAAAAAGTACTTTTTTCTAATTTTGTTTTTTTTAATCATTTTACGTTTTTACTCCAAAAATGGTGAATCATCCCGCAAGGTCGGCATCATCATATTGAATCCTATTGGTTCTTATAAATTTTATTTTTGTTGTAATTTTTTGTTTTGAGACCCATTTTAGACCTCAAAATTTCTCCAATGCTATTTGCATCTGACAATTTTAGACAGCTATTTAATTCTAGTAACTTGAGTAACCATCAAAATGCCTCAGGATTGAGAGGAACCTTTGTTGCTCCTAGAATATTTTTTTTAGTTATTGAATCAAATTGGCTTTTGCATTGATAAACAATTTATCTAAAATCAAATACTTCTAGAACACACCCAACTTTCACTAATCCACTACTCCAAATATTATTTCTTTTTTTATTTTCCTTTGGATAATTCACATATCATTTATAAGTCGTCAACCAATAAAAGTTCTCAATGATATGAGAAATTGAGGTAATCATATCACTTCAAATAACCTATTTCCTTTCTTTGCTACTGATTTTTTCTTTGCACTAAAAAATACACTATCAATGAATAAAATTTACAAATTCCATTCGACTTTACAATCCTTTGTTTTCTTCACAATCACCAGTTGTTACTATTACTTGTGTGAAAATTGCTACACACTAAACTCTAAATAAATATCAATTAAAGATACCAAAGAAAATTTTATAAAAATTAACGGAAATAAATTCTGAAATTCCAAAAGTTTCCTATCCATTTACTCTGTACTTTTCTCCTACTTCGAGATCATTGATATAAGTGTCATAAGAATGAAAAATTTACGATATAAAAAAGAAATTAATTACCCGTGATAATGACAATTAGCTAAGAAACTATTACTAATAGTTGTAAATATTAAATTGTGCAACGACATTCACAAATAAATATCATGTGTAGATGTGTTTAACTACCTTTTATGACAAATTGACTTGACAACTACTTCACACCACTATGTAAAATTGAACCAAATTTTATTTAAAGATAAATTGACACACAGTTTCGACTACTGCAGTTTGAAGCTAACTATCAAAATGTGTTCAAGCCAGCTGGACATAGTTGCATATATTTCCTCGCACATTTATTCCACATACCTACATCCAACATTGTCATACCAAGAGGTAACTCCTGAAATTGAATTTTGTTCTTGCCTTAAGATTAATCATAGATATATAAATGGTGGGAGAGACTCTTGGGTTTCATCTCCCAATGTCTCTTCACCTTCTAATTATCCTTATTTTATATTTACAATATTTACATGGGTTTACCTATTCCCAAAGATTAAGTGTCAACATTACCCCCCTTAATATGAAAGGTTATTGGTCAGTCCAAGAATCATTCTGAAACTTTCAAAATTTTCTCTGCCAAGCACTTTGGTGAAGATATCTGCAATCTACTCATTTGTGGAACAATGGTGTAGTTGGAATGTCTTGGCCTTAACATGAAGTCGAATAAGATGGTATTTTTTTATTGATGTGCTTCGTTCAATCACGGAACCTTGGTTTCTTGACCAACTTTATTACAGAAGTGTTTTCAATCATGAGAGGAGTTGAATGCACTTGTTTCTCCTTCAAATCTTTCAAAAATTTCTTGAGCCAGACAATTTCCTTTGTTGCTTCAACTAGTGCCACATATACTGCCTCAGTTGTGGAATCTTCTAGAACTAATTATTTGCGTGAACTCCAGGAGACAACTCCCGATACAAGGCTCATAGCATAACCTAAAATAGATACCTAGTTTCTTTATGTCCATCAAAGTATGAATCAGAGTATCCAATCAAGTTGAAGTTGCCCACCTGGGTGTACTCAAGTCCAGAGTCTTAACTTCCTTTCAAGTAATTTAAACCTCTTTTTTCATTAGACCAATGTCTTGCATAAGGCTTTTTCATAAATCTGGAGAGGATTCCAACAAAAAATGAAATTTTTGGTCTAGTAGTAGTCAGGTAGTTGAGACTTCCTATGAGTTTTCTATAATTTATTGCATCCTCAAATTCTTTCCCTTCAGTGGATGTGAGATTTAAAATTTGTTCCATTGCAGTGGTTAAAATATTTCACTCATTCATGATAAACCTATTCAATAGATCTCAAATTTACTTCTTGTGGGAGAATAATATAAACTTCAGATGTTGTGCTACTTCAATACCAAGATAGTTGTGAACATAGCCCAAGTCTGTAATTTCAAAACCTTTCCTTAATTCCTTCTTTATAGATTAAATATAGCTCTCATTGTTCCCTGACATAAAAATATCATCTACATACACCACAGGATATACAATTATTTTTCCAACATTCTTGACAAACAAAGTTGCATCATCAATATCATAATGTTTGAAGTTGAGTTTCAGAAGGTTCTCAATTAACTTCTCGTACCAAACTCATGGAGCTTTATTAAGTCCATACAAGGATTTTACAAGCTTACATACTTCATGTTCCTAAACCTTCACAACAAATTCTTCTGGTTGGGACATAAAACATTCTCTTTCATATATCGATTCAAGAAAGTGGTTTTTACATCCAATTGATGGACTTTCCAACAATTTTGCGCTACTAAGGAAAAGAGTGTTTTTATGGTAACCCGTGTTTTTGTGGTGGAAAACTATCCTCATAATCGACCCCTTTCTTCTATGAAAAACCTTTGCCATAAGCTTGGATTTGTGCTTGTAAAGTGAGCCATCAAATTTATACTTATTCTCATAGACCCACTTGCATCCTATTGGTTTGGCTCCCAATGGAGGATCAACCAGATTCCAGGTGTCATTATTTATCAATGCATCATATTATTTATGCATCACTTCTTTCCATTCATCATGACAAGCGGCTTATTTGAAGGAACTTGGTTAAAAATATGTAGACAAGTTCAGTTCGCAATCATAAGAAACATCCTTATCAACGGGTGAATCAAAATCATCTACATGACCTCCATTTTTTCTGGTTGAGCTTCTTCTTCCTATCTTTCCAACCTCATTAGGATGAACACTTTCAAATGTATTTGTCATCCATTTTGGATGAAATTTCTAAGATGGCCCCTGCTCAGTTGACTGAGATGGGGTTGAATCAAGATTTAATCTCCCAATTATTTCAATCACATCACTCAAAGTGTCATCAGTGTTTGGAGCTTCGTGTGGGGGAGAGAGTGCTTCAGAAAAAGATTCCACAGATTGATCCATTATAGAAAACCACCCTTCAAGATGAGGAATCTCATTATCAAATTCTTGAAAATATCTTTCATGTTCGCATTTGTATACGCGATCAAGTTGTTGCTCAACAACATTTTCAGCCTTTCAAAATATTCAAGGATTGGCACTGATAATAATATGAAATACTAGACCAAAAACTATCGAGATACACTAAAGTGTTCTCAAACTAACTCCACCACCAAACATGAACTTATAGTTTATACCAGTAGATTTATGTTCATTGTGTTCCCATTAATAAATAGTTCATGCCAGTAGCTTTATGTTTAATTCCTTCAATTCAGTTGATTTTGGTAATAGAAATGATAAAATCGTACATAGGAAATCTCAAACATTTCAATCCAAACATAAATAAACATTATAATTCATTTGCAATAAAAAACCAATGAATTTAAGCGAAATGTGCAAGTCAAGGAATAGAAACTCTCTTTCAGGATAGTTTGTACCTATACACATATTATGTTAACTAATTAGCCATCATTTACAATGTACCCAAAAACCTAAATATTTGAATGAAATACAAAATAATAGGAAATATCAGAAAATAAATAAATAAATAAAATAAAATAAAATAAAATAAATAAATAATCACCATACACTAAACTATTCTCCGAATAATTCCACCAACCATTGTAACAAACTCGGTGAAAATTCCACGTATAAATTTAAAATAATAACCATGGTTGATGGGACACTTATTCCAAGTTGAATCTTGGGAAAAACCATCCTCATGGGTGTTCTTTTCAGTTTATTATGTATAAAGTAAATTGGCAAAGAAAATGGAAAAGGCTTTGGAAACGAAAAATGTCATATTTGGAACATTTATTTACGAAAAATAACGAAAATTAGGAGAAAAGGGAGATGAAAGGTCACAGGTTTCATGTCAGGATAAAAATGAAGGAAAATGATGGAAAATGAAGAAAATAGAGGCCTCATAAATAAAAAGGCTTTGAGAATTAGTTGGTACCTTTGGTCAGTGCCTTTTTAGAGCTCTCTCTCTCTCTCTCTCTCTCTCTCTCTCTTGGACACTTCGAGTTTTTTGGATCACTTTGGCATTGGAGCAAGAAAGACAAAGAAAGCAGGAAGAAGGAAGAGTAGGATCAAGTATCTAGAGTAAGATTCTTTCCAGGTATTGATTTTCATGTGTGATTTCCTTCATAGATTTGGCATGCATGGTATTTCATGTTGTTCTTTTATTTCTTTCCACGGTATTTTTCCAAGTGTGATAGTGTTTTTAGCCTAGCCTTGCCATTTTCGAATAGCCTTGATGAGATGGGTTTATCATACTTCGGTTGATATGGATTTCCAGATTGGATTCGAAGCTGAGTGAGGTGGATCTCTGAATTGATAAAACACATTGCCTAGTAACCCCTAAACCAGAATGTAGGTTTCGGTAAAGCCAGATATTGTATTACCTCGATGGGCCTATGAATCCTTTCTTGTGAATGGTGGGATGTATAGTAAATCCTAGAGGTGGTTTGCCTCAGTTTAGGGCCTAGTGATCCAAAATGGATTGCGGTAAATCCTGAGAGGTGGGTTCTCTCTCTTTTGGCCTAATAATCCTAGGATGTGATGTATGGTAAGTATTGGAGAGTGTGCCTCAGTTTAGGGCCTAGTTATCCCTGATTCATAATGTGGATTACAGTAAGTCATGATAGACTAGGAGACAGAAAAATTCATTACTGTGTAGGAAGAGAACTCTGATAACATTCATGACTGTTGGTTTCTTTTTAATTGGTTGTGTGTCGCAAATTCATGCTTCGAATATGGCACAGGGGTGATTCGCTGAAGAGAGACTTGGCTCAGCCAATCTATAGTCGAGTGGAACATGGAAGCGCCATATCCAGTTAGTTTTTATATCCATAAATGAGAAGCTAATTCCTTTGGTATTTGATGCATAAATGTATTGGTTATTATGTGGATTTTATTGTTGTTGTGTCCATTTTATTTCTATTTTTATTATGTTTGTTATAAAAATTTATGTTGAAAATGATGATATATGGCTCTCTCCATGTTTTTTACTTGTACATGAATGCACAATGTATATATGGTCAAATAGAGTGTAATGCAACTAATGATGTAAGGAAAAAATTCTTCTTAGTGATTCTCAAATAAGTATGAGACCCCTTTACTCTATTTTTTTTATGATACCTGTAGCTTTCATGTTTGTGACATGTTTGAAAAAATGCATGTCATGGGTAGGAGGGGTCCATGTGATTTCTTAATGATGCGATTTATTCCTTATCATTGTCTTGTTATTATTTATTATCTCTGAACTTTTCATGAAGTTCTTAGCCTGAAAAGGTTGCTCAAATCCTAGAGATGCGGATACAGAACTAAGTTTTTGGGGACCTGGCCTCTGGCATGCAGTGTTATGCATTGGGATATAACCTCCTGGCCACTGGCATGTATTTTTATGCCTATGGCTATGGCTAAAAGGGGTAAAAAAGTCAGTGTGACTCAAGGGTAATAGGCCTGAATGGTTGGGTTACCTCTTGGGGGTGTTGTGGTTGTTGTACAAGGTTTGTAGGTTGTGTTTTCCATTAATTCCACTTCCTTAAAGTTGCATAGGAGGTTGAATATAATTGTAGTAGCCTCTCATCACATGTTTACCCTGGTTGTCCAGTCACTTGGGTAGATGTGGGAAAAGGATGATACAGACTAGATGGGAAGTGTGTTGATCATGCATTTATGTTGTTTGCATATGCATTTAGTATGCTTGTGGTCTATGTGTGTTTGCTGCATTTTCATGGTGTTAATCATGGTTGTAGTGGTGTCACCATCAAAGTGTTGATGGTGTGGTTGTCAACATGTTTTCATGGGTGTATAACTGGTTATGTGTTGTTCACACTTATGTATTGTCATGCACGATTGCTTACATGTTGCTATGTGTTGTGTATGCATTGCTTGTTTATGATAGGTTGCATATTGGTCATGATTGTGTGTTTTTCGTGTATGCTTACTTATGTGATGCCATATCTGGGACATTCATTGGTCATTCATGATTGGTTATACATGTCAAACGGGCGTATATGGTCAAGTTTGCATTAGTTTGGTAAATTTTGTTGTGCATAAGTTCATTGTATGCAATTAGGTCATCATGATGATATTGGTATGTTATGATGCTAATGTGTTGGCTAAGATAGATCAAGATATGCAGATCATCAAAGTGAAGTTACATCATTGTTCCTTGAGGCAAGAGCATGTCATCATATAGGTTTGGATGTTGGGAATGTAGGTATGTAGGTTAAGGATTGTTATATGCATTATGGTTACGAGTATTCCTTTGATTATATTTATTTTATAGTTACATACATTATAGATGCTAGTTGATTAGTGCGGTTATATGTACATGTGTCGGATGGTCATGAATGATAGAAACATGTGGTGGTATGCATTGTTATTATTGTTTTATATTATCTAATTTATATTTTGTTGATGAGCATGTTATGGGTTAACTTGTTATTCTATGATAGTTTGCTTGATGATTAGGTTACATGTTGTTGATGAGAATGATATATAACTTATTGTTGTTACATGATAGTGACTTTATGGTTAGGGTTATGGCATTCAGGCACGAGTCAACCTAATTATGATAGTGTGTTGTATTATGTCTATACTGACTGTGCATATGTGATTGTTATGCATGAATGACAAATTTTTATGAGATTTTGATGTGAAAATGTTAGTTAGTTGTTGTGTGGATATCATGACTTTATGAAGATATATAATTCTAATATAGATTGATTGTGTAGACAAGATAGCCTCCCCTAAGATACATCAAGGTATGAATTTTCTTATGTCATCTATTTGGTGTTTGAATGTTTGATTATGTTGTTTATTTGGTGTTTGAGTGTTTGGTGTCTATTATGTCGTCTATATGTTGTTGAATGTTTGATTAATCACATGACATGAGTATGTGTCTATAATATTGCATAAATAAATGATCATTTTTTAGGATGATTGTACTAACGCATTATGTGTCAAGAGAATTTATATGTACTTGAGTGTAACTGTGTGCTAGTTGTAGTATTATGATTTTGATTGTTGTTGATTATGACATGGTTTTTAGATTTGGTAAAGATTGATTTTAAATTGATAGATATATTTTCTTGATATTTGGAATATATGGTTGAAATGTCTAAGCAGTTGTAGGGAAACATGCTTGATATTAGTGTGACAAGGTAATAGTTGGTGTCTTTACATAAATAATTGTTGGGTAATGTGACAGTACATAGTAAGACTCGATTGCAACAATGTAAATGGTAAAAAAAAAATGAATTGGATAAGAATTAATTGGGCTATGTTTGGAAACCCTAATTCCAAAAAAATGACTGCTTTGCATGGAATAGTAATTATTCTTAACCTTCATTTCATCTTACCTTATGTGGATATGTTCTAGATTCATGAACATGTATTTGACAGGTATAAGAATAGCTAGATTTTTCAAGAAATTGGAGTTCCTTGAGAGGTGTACATTTTCAGTTACAAGGCAACGTGTTTGGACACAACAAGGTAAGCTAACTAGCATGTTGTTATGCTTATTTATGCACTGAAAGTTATGTGTCTATGATAGTATGATTCAAGGGATTCCGTGGCAAAATATACTTCCATGAAATCTTGAAGAAGACTCGGGTTGAGATTTCCTTTGGAAGTATTGGAAATCATGGGTATTGACTCATGGTGATTGTTTCTAGTCTTGCGCTTTTGGTCTTTAATTATTTGTGAGCTTGAATTTTAGTCTTGTTATGCCTAGTGCATATTTATTCCACTTTGTAGTGGTATCATATTGATTTTTGTTTTTCATGGTATTCCTCTTGTTTTTTCTTGTTCTTTCATTTTATATTTTGAGTGTCTTTGGAATTGGTTTGGGAAAAGAGGAAAGTCAATGGACCTCGGGGAGAGTTGTGTGGTACCCTACAAGTAATGTAAGACATGGATGAACCTTGGTGCATGAGTAAGTGTAGTGGAAGGTAAGAATATGACAGTCGATTGGACTGGTTGGGACCATTGTGGTAAATGTATGGTGACAGTATATACATGAGAAAGGAAACAAAAAAGGTAAATAAAATGGATATGAGGTGCTATATTCCTTGGCTAATTTGGGGACTGTGGTTCTCAATGTTGTGCACAGATAAAGGTCATTCCCTTAACCTATACCTTATTATATCTGATAATTATGATGTGATCATGATTATGCTAGTCTTTAGATATGTATAGATGTATGTATGTATGTCGTGGTCTGATTAGATTGTGATTTTTTTCTATAATGATTATATATATGTATCTATGTTAGTGTATGATAGGGTTTTCAAGGATCATCCTTGTGGAGGAATGATTTCTTATGCATGTAACTGGTATGAAAAGGTTCTTGGTCTTATGAGGAATCAAATGGGAAAAGTAACTCTCACAAATCTATGAGGTCAGTATCATGTGGACATGAATTCATATTATATACTTGTATTGTGCCTATGTTGATGTTATAGATAGTTAATGTTGATGGGTACATCAGCGAAGTGAAAGTTGTGTGATCTGTGACATGCTAGGATACACATCAATAGTGGAAAGACACTAGAATCAAGGTTTCTTGTGGGGTCAGTGTATGGTCTATGGAATTTTAATACTACAGTTTTGTATATGTTGCACGTGTTTTATATTCAGTGATTGTACCTATGGTGATGTATACATGTATATGTGTACTATTGTGTACATCTGATGTTGTATGTTTGTTGTATATATGGTGTTGTTTTATATCGTATATGTAGTTCTAGGTATAGATGGTGCTATGTACATGTGGGATATGAAGTCTTGTGTACATACCATATTCTACGCATGTTGGATATGTGGTGTTATGTGCATATGGTGTTTTGCGCTTGATGGATATGCAGTGTTATGTACATATGGTGTTATGTACATGTTGAATATGCAGTGTTATTTACATATGGTCTTGTGTGCGTGTTGTACATATGTTGTTGTGTGCATGATTGTACATGTGGCATTATGTGCACGTGGTGTTGTGTACATGATGTAAATGTGGTGTTGTGTGCAGATAGTTTCATGTACATGTCATGCATGTGGCATTGTGTACATGTGGTATCGTGTACATGTTATGTTGTGCACACGTTGTGTAGGTAGAGTTGTGTACAGGTGGTACTATGTACATGTTTTGCATATGGTACTGGTATAAATGTGGTAGTTTATGCATGTCCTACATGTTGTGTTGTAGGCATGCGGTACTATGTATGTGCATGGTGTAGTCATGGAATTGTGACATGTGTATTCATTGCATTGTAATCTATATATGTATATGTATTGTGTTGAGTTATGCACCAGATGTAGGTGTAGGTTTTGTCTTGTATTATACGTCGGGTGTAGGTGTATGTTTTTTATCTCGGTGTAGGTCTATGTATTGTGTTGTATTGTACACTAAGTGTAGGTGTAGGTGTCGTATGCCGATGTCAGTGCATGTATTGTATGGAGTCGTATATCTTATGTGGGTGTACATTTTGTTATGTACATTTTGTGTATGTGTCCATTATTTAAGAGAAGAAAAGGAATTGGGTGCTTGTCGAGTATGGAAACTTATCTGGTTTGTCTACATAAAGAACAAAGGTAGAAGAAAGGACCCATTGAAGGATAAGTATCAGTATTTTTTTCAGTTTTGTTATGCATGAGATTTTTTATTCTAGTTTATGATGATTACATGTGATCTATGATTCTGGTTTATGATGGGTACATGTGATTTCTGATTTTGATCTATGATGGTTGTGTTTTGAGCTAACCTGATGTGATATGCTTATACATGATGATTTGGTCAAAGATGCTAGTTTGACTTGAGTGAGAGGAAGTGAACATGATTACAAGTGTACCTTATTATGGTCTACCAATGAGGTATGTTTTGAGTTTATTTCAATTTATTTTGAATCTAATTGAAATTAGGTTCTTGGTACATGAAATAATGTAATGCCCAGTTGGGATGGTTGAAACTGACTACGAGAATTAGCAGCATGAGAAAAAGGAATTTGGACATGCAACAGTATCTTGGTAAAGCACTTCAAGAGTAGGACCATGTGGGACACTGGTACCCAATAGTGTCCATTGAATTCCATGAGAATTCTATGACTGACATGATGGTTTTGAGGCAAGTATATGCCTTGGTTATTTGACCTTCCAATGCCAGTAAGCCTTTCAAAGGAATGGACTACCCGATATGGGGATGCAAGTGGAACTTGGAAGGTGAGTGACTGCATGGAAGGGGATTACCAAATTTCCCAAGGGACTGTCTAGCAGAGAAGGGAAGTTCATGGATGGATTTGGTTTTCTGATTAGTATTTCAAGATGGAATCAGATGCATAATGGAAGTATGCCTTGGAAAAATGAGATGGTAACTATTCACTGAGAGGAAAACAACAAGGGATTGTAGCATTAGATATTGGATGCGTATTGGACTTGGCAATGGATTCTAGACATCCTAGGAAGGAGGTGAATCCTGGTATTACTTTGAGGGTGGAGGTGTGAGCCTCTTGATTCCACTGTTATGGATGTAGACGTCGTATCCTTTTATTTGCCGGTTGGGAAAATGTGCATATGTGTATATGTGGTTGTTATTGTAAATATTGTAATGAGTTATGTCATAAATATCTAGTACATGGTATTATTGTCATGATAGTTTTTTCTTTTGAGTAGGTTACTCATTGTAAATACTGCAACGAGCTAAGTTATAAACCACCATGGGTAGTATGTTTTTTTTTTAATGGTATTGCTAGTTATAGGTGTAATTGAACACTAAGGACGATGTCCCCCAAGGGATAGGGTTATGTATTAGCCCTGGTGAAAATTCCATGTAATAAAGTTAAAAATAATAACAGCGGTTGATGGGACACTTATTCTAAGCTGAATGTTGGGCAAAAGCATCCTAGTAGGTGTTCGTTTTGGTTTTTTATGGCTAAAGGAAATGGGAAAGGATTTGGAAAGGAAAATTTGCATATTTGGCACATTTATTTATGAAAAATAATGGAAATTTGGAGAAAAGGGAGATGAAAGGTCATAGGTTGCATGTGAGGAGGAAAATGAAGGAAAATAATGGAAAATGAAGAAAATATAGACGTCATCAATAAAAAGGCTTTTGAGAATCAGCCAGTACCTTTGGTCAATGCATTTTTGGAGCTCTCTCATTTTTCTCTCTCTCTCTCTCTCACTCTTGGAAATTTAGATTTTTTTGGATCACTTTAGCATTGGAGTAAGAAAGACAAAGAAAGAAAGAGGAGGGAAGGAGCAAGGAAGAAGAGCATGATCAACAAGCTACAATGGGATTCTTTGTAGCTATTGATTTTCATGTGTGATTTCCTTGCTAGATCTCACATGCATGTATTGCATGTTGTTATTTTCCATCTTGGCATAGGTTTTTTCTAGGTGTGATAACGTTTTCAACCTAGCCTTTCCATTTATGTATAGCCTTGATGATATGGGTTATAATACTTCGGTTGAGTTGGATTATCAAATTGGATTCGAAGCCAAGTGAGGTGGATCTCTGAATTGATAGAACAAATGGCCTATAAACTCATGAATTGGACTATGGGTTGTGGTAAACATGGATAATTTTTTTCCTTGGTGGGCCTACAAATCCTTGTCTGTGAATGATGGGATATACGGTAAATCCTAGAGGTGGTTCGCCTCTGTTTAGGGCCTAGGGATCCAGGATGGATTGTGGTAAAGCCTCACATGTAGGTGCTTTGCGTTTTGGCCTAGTAGTCCCGAGATGGGATGTAAGGTAAATCCTGGAGAGTGATTCTCTATTTAGGGCCTAGTGATCCTTTATTCGAACTGTGGATTATGGTAAATCCTAAGAGACTAGGAGACAAAAAAAATTCTCACGGTGTAGGAAGATAACTCCAGTAGCATTCATGCTTGTTTGGTTCTTTTTGGTTGGTTATGAGTCCCACATTCATGCTTCAAATATGGCACGAGGGTGATTGGCTTAGAAAATATGTGGTTGGGTGGAATGTGGAAGTGCCATCTCCATTTGGTTTTTATATTCATAAATGAGAAGCTCATTCCTTTGGTATTTGATGTATAAATGTGCAGGTGATGATGAGGATTTTATTATTTTTGTATCCACTATATTTCTCTTGTTATTATGTTGGTTATAATAAACATGTATGTTGACAATGATGATATATGGATCTCTCCATGTTTTTACTTTTACATGAATGCACAATGTATCTATTGTCAAATAGATTGTATTGTAGCAAATGATGTAAGGGAACAATGCTTCTTAGATATTCTCATATAAGTATGAGACCCCTTTTCTATGTTTTGTTGCTTATACCTGTAGCTTTCATGTTTTTGACATGTTTGACAAAATGTTTGTCATTTATAGGATGAGTCAATATAATTTATTAATGATGTGATTGATTCCTTATCATTTTTCTATTATTATTTATCATCTCTGAACTTTTCATGAAGTTTTAGGCAAAGCACTGGGTTCTAGTCCTGAAAAGGTGGCTCAAATCCTGAAGATGCATGCATATAACTGAGTTTTTTGGGACCTTGATGCTAGCATGCAATGTTATGCCTGGGGATATAGCCTCCTAAGCACTAGCATGCAGTGTTATGTTTTCAGATATGGCTCAAAGGGGTCAAAATGTCAGTGTGACCTAAGGGTAAGAGGCCTAAATGGTTATGTTACCTCCTGGGGGTGTTGTGGTTGTTGTACAATGTATGTAAGTTGTGTTTTCTATCGACTCCACATCCTTAAGGTCACATAGGAGGTTGAATCTCATTATAGTATCCTCTCGTCACATGTTTACCCTGGTTGACCAATTACTTGGGTATATGTGGGAAGAGGGTGTTACAACCATGAATTAATAGTTTATGCCAAAGTTGGCATCACATAAAATCACATCTCAATTTTCAATTGAGCTTGAACGAATTAGATACATCACTCAGACACTATTAAAATCCAAGGATATGATTTTTATGTGATATCATCTTCGTAAATAATATTTTATGTAAAGCAACAAAAGATACAACAATACTCCTCACTTTTAAATACATCTTGCAAAGAGAAAACATTTCATACTCTGTTATTTCAAATATGTAGTCAATCAGTCAAAGAACTACATTACATCTAAAACATGTTATGAAATATTTGTATCACACATAAAGTTGGGATCCAAATATTTTATCATCCTAATGTTTGTTCTTTGATTAATAGAAGATAGTGCACAACATAAATATTAGTCTTCTCCACATTCAATTCACCAACTATTCATGTGTGCAAGTAGCTTTATCTGAAAAATGAAATATTCTTCTTCAAATTAAAACAAAGATAATCTTCCTCCACACAATGAAAAATTTCATTGTAAATTGTGCACAAGGAAAAATCCACACAATGAAACACCCTCCTACAATTATGGTTATACATAATCCAACATGAGCTCTATAAATTCCTATTTTCTTCCTCTGCACAATAAAATATTTTATTATAAGCCCCACACAATGAAATTATTCAAACTAAAACAAAAATAAGATTCCTTCACATAATGAAATATTTCATCATAAGCTTCGCACAAGGAAAATCTCAAATCAATATTTTTCTTACAAATTTATTAAAAAACCCAACGTTTCCAATATTTGAATCTTATAATAATATCCTCTTGCTATATAATTCGACAATACTGAATGCATATGCACATAAAAAAAAATGAGTTGAAATTTTTTTATGTTCCCTGATCTGCACACTTGTTCTCCCGCAGTTGTTACCATCACTTGTGTGAAAACTATTACACACAACACACTCAATAATTAGAAATTGAACCTACCAAATCTAACATTTATGCAAAGTAATGGAAATAAATATCGAAATTCCAAAACCATCGGGTCCATTTACTCTGCATGTTTCTACTACTTTAATATCAATGCATTCATATCCAACATGTACTAGTTATCGATAACAAGGAACATCACACTACATTTCTTTGAGACTACCTCTCGATGACCTTATGTTCCGAATTTCATACTTTTTCATACAATAATTAGAAACACCATTGAGACACTATTTTAGCCAAGAATGTGATGTTATGTGATCTCAAATTTGGAGATCACAACTTATGTAAGGGAACAGAAGCTCAAACAATACTCCCAACTTTGAAACACAATCTACAAAGAGAAAAAGTTACACGCTCTGTTATTCGAAATACGTGGTCAATTAGTAAAATATCTTATTGATATGAGAAAATTAGTTATTTGTATCACTATGAATAGCTTCTTTCCTTTCTCCACCAATGATTTCAAATGATTGCTAGCTCGTTTCCCTAGAATTTACCACCTATTAATGTTTTGTGTCTGACACATGTCATGAAATCTTTATATCGAAGATAAAGCTGGCATCCATATATTTATCATCCCAATGTTTATCCTCTAATTAAGAAAAAAACACCACTATTAGTAAATATAATTCCTCCTCAACATGTATTATGTTATTTTTCTACCCAATTATGCCAAAACTTACAAATTTGCATTATTATCAGTTCAATAACAATAATTTTCCTCACACACATTAAAAAGACACTTACTTGAATATTTGATGATTAGTATTTAATTCAAGAATGTAAGAAGTTATAATGGGTGTGTAGAATAAATTATGTCATGGGAAATTTATGAGAAACACCGCAACAGTGCATATAAAAGTTTATGTTACACTACAAATTAAATTTTTTGTTTCTTTATTTGCACAATTGTTCTCCCGCGCAACACTATTTGTAGAGATGCATTAAAAGACGTTTAATTTTGATACTGCATAATAATAATAAGTATTTAATCCACAAATGTGAAATCTCAAATGCACATAGTATTCAGAAATTTCCTGCAAAGTGCAAGCATTACACATTCATTTATTCAAAATACATAATCAATTAACCAAAATTTCTATAGATATGAGCAAATGAGTTATTTATATCACTAAAAATAGCATTTTCCTCACTATACTAGCCATTTTAAAAAAGTCTTAACTTCTTTCACTATAAATCACCAAATGCTATTATTTTGTGTCTAAAACATGTTACGAAATATTTTTACATGTGATAAACTTGACATCCAAAATTTTTATCATCCTGATGTCTATCCTCTAATTAATAAAAAAAATCATTGTGGGTAAATACCACTCCTTTCAACATTCAATTCACCAGCTACGCACATGCACGCATACTCATTCAATGTGTCGAACCACACACGGAATGAGAGAATTCCAAAATGTACCATTCTTTCACGTCCTTGTTCCACAAATCCGTTCTCCTGCACAACACTACTTCTTCACACATATTAAAAAGACAGTTAATATAACATTGCATAATAATAATAGTAAGCATTTAATCCACAAACGTTTCATTATTTCTAGTTTACTAATCTCCCTTTCTAGGTGTTCTTATTACGTTACGAATTAAAGTTGAAAATCTTGTTAAATTAATTTCGTTCCTATAGAATAAAGTTCCCCCTGCACCCCCATTTTCCTACACTTACCTCGTCCTTTGCACATCCTTCATTCCTAACAGATTCATATCTCTATGCAACTACTCTTTCACACATCTAAATCTTTAAAAACTTTAAATGGAAAATAATTTAAAATTAATTTTGTGTCTGCCTAAAAAAGTTCCCTCTTCACCCTCATTCTCCTGCACATACCCTATCCTTCGCACATCCTTCATTTTTCACAGATTCATAGCTCTTTTCAAATTTTCTCCCTTACAAGTAAATATGTTAAAGTTTTAAATGAAAAAGAGCTTAAAATGAAATAATAAAAATAAATGCATTACAAATATGTGTCAAAGCACTAACCAAAGAACTGTTCCCCTCCCCAATAAAGGACGTGCTCATAGCATTCTGTCAATTTTTTTAGCGTTAGGGCACTCATTGACAAAATGGACACTTACAAAATGAATCCCTGAATACCCAGATTCATTATTTTTAGCTTACAAACACCTCTTTCTAGTTGCATTATCAACTAAAGTTGTAGTTCCTAGTTAAATTAATATCACACCTATGGAATAAGGTTCCCTTTTCACCGTGGTTCTCCAGCACATACCTTGTCCTCCACATATCCTTCATTTTGCACAGATTCACAGCTTTATGCAATTTCTCTCCCACACGGCTAAATCTGTAAAAACATTAAATGGAAAAGAGTTTAAAATTAATTTTATGTTTGCAGAATAAATCACCCAAGTTCTCCCGCACATATCTTGTCCTTCACACATCCTTCATTCCACATAGTTCACAAATCTATGCAACCCTAGTTCTCCTGCACATACCCTGTCCTCCACACATCCTTCATTCCACATAGATATGATAGCTCTATATAACTCCTCTCATGCATATCTATGTTTGTAAAATAAATAAATTCAAAAGAGTTTAAAATTAATTTCATTTTTGTAGAATAATGTCTCATCTAAACCCCCCGTTCTCCTGTGAATACACCGTCCTTTGCACATCCTTCATTTTGCACACATTCGCAGTTCTATACAATTGTTCTCCTGCACAACGATCTGTAAAAGTTTTAAATGGAAAAGAGATTAAAATGAAATAATAAAAGAAAAGATAAATACACTAGCAATACCTGTCAATTTCATAGCATTCACAGGTATTCTGCAACCACCCCCTCCCCTTGGTTCACGTAAAGAACCTGCTTAGAGCACTCTGTCAATGACAATGTCAGAGCACTCACTGACATAATGGATACTCACAAAATTAGTCTTTATTTATTTTAAAATGATTTGTTAGGCAGTGACAAATACCAAAAATAAATTTCCCTCCGCCAGGGGAATTATGTCACATGAAGGATCGCTCGACAAATGGAAAACTAGAAATGAGATTTCCATAAATTAGAAAATATTTTTGAATTCATATAAAAATAGAAATATTAAGCATTTTCTGAAAACTTTAGCAAACACTCAACAAAATAATACAAATTCAATGCACTTTGACCGCAAGACACATGTTATATAGTCCCTGAAAAGACAAAACTAACTAGAAAATTATCATGTGAAACATTTGAAACATTTGAAACAAACACTCACACATACCTATATTATAATTGTACTAGGTTAAGCTTAGATTGTTATTTTTTTAACTAATATGAATAGTGGATAATTATATTGTTTTGAGTGGGTGCAATCAAGTTCCTAATCACCTTTTGGACTCAACTTTTAATCAGATATCGTAATGCTTCAGTTCTAAGTCCTCGTTCTAATGGATAAATATAATTTAGAAACGAGGATGTTAATCTTTCGGTCACAATCGAAGGATGAATACGTATATGTTAGAAATGAAAGATGATAAATCGTGGGAATTTTTAAAATTTTCTATTATTATAATAATTTTATAATCATTTCTATGTAGTAGTTTAGTCTTTTAGTGTTTGATTTTTTTTTAAGTTATTATAAGGTTGATTTTGTTCATAAATATTATATATTAAGTTTAAATTATATTTTAACTATAATTTTTAAATTAAAGGGGATAATATTATAACTAAAGAAAGCTACACTTGAGTTTGACGACATATTAGCATAAAAAGAGTGTTATTTTTAAAGAAAAAATAACGTTATTAATAGATAGTTTGTGTTGGATGTAGAAATTTCCGAATCATCTTTTACAAAGATATCAAAAGCTTTATGTCAATGTAAACTCTAATAAAGATGCATAATATTAATATTGATCTATATAGTGTTGAATATTACTTAAAAACAAGTTTGTTAAGAATTCCATTCTAGTTGTTATTAGTGGAATAAGGTTTTTGGTTGTCCAACTCCATATCTTCAATTATTTGATGAACTATTTCTTCTTCCTTGAAATCATAAAGGGCCAAAATCACTAACATTCTATAATTTGAGGTAGTTAAATGGTAACCTTTCTTAATATTATAAAACATGATCCTTGATATTGATTATTCAATTTCTAGTACCTAGATGTGCCTCTTGTTAAGCAAAACTATCCATAATCATTTCATTTTGAGATATGCATTGGTGTTTATTCTCATGTGCCTTGGTGGTCACTAAGAATATACATGTCTTAATGTTATTTACGAAATATTCATGCATATATAACACCTTGTGCATTTTTGTACTTCCCCTATAATCCATGTCTTGAAACTTCCATTATAGCTCAGACGTGAGGTAGGTAAAAAATCCTAAAGGGACAATTCCAAAATGCTAAGCCAAACTTTCCCAATATGCAAACACAACAAACCATGTTGGGATGTCAACCCAAAAGGGAAGACACACACCAACCTTGAAGTGATACTACAAATACACAAAAGAAAGGTGGTCATAAGAAACTAGCACAAATATTATTTATTGTAGTTTAATAGAACCTAGGAGATTGGATATAAAGCCTCTCACCATAAGAGACTAGCCATGAAGAGGAAAAACCTAAGGACCCTAATTTGTAGGCCATGGAGTAGGAACTCCAAACCAAAACATGTGATTTGAAAAAAAACATGGAACTCCAAACCAAAACATGCGATTTGAAAAAAAACATGTGTTGAATTCCAACTAAACATGAATACATTACACCAAGTCAATATAAAATCACTAGGGGCTAAGCCCAACACTTCTAGAAAAAAACAAGGAACACCAATAGGATTTGAGGAGAAATACTTACCCAAGACTCAAACTAAACTAAACATGACCACCACCCATAACTCTGATTAAACGAGCCACTTGTGCCTGATTCCATTATCCTACCTATTCCCTTCATGAATCCATTGCTTGTTTCAAATCTTCAATCAAGCTTAACATTGGCATGTGTGAGGCTTTCTTAGAGGTAATACACTCCACATCCCTCCTCCCTCTTGTTATACTATGGCGTATTTGGTACATTGACAAGTTTTCAATGATGGTTATTGCATGTCATCATGTTTATATCACCTTAGATAAAAACTTAGGGGATAGGTTGGAAAAAAATATCTTCATTTTTCTTTACGATTTGTTTTCTTAATATAGAGACCTTGTTTATATATTTGTTGATTAAGAATCCTTAAAATTTAAATAAAGATAAAAGTAACATCATTAAATAAAGTGTTTTCTTTTTTATTGTTGCAATCATCATACTTATTATCAAATAAGATTTCCGTATTATTCATACAATTGATAATCATGCTAGAATCATTAAGAACAATTAAATCCTCATATTTAAAAAGAGTAATCCTTAAAATGTTGCGTATACTTCAACAATCTTCAACTTGATTGTTGGTGAATATTCCCAAATCCTATTTAAAAAAAAAAAATAGTAGTCCTTGGGAAATAACATATTGAATGTTGGTGACTATTCTCAAATCCTATTTATAAATCAGTTTTGATTTCCTCACCATCTTACATCTACCACTTATTCATTATGTTATTTAAAAAAGAACATAATAATTAACTTTAAAATATTCTTAATAAACATCGATGTCGTTTAGATTAATTGGTTTGGTACATTTAATAATAATGAGAGCTATAGTGATTGACCAAAGCAAATCAATTCACATTGACATCATCATTTTCGTACTGAAGTTGATTTACTATGAAAATTCGCGTTGTGCATTTGGAGGATTAGGATCATGACAAGATTCTTTTGAAGGGGCAATCATAGCGTCCACTTTCACCCCAGAGCCATACAATTAATTCCTTTTGCAAAGTCAAAAGATTTGTGTAATAATGATACATTGGTTGGAATGCTCTGAGAAGGAAATAATGATTTATCTGGCATGTTGTTACTACATAGACATAAATAACTCAAGTAGTTATTTCTTTTCCAAAATGGGTTTTTCGAATATTTTATTAATAGATACAAATAAGCAGAATATACATAAATTGCACCTGACATGAAATGGTATAAACATAATGCATATACACAGAGAGGGGGTTGGGTTATGTTGATATAGTTTTAAAATTTCGTAAATTGTTAATCTATTTTTTATAATATTTTTAATTAATTATAAATAATTGTAAATCGTAATTTAAAATAAAAAATTAATTTTAATCTAAACAATATTTAAAAAATATAAATATTATAAGTTATAATAATGAGTTTATGTATTTTAAAATAGTATTTATATTAATTTTAAATATTATAATTAATTTAACAAGAAATGTATAGTTTCATACTTTAAATTAGTTCATATTTAAATATGCATGACTTAATTTTAAAACAAGCATATAACATATAACTATTCATACAATCAACCAAATAACCATCAAAGAAACCATAATTATATTGATATACTAACAATTAGTTTAAAATAACATAATTATATTGATATACTAACTACTAGTTTAAATAATTTAAAATAACATATTCTTTTTGTAATCAAGGTTGAATAAATAGATGAAATATTCATAGAATTTAAGTTATATATTTTTATTTATTTATTTTAAATTAACAATATATTGATGATGTTTGAAATAAAATATTAATGGTATATATGGATAATTTAAAAAAATTGACATTTATATTAAATTTAAGTTAATTTGTATTTTTAAAATGTGGAGAGTAATATTATTCAAACAAGATAATATGTTTATGTTTTTTTTCATTAAACCTTTAAGAGTTAAGATAAATTTAATGTTGTCAAAAAAAAGTCAAAAAAAAAAATCTTTTTAGCATCAACAACTATGAAATAATTAATCAAATTTTCAACAAATATATATTGTACTTTACCATTATATTCTTAATTTACCATTATATTCTTAAAGAGAGAAGCACTATTAATATATAAACTCAACTCTAACTATAATCAAATTTATGTGTAGAGATTATTACAATTTAACACTATTATTATAGTAAATATAATTTAATATTAACTCTCTAATAAAATTAAAGGAAAAAAGCTAAATGTATTATGATTTGGTTTTTTGGGTTGTCATCACAAAAATTCGATCATGTAATTTTTTTTGAAATTGTAATTTTGGATAGATGAGATTATTGTTCTATGGATTTTTCATTCTCAAGTATTCTTATTACAATCAAATTGTGTGATAATAACATTTTATATTTATAATTTTATCAATCCAAAATAATTCTTAATAAAATTCATCCTAAAAAATTTTTATTTTTATTTTTTTGTTATTTTAAGCAACTTAAAAAAATATTTAAATTATGAAAATTTAAAATTTTTTATAAAACAAAATTTTTTACTTTACAAATAACTATTAATCACATAATTTTAATTAAAGAAAAATAATAAAGATAATATGAAACATAAATAGATACATTTTATTAAAAACGCAAAAAGCATAAAATACATGTAGAAGCACATCCTCTTCCTAGGTGATACTTATCCTTAAAAAGGTAACATGTCAAGGATAAAGATGTATGTGTGTGAGATTTATTATTCAAATTCACTTTTTATGATTAGGCATTGATTTTAACGAATTTCAACTGTGTAAATAACATCATTACATTCATCATCATTTCTTAATTTCATTTTGGTAATTTTCATCTTTAAAAAGGTAGGATATTTATCTAAGATACAGTTGAAAATAATTATATTATTTTGTATTAATGGAGAAAAGGTTACACAAGTTGTAACGTATCTCCTTAGTTTAGGATTTGTTCCTAGAGTCTAGGGGTTTGGTTGCAACTTCCTGGTTTCTATTAATGTACTTAATGATGTAATATTTCATTCATGAATGTAGAGTGTACCAGAGAAATCTCTCAGTTTTGAGTGTAGTCTCCAGGTGCAATACTCACCTGTGAGCTACAACTCCTTCTTTTCAATTCTGTGCATATTTTATCTTGGTATCAGAGCTCAGATTGAGTGAGCCTGATCTTTTATCGCCTTTGTGGCTGGAGTGCCTTTGTGGCCAGTTTTCCTTTGTGGCAGAATCGCCTTAGTGGCTTGAGGTGCCTTTGTGGCCGCATGTACACGAGAGATGTGTGCTCACAGAGCTTTGTGCTTGACCGAGCAGGTGGACTACAGTAACACCTGGCTCACAGACTCAGATGATTTTTTAATTTTCTAAGCAAAAGGGGGTTGGCGCGCTTTTCGCGCTGACAGTCGCGCCAGGAAGCGCAACTAGCGCGTCTGTCAGGCCCATAGTCACGCCACCGCGCCAAAATACCAGATTGGCATGGAATCGCATGGAAAAATCGCGCCAACTGATTTTCCTTGCATCGATTTCATTTAGGCGCGGATTTTTCGCTCAGGAGGGCGCCAACTCACCTTCAAGGGGATCTGCAGGAAGCCTCATCTTCGCTGGACGATTTGCGAGAAGTGCAGATTGGAGAAGTTGTGGATCTATCCAGGAGAGGAAGATCGGATCAGTTTTGATCAGATCGGTTTTGTGGCTGTATTGGAAAACAACGGATTTGCTCATCGGAGCAAGATTGATTTTGCAGGTTTGTCATATATTTCTAGATCCGAATCAAAGATACAGTGGGTGGGTCAGGAGACCAGAAGATCAATGGTAGAGCAGTGGCAGATCGGGTGAACAAGATCTGACAGGTATTCATTTTTTTTTCTCTCTGAATCAATTGGGTAGATTCATTTATTTTTAGATCAGTTCAGAATGAGTAATACGATGGAATTTTATATCCACGAGTCTGGAAAACTCAATGGATCTAACTTCACAAATTGGAAGTTTAAGATTCAGACCTTGCTTGAGGGTGTGAATGCATGGTCGATAGTGACAGGTGATGAGCAGAGGCTGAATTCGAATACAGGGACACAGGAGCAAGAATGGGATAAACGAGAAAACAAGGCGAAAGTTTTGCTGAAGATGTCCGTGAAGAACATTATCCCTCACATCAGAGAATGTAAATTGTCCTCTGAGATCTGGACGACCATCAAAAGTTTGTATCAGACCCAGAATACAAGTCGAATTATGACACTCAAAAGCAAGTTGTTTTCAACGAAGATGGACGAAAGTGAGACTGCTGCTGCATTTATCGCGCGAATTAAAGATGTGAAAGACGGATTGGGGGACATCGGGGAGAAGGTGTCTGACTCTGATCTCGTCACAATCACACTGAACAGGATGAGAGATGAATTTCAAATGTTCATCACTAGATTGGCGACAAGGGAGAAAGTGCCTACATTTGAAGATCTGACAGGGATCTTGCTGCAAGAAGAGGAGCGGCGGAAAAATTTGAAACCCCAGAGTGATGATCTTTCTTTGATGGTGAAACGGTGATCATTCAAAGGGAAGCAGCCACAGCAACAATCACAGTCGCAACTGCAGCAGAGAGGAGGTACATTGCAGAAGAGTCCGTATAAAGGTATGCTTGTAAATCATCCTGTAAAGAAATGTTATTATTGTGGAAAGAAAGGTCATATACAAAATGAATGCTTTAAGAAGTAGGCAGATGATGCAAAGAAAAAACTGGCAATCACAAAGCACAGAGGATATTTCGTTGAAGAAAATTTTGAAGAAGATGAAGATTTCACTCACGAATTTCAACTGTTCACAACTAACTGTGCCCTTTCAGCATCCAATGAGGACGACATCTAGTATGTCGATTCCGGTGCATCCTCTCACATGACAGGTAAAAAGGAATTTTTTGAAAATCTTGAAGAAAGTATATATGGATCAAAGATTTATTTAGGAGATGATAGTGGATACGAGATTAGAGGCTATGGGGATATTTCAGTCAAGTTACCAAATGGTAAAATCAGTTATCTTAAAAATGTTTTATATGTACCTGGAATTAAGAAAAATCCCATTTCTGTATCCATGATAACTGATCAAGATATGCAAGTCGAGTTCTTCAAGACTCATTGTGTCATAAAGGATTGCAGGAAAGAAATAGTTGCAACAGGCGTGCGCGTTGGAAGCCTATACAGACTGGATGTAAAGAGTACACCAAAGCAAGCCATAGTTGCAGGTGGATCGACAGCCGAACAACTCTGGCATCAGAGATTCGGTCGTTTGAATTTGCAGGACCTCATGTTATTGCAGAGAAAAGGTATGGTTGTGGGACTCCCTGTCTTTCATAATACTCAGTTAAATTGCGATGGATGTGCCTTAGGTAAAATTCATAGAGAACAGTTTCCTGTGCATGATAGAAGGAAGGAAACATATGTTTTAGAACTAGTACACACTGATATATGCAGACCTATGCAGACAAGGTAGCTAGGTGGAGCATATTACTTTTTGTTATTTACTGATGAATGTACTAGATATTCATGGGTTTATTTTCTTAGTAGAAAAAGTCAGACTTTCCAGTGCTTTATAGAATTTAAAACCTTGGTGGAAAAACAGTTTGGAAAGAGCATAAAAATTCTCCGATCTGATCAAGGGGGAGAATACAAGTTAGGGGAATTCATGAAATTCTGCAAATCTCATGAGATTGTACAGCAGTTTACAATGCCACACACACCACAGCAGAATCGAGTGGCAGAGCGCAAGAACAGAGCTTTAGTGGAGTGCCCAAGGAGCATGTTACAAGGTAAGGGTCTATCTAATATTTTTTGGGCAGGGGCTATTAATACTGCTGTATATTTGAAGAATAGAAGTCCTACCAGGTATATTGGCTTCCAAACCCCTTTTGAAGCCCTATATTGACTCAAACCGGCAGTAAATCATCTAAGAGTATTTGGGTCAAAAGCATTTTCCCATATACCCAAAGCTGATAGGAATAAATTAGACCCTAAAGCTGTTAAATGCATCTTTGTTGGTTATGGCACAGAATTTAAAGCATATAAGTTGTTCAATCCTCAGTCTCATAAGATATTTGCAAGCAAGGATGTAGTGTTTCATGAATAGGTTCAGGAAGGGAAAGATGACATTGGTGATGATTGGCACATTCCATTGTTGATGGATGAAAGTAGCGAGGATGAAAGAGAGCAGGAGCAGAAACAGGAGCAGAAAGAAGAATAGAAAGAAGAACGGGAAGAAGGTGATAATGCAAGCCCAATTAGATCTCAAGAAAACAAATTTGAGGTAAGTCCCCTACCAAGGAGATCAAGTAGGAATACTCAAAAACCATTAAGATTGAGAGACTATGCTTTGATGTCAAATATTTTGAACATTGTAAAGCCCACTAATTACAAAGAAGCTAGTCAATTTGAGAAATGGAGGGTTGCAATGAATGAAGAGATAGAATCTATTCTTAGAAATGACACTTGGGACTTAGTTGAACTTCCTAAGAATAAAACACTCATAGGATGTAAATGGTTGTTTAAACCAAAAATGAACGCAGATGGAAGCATAGAGAAATTAAAAGCTAGGCTGGTTGCAAAGGGATATTCACAGCAGGAAGGTATAGACTTTGATGATACCTTTGCACTTGTAGCAAAGTTAAATACTATCAGAATGCTTATTTCTCTAGAAACTAAACATAATTGGGAGCTACACCAGCTTGATGTCAAATCTGCATTTTTAAATGGTGAATTAAAAGAAGAAATTTACTTAGTACATCCAGAAGGGTTTGTAAAGCAGGGGCAGGAACATCTTGTTTGCAGGTTGAAAAGGGCACTATATGGCTTAAAGCAAGCACCCAGGTCTTGGTACAAAAAGATTGATTCTTTCTTTTTAGAGCATGGTTTTCAGAGGAGTTTAAATGACCCAAATTTGTATACTAAGTCCAATAAGCAGGGGCAGATTATTCCAATTTCTTTGTATGTAGATGACATGATTATAACAGGAAATGCAAATAATTTAATCAAAGAAATCAAAAGGCTGATGGCACAAGTTTTTGAAATGAAAGATATCGGAAGTCTCCATTATTGTCTAGGATTAGAAGTATGGAGAGATACTGGGCAAACTTTTCTTACCCAAGGGAAGTATGCCAGAAATCTATTGGAGAAGTTTGGCATGGATCAGTGTAGGTCAGTAGCGACACCTTTGCAGCAAAATTTGAAGTTGTACAGTGATGATGGCACTAAGGAGGTGGATGCCACGATGTACAAACATCTGGTTGGGAGTCTGATATATCTCACAACAACCAGACCAGACTTGTCATACTCTGTTAGTGTGTTGAGCCAGTTCATCTCAAAACTGCTTGAAATTCACTGGGTAGCAGCAAAAAAGCGTGTTTAGGTATCTTTGTGGTACTGTTAATTATGGCATTTTATACACTGACACATCTGATGTTATTATAGCAGGTTTTTCAAATTCAGACTAGGCAGGTAACCTAGATGATCGAAGGTCTATCACAGGTTACGCATTCAGCATAGGATCCGCGGTCATAGCGTGGAGAAGAAAGAAGCAAAGTACTATAGCATTGTCTTCATGTGAAGTTGAGTATCAAGCACTGTGTGCAGCAACTTGTGAAGCGATCTGGTTGAAAAGGTTTCTCAATGATGCAGGAGAAGAACAGCAAAACTCTACTCCTATCAAAAGCGACAACCAAAGAACTATTAAATTAGCATACAATCCAGTGTTCCATAAAAACACCAAACATATAGACACTCAATTCCATTTTGTTAGAGAGAAACTACAGTCAAAATAAATTATTGTTGAATATTGTAAAACTTGTGACAATGTGGCTGATATTTTTACAAAGCCTCTTGCACGTGTTAAGTTTGAATTGTTTAGAAGGATGCTAGGAGTTCAGGACAATCCTTTCTCCATTAAGGGGGGGAGTTGAAAATAATTATATTATTTTGTATTAATGGAGAAAAGGTTACACAAGTTGTAACGTATCTCCTTAGTTTATGATTTTTTCCTAGAGTCTAGGGGTTTGGTTGCAACTTCCTAGTTTCTAGTAATGTACTTAATGATTTAATCTTTCATTCATGAATGTAGAGTGTACGAGAGAAATCTCTCAGTTTTGAGTGTAGTCTCCAGGTGCAGTACTCACCTGTGAGCTACAACTCCTTCTTTTCAATTCTGTGCATATTTTATCTGATACTTATCTTTAAAAGAGTAAGATGTTAAGGATAAAGATGTATTTGTGTGAAATCTATTTTTCAAATTCACTTTACTAGTTATAATTAAGTATTGATTATAGAAAATTTAAATGGTATAAATAACATTATTATATTTATGGTCATTTCTTAATTAACGTATTGTGATCATTATTCTAATCTTACTTTTCTTTTCCACTTTTTATGGAGTGACTAAAATCAAAGGCAAAGCTTAACATTTGGTTGAAACAATTTCATGGTAGTGGTGAAATTAAGAGAATGTTATTTTTATTAACATAGTATTGTTTTTATTTTTCTAATATCATATTTCATATTTTTTCATATAATGTTTAATATGGAAACATGAATCTTTAACCTTTTTAATCAAAAAATTATATTTATAAATAATTCATCATCATTCTTAATCATTGAAATAAGGAATGTTACCTCTCGGATCTGAGTGTCAATCAAATTCAATCCACCTGCGGGCATCTGGAGTAACTAACCACTCCATTTGACACTTCTTGTAATTTATGTTGCCTCCCATATTTTCACCCCTCTATAACTATTGTCCTTTCATGTGCTTTCACATGCTCAAAAGCATTGGGCTCCTCCTGCACGTTTTAATTCACATCACCTATGTTCAATGGCGCCTCCCTTCACTCATTTTGGTAATCTCACTACAAGTCTCTCCCTACACTTCCCTTGTTTAGTTCTCGCATGCTATGTGACCTCTGCTAATCTCCACAACCCATCAATATGCCTACAATGCTCCATGAACATGATTTTGTGTAGTGTGGTGTTCGTGGACAAGGACAACTATGACCTCCAATTGCACCATAGGAAGATGTTGAATTGGATTTCTTCCAAAGCCACATCCATGATAATGTTCGATGCTAGGTCATTGAGATGGAAATAGGGGAGTTAAGTTGTGCAGGAAGTGCTACATCTAGTATGTGGGCTATTTGTAACCTCCTTTCACGCCACCTCCTCATCCAGGAACACGACCATGCCTTCGCAACTAGATGGATTGCCAATGCCAACACTTAATATAGTCACCTCTATTCCTCCCTCCACCATCTATCTCGTTACCTTGGATTTTCCTTCCCCCAAAACATCCCATTCTCATCCTCTCCTGACCCCTCTGCCTCACTTTCAGTCCCTCTCAGCTCCTCTTCATCCTCCACCATTTATGTTGTTGGGCACATCTCAACTACTTGTGACCATAAGGACACCTTTGTTTATCCAATGTATGTGTAGTATTCGTGAGAGAATACCTCTCTCCCCTGCCCCAATCTTAAGATTTGCTATATTTTTTAAGAGAATGTAGACGTTAAGGTTGCAGGTCCTTCCACAGGCAAGTGTGAGCATCTATAGAAAATCAACACTCCTCTTAGCCGGCATGGTGTCAACACAATGTAGCCAAGTTCTCTCTAGTAATGGCTTTGAATTTTATATGTTTTGTTATCAATTATGTCAGCTCTTTTTGTCAAATTGATACTATCATAACAATAGTAGAAGCTCATCTTCAATGGCCATGCTTTGTCCATTGGTCTTTGTCTTATCTAGCTACAAAATTTACATTGGCTCACACTTTTCTGGGTTACTCATTTGGTTTCTCCATCATGGGGAAAATGCTTAGCCTTCTATGACCTTTTATGGTGCCTCTGAGCAATGTATCTCTGTAATTATATAATTGTACTTTATGTGAGTTTCTTTTGCTAATATAGTTTAAATTGTATGCCAAAAAAAGAAGAGAAATAAAGATAAGGAATGTTACCCATAATTATCTATTAAATTGGAAAATATCACAAACTATGCTTTTAAATAGACTTTGACATTAATATCATCTTTACAGATAATATTATTACTACTTTAAGATTTAACACAATTACAACATAGCACTAATACTAATATTACACTAACTATAAACTCAATAAATATTAAAATAAAAAATAAAGGGAATTTATTTTTAATTATTAAAATAAGAAATGTTACCTAATAATTCATTATCAAATTACGTAGGGGCTTCCAGATGAAGCTTGCAACAGCAACACAGGCTCACTGGCCTTGCTGAGTCTCTTCTTTGTGTTTACTTATTCACCCATAAATTAACCCATACACGAACCTACTCAGGTATTTCACGTACTGGCGACCTTCTTCTGCGGCTTCCCTTGCCTTTTAATGGTCTTAGCCTCCCTTCTACCCTTTGGCGAAGCTCTGGTGAACTTCTGGTGTAAAGAAATAACACAAATAATACCTCAACATAATTTTAAATAAGCTCAGAGTTTTTAGTACTCAAAATATGCAGAAAAATCTCACTCTTTATTAATCAAAATATTTCAGATACAGACTCTGTTTGTTCTTTCCTAAGATAGACTGTGATGGCATTTACCAGTGTTTTCTTCTTAATGAATAAGATAGCTTTCTAGAGGCTACATGGCCGATTCACAGACTCAGTCTTTGAACATGAAACACACAAACCAATGGACTCTCTAGTGATCTGGCCACTTTATGTTCTTATCAGTGTCGAGCACACTGATCTACAAGCTTCTCAGATCTCCTAACACTTAGAGATTTCAATCTCCTTCGTCGTGCAAGCAGATCAGACTAGACGTCCGAAGTTGCAGAGCAGGAAGATAAGATCTTTAGATCTCTTAATCAAAACACAACAAACACAAGACTCTATCCCACACTCACTCCGACTCTAAATGCCTCAAGTATAAGCCTTACCCTCCTTTTATAACAAAGGAGAGGGGACAAACATTCTTGTAGAACCTGTGACTTGGAAATAGAATCATTGCTGTCAGGTAACGCCAAGGCGACATCCGCGTAGAGATTCCAAGTCCGGACAAAGACATGTGGGGAAAAAATAAAGACAAAGAATAGTGGATGCTTTTTGTATAGAAAGCCCATGAGAAAACTATTTATTACAAGGAGGAAGCTTTTTACTGGAAAGCCCTCAAGAAAATCGACCACAATATACCTGTGACTAGGTATGATGTACATTGTGGATACTTTTGGATGGAGTCCACGAGAACCATTTATGTTGGATTATCTAGAGAAGTAATGCCAAGAAATCGATATCTTTTATACAAAGGCTTATCCCATGCTTTAGTATAAATCCTTCTAACTATCATGGGTTTTTTTAATACAATTTGGTGTTTAATCTTAGTCATGACCAACCATTCGTAATGTCTTGTCATATACTGGTGCAAAACTTGATTTTCTATTAGTTGAAGATCACCAACAGTTCTGTAAGGAGTATGGAAGCACTCAGGAATATTGTTCTCTAAACACCAGTCACAATGCAACTGAAAATATGATTCACAATAAATAGGATCAATGGTTGTATTTTTGATGCCGAAATCACTCCACTAGTCTTGTAGCCAATCACACTATTGATTCTGTTGCATAATCCAAGTTGAACCAAATTTCAAATTTGTGTAGTGGGTTTCGTTTTTCCCATCTACATTTAACAGATCCCACCATAGATTTTTATATCCTGCGAAATTATATATTGTGTCAGGAAAAATAATATTTGGATCTCCTCCTGGTCACTGGGAAAAATTAAGTCTATGTGTCCAAGCAGGATTTCTGGTTCTGTTAATACAAAAATATTTGTGATAGACTCTGCATCTATCACTTCCTTCAGACCATATCATGGTGATGTCATGGAAGTTTGATCTTAGTGTTTCTTCTGCTTGATGAGTTGCTGCCATGCTTCTGGAATACACCATATCATGGATCCATCTACTACCTTTGGGATACACCTTTCTCTTAGGAACTAGGTGTAGGATGTCTGTATGATTTTGCATATTTGCATCCAAAACTTTAGTGTTTATGAGCTACCAAGTTGGCTTCCATTGATCACAATATTCTCTCCAACTCTTATCTTTAGGAATGGACCTAACTATTTTCTTCTGTTGATTAGGGTCCCATTCAGTTACAATCATCATTATATGTTCTTGTTGCTGGATATGCTCTCTGCTGAGAAAGTCTAGCATACAATTTTCAGATCCTTTAATGTGTTCTACATCAAAATCAAAATTGGCAAATAAGGCCTGCCATCTGGTGAATTTTGCTTCACCTAGATTTTTTATGTCTTTTGTTAACACTTTCTTTAAAGCAGAAGCATCTTTTCTTAATAAAAAAATTCTATTGACCAAATGAATTTCAAATTTATCAATAGAATTCCATGTAGCTTTTACCTCCCTTTCAATGACAAAATATTTTTTCTCTGTCAGGCTTCATGTTCCAGAGGCAAACTGAATTACTTATTCTTCATCATCCTTCATTTTCTTCAGCACTTCTCCCCATCCTAAGTCGTTGGCATCTGTTTCAACAATTTTAGAAGAACTGTCATCAACAACATACAGAATTGGAAGAGATTTTACCTTGGCCATTATATTTTTTACAACATTAGTATGAGCACTAGTCCAAGGCAAAGGATTCTTTCTCAGTCTCTGATTCAAAATATTTCTATCTTTTGCACAATCCTGATAAAAATTACTAACATAGTTTAGACATCCCAGAAATCTCTAAAGCTGGGTTTTATCTATAATGACATCAGGAAATTTTTCTGCAAATTCAAGGGCGTGCCTTTGGAGAGATATCTGGCCATTCTGGATTGTGTGATTGAGGAACTTGATAGAAGTTTGAAATAATTCAATATTATTTTTACTCTAAACAAGACCATTTATTTTGACCATTTGCAGGAAAATCTGTACATGTTTAAAGTGGTCATGAATATTCTTAGAGAAAATAAGAATATCATCTATGTACATCATCAACCAATCAAAATAAGGTTTAAAAATTGAATCCATTACTTTCTGAAACTTTGAAGGAGCGTGTTTCAAACCAAATGGCATGACATTCCATTCATAGTGCCCTGCAGGAACGCTGAAGGCAGTTTTGAATTTATCCTTTTTTGCAATAGCCACTTGCCAGAATCCTAACTTGAGATCAAAATTTGAAAATATCTTTTCTCCTGCAATTCTGGATATCAACTCACCCTTGTGAGGTATTGGATAGGTATTATCAGCTAAGACTGAATTTAGGGGTTTGTAGTTTATGAATAGTCTTTGGATACCCCTAATATGTTTAGATTTTTTATTCACATAGAATCCATAACAGTTCCAGGGACTGTCAGATTCTCTTATTAACTTTCTATCCAATAAATTCTTGATATCTTTCTCACAGAGATCTCTGTATTCCTTGTTCATAGGAATAGCTCTGCTCTTGCAAGGACTTCCTTCATATCCAGGTTTATATGGTATATCAACACTATGTTACTTTCTGTGTCAGAAAGCATTGGGCTCTTCTGAACAACATTCTTCTTCAATATTTCTCTTTAATTCAGAGATTTTATTAATGACTATAGGAGTTTTTAATTGTTCTCCTATCTTGATAGTATATTTTAAATCTTTCAATTTAGTCATTTTGGTTTCAACTTTATCTATCTCTTTCATAGCCTAAACCATAGTAGAGACTCTAGGATTTGAAACATATGGCATTTCAATTCTTTTCTGACTTCCGTCAGAAGTAGGGACAGTAATGAAGTATCCTTCTCTATTTCCTTTTCATCTGACTGAACCATGTGGTTCCATAGCTACAAGAAAGACATTACCTAATATACAATCAACAGGAATCTCTACTACTGCAAACTTTAACTTAATAAAATGCTGATCAAAACGTATGACAGCTTTGGGAACTTCATATTTAAGGGTTTTATCTCCCAACCCTACTATTTTTCTAGTAGCAGAAACCCAAAATTTGGCTGGGATTACTTTTGTATTGAAAATATTGATATCTGCATGTGAATCAATTAAAGTTGTTAGGGAAAACATTTCCCCTTTAATGCAGAAATTTATGAGGACATGATGATGTTGATATTCTATTGCGAATATCCTCATTTCTCTAAAACCTACTGTGGGATCTCTTTTTCTCTCAATTATTTCAACTTGAGATTCAATAGATTTTGGTGCAGAATGTAGAGTGTATATAGTCGTGCATGCAGAAATATTTTGTGCCAAAGGCTGCTTGCCTTTTTCCAACTGATCTACTTGATGTTTAAGAGTAGAGATTTATGTTTTAATATTGTGAATTTATCTACTTACCTACCCCAAAGTGAGTGAGCGAACTTTAGATTGTAGTTGATCACGCTGGAAGGCTTTAGTGTTTCGCTCATAGGAGGCATCCACAAAGATAGGATTTTTAGCGGATGCTTTGCTGGAGCTAGAGGAATGAATCTGATTCAGAAATTTTTCAAGAAGCTTATCTTTCATTTCTCCTTCTTCCATGGCACGAATTTGTGATAGAATTTTTAGTTCTTTTTCGCCAGCAGTCTGAGCCATCAATACTTTTTCTTTCTGATGATTTTTTTCTTCAAAATAAATGTCACTTGAATCATCAGAATCAGAGGAATAACTGCAATGACAATCATCTGAATCTAAAGAGAAATGTTGCTGCATATGATTATTTAATTCTTCTACGGATGATTCAGAAGAAGAGGAACTACAAGAATCATAGGATGATTCTTCAAGCTGTTATTGTTGAATTTGTTCACAAATCACAACATTTGGAAAATAATCAGTTTTTTGATTCCTAGACAAACGTCTCATACATAAAATTTGGGTTTCCATCTTAACAAATTTCTGTTGTTTATTATGAGGCTAATATTTCTTGCCTCTGTTCTTTCTGGATTCTTCACCATCTCGGCATTTGTTTGAAGTATGGCCTATTTTCCCACATAACCAACAGGTTAGTTTGTTCCATCTATATTGTTTGTGTGAATGGATATGGATGTCAGATGGCTTGTAATAATGTGTGTTAGGAACATATTTGTAATATCCCTTTCTTACTTTCTTGGGTCTAGAGATGATCCTTCTCTTCCCGTTGGTTGTCTTATTCCTGAATTTCTTACTAGCTTTCTTTGCTTTTCTTTTTGATTTTATTTTTGCTTTCCTTCTTTTTACAAGAGGATCATCAATGTTAAGGCCATATTTTCTACAAATTGAATTACTTTTAGGCAGTATAGAAAGCTTTTCCAAAGACTTGTTAACTTTGGAACTTGTGCACAAACCAACCAGAGTTTTAGTAACAATGAAATATATTTCTCCCAGGTAAAAGATTCAAAGGGTAACTAGAAAGCATCTTGTAGAAGTAACAAGTCTACAAATCTAGATGGAAGGGATGCAAGATATACTTGTTTCCAGAGAAGATTTTTAGGATCTTTTACCTCATAGACACGTTGCATCTAGTCTCTATGTAAATCTTCATATTGTGACAATTTATTGCTCTTATGATTCATCAGAATCATTTCGTGCTTATCTTCTATTTCTGTTTCAGAACCACACCATTTTTCTTTAATAATGGAGGTGATAGCTCCAATCATATTATTCTGTGGTGTACCATCAGCATTGTGAAGTATGTCTCCAACTTCATCTTTCAGAATTTCACTTTCCATTTTTGTGATCAATGCTGGAGATGTTTCAGTTTCCCACCATCGTAGGAGAGTGCCAGTAGAACATTGGATGTGATTTTTACAAGCTTCAATTTCATTTTTTCCTCTCAGGCACATAAGCTTGTACTCTGTAACCATCATATTAATCATTTTTCTAATCTAGCCCATACTTAAATTATCAATATTCCATTCTAGATGAGAGTCTAGATAGAAAGTATGGGTTTCTGGAAGCTTTCCCTTTCCACTAAGATTAGGAGCAAAATATCTGGTAAACTGGCTCTCTAATGGCTCATAGATTGGGAATATCTGTGATTTTGACTCTGGTTCCTTAAATAAGGAAGCAATGGTAATATTTTCTAAAGATTCTTCCTGAGAAGGCTGAGCAACTTCTCTAGGTAACAAATTGGGAAATCTGTCAATTGGCTTTACAGGATTCTGAATATGTACATTTATCTTATGCAAGAATGAAGTAGGAAGAGGCTTGTTAGTTTTGGATATATTTTCTTTGTCAAACCTTTCAGAAAAAATTGTTATGAGTCCTTTTGTAGAGCATATTTCTTGTATAACCTTCCCCTCTACTTCATCTAATTTTCTTATGAAATCTCTTGCATAAATTTTTAAAATAGAAGAAGAAAATTGAAGATCTTTCAAAAAATTATTTACACTATTGACTGAAACCTGTAAACTATCAATATGTTCTCTCACTGTAGATGATTTTGTAGAGTTCATTTCCAATCCCTTAATGGTTGTGTTAGTCCAGTTTAAATTTTCACTAGATTTTTGAATTCTTCCATCAATGCCTAAAGCATTGTCATTCTTCAAAACTAGAGAGATAGCCTTTGCTGAGTTTTGGGCTTCTCCAAGGATGATTCCTTTGTATGGAGGAAATGTGGATGAGGTTTCAATCTTACTACCATATAATGCAGACCAAGAGTGTTGAGTAGCTGTAGAGGATGCAGTGTCAGTCATTAAAACATTCTCATTGTGTTTCATATTTTTCCAGACATAAAAAGATATCCAAGAATTGGATTTATCTATAAATTCTTTCCATTCTTGGGACAATCTGAGTTTTTCTTCACTGGAATGAGTAAGGCCAAAATATTATGCCTCTGGATGGGTATAGATATCCCAGTTTAACATCTCTTTCATCCACTAGGTACCTATTTTATGTTTCTTGCAACCATCCATCAGGGTGAAGAATTTGTGCATCTCTGTGACTGGCGGCTTTTTGCAGTCTTCTGGTAAAACACAAAATATAGATTCTGGAATTAAGTCATTCAATTGTTCTAAGTAGCCTAGACCATATCTTGGCATATTTGGTAGTCTCATCCGGCTAAACATTTTTGTTAGTCTTGGATATTCTTCTTCCAAAGAGGGTAACAGATGCATCATCATAACATGAACAGATTCATGTGGGAAGGGAATATCTGAACACTTTGGATTTGGACAAGGGTTTATAGATGTAGAAGCTGGGGCTTCACCTGTCCTGGGATGATGGTTGGCATGAATGAAAAATTCTGCAAGACTGCTCAAATTTACAGGGAATTTACACTCAGGGAAAATAACTTCAACATATGAAAAAATTACAATTTGGGCAAACACAAATAAAGAAATATGTTTACAAGAATTTGAGATAGAACTGGAACAAGCATTGTCAACTTCAAGGGGATATTTATAAAAATGGGAACTTCTGCAGGCTTGGTCAATCCTTCTTGTATCTATGGTAGATCTTCGCGGAAAAGACAAAACAACAGAGGACTGGTCTTCTTGGATATTTGCAGAAGTGATATTCCTCATACTTGGGGGTTTGGGATTTGATACAACCCAGTGCTCAAGGAAATTGAGATCTTCCCATCTGATAGTTTGATGTTCTACCTTATAATTTTTTGAATCGGTTAGAACAACAACACTTAACTTTAAATCATTACTGAGTGCATGGAGGACTATAGGGTAGAGGGTGTTGGTATGACGGAAACATCCTCGGGTCTGAATGGCTATATTATGTCTTTTATTTGACATATCAAATCCAGTGGTCTGGATCTGTAACTGAAGGATATTATTGATTGTTTCATCAAAAACATATACAGAAAAGTTTGGATAACAATTGAAATAGACTGGGCCATTAGACAATGGAGCAAATATTTCTCCAATCAGGGAATCAGTATATTTGTTATGTGTAAGGTCTCTGATAGTGGCTAGGACAAAATTATTTAGACCTTGATGTGTTAAAGCATTAATGTCGATTTTGATAGATCCCAAATGTAGGTACTGAGTTTCTAGCCTTTTAGCTTCAGCTTGAATTTTCTTAGAATTTAGAAGAGGAATGGACTGGACACATTCAGAGTTTTCTTGGATTTGACTAATAGATTCCTTAATGGAAATTCTAGTGGCGGCCTTTAAATGGAAAATAGTAAGATTTGAATATACATGAGAAGCATCAATACTAGGGAGCTTCCATCTAGAAGATGGTTGTGATTCTTCATATTCTAATTCAGCAGAATTAATCACACAACTAGAAGCATATGCAAACATATCCCTAAGGGGATTTTCTTCAACTTTATCTTTCTCATCTAATTCTCAGAAAGAAACAGATCTTATGGATGGATCCATTTATCAACAAAGAGTTTTGTATTTGAGTACTAACCTGCACGAACCAGATGACACTTCTGGCTCTGATACCAATTTTACGCAGGGGCTTCCAGATGAAGCTTGCAACAACAACACAGGCCGACTGGCCTTGTTGAGTCTCTTCTTTATGTTTACTTATTCACCCATACATGAACCCATACACAAACCTACTCAGGTATTTCATGCACTGGCGACCTTCTTCTGTAGCTTCCCTCGCCTTTTAATGGTCTTGGCGTCCCTTCTACCCTTTGGTGAACCTCTGGAAAACTTCTGGTATAAATAAATAACACAAATACTACCTCAACAAACTTTTAAATAAGCTCAGAGTTTTCAGTACTCAAAATATGCGGAACAATCTCACTTTTTATTGATCAAAATATTTCAGATACAAACTCTGTTTATTCTTTCCTGAGATAAGCTGTGATAACATTTACCAGTGTTTGCTTCTTAATGAATATCCTAATAATTAATTATCAAATTTAAAAATATTATAATCATGCTTTTAAACAGATTTTAACATTTTAATATCATTTCTATTCATAATGCTATTATCACTTTATCACTTTAAAATTTAAAACAAACACACTAATATTACATTAATTATAAACTCAATAAACATCAAAATAAAATCCATATTAACCTCGTTTAGATGAAGGGGTGTTTAGTTCAAAATCTATCCAGTGAAAAATAAAATATTTAACTCAAATTTGATAATAAATCATTGATATTGTTGTATGATACATTGAAGTCATATACATGGAGAAAATTTATATCATATTTTATAATGTTGAAACCTAATGATGGTGGGGTTACTTCTCATCCTAATGATATTAGTTATATGAATTACGAATTATTTTAAATAAATAATTTTAGAATTATTTTTGTAATTATTGTCAAAATTTAATATTATTTCATTTTTATAGTTATATTTTTGCGATGTCCATCTTCTATTAATTAGTTTTTGCATAGATATATATTTTCATCATTTAACGTTTTAATGCATCTTAACAAGAAGTTATTACAATAATCAGTAGACAACTATTTATGATCAATATTATTAATGAAATTGTGGATATAATTATTAAATTATAACCCTTCTACATAAATTAACCAAGGGGTTGATATCCAACCAAATCGAGATCATTAAATCATTTTTCACATTTTAAATCAAATAAGGATAATCCACAATTAAAAAAAAAATTAGAATTTAAACAATTGGGTTGTAATATTTTATGTATATTTATGAAATTTTGTTTGAAATTGTAAAATGATAATTTTATGTTCAAAATTTTGTAATGTGCAAGGTGAATATTATTGTCAAATAAGGATTACAAACTTTGTAAGTTACAAGGTGAATGTTATTGTCAAATAATGATTTGGCTAAGTCAATGAAAAGTAATAACCTAATCAATGTGTCAATAAACATATGAATTATTTGTATAATAATTACGAAATTTGTAAAGATTTTTATTATTTTTTAATAATTAAGATTTTCTGAGTTTCCTTGCAAGTATTTATTAATAATTTTTTAGTAAGAAATAAATCTTATTATTCAACAAATGATGCTTTGTTATTAATTATAACAAACCTTAGTTCTTGAAAAAGCACAAAAAATCCTTACAAATGATTGATGCATTGATTAGGTTATTACCTTTCATCGACATAAGTTTGGTAAAATCCTTATTTGACAATATTATTTACATTTTGCAATGATATTCTGATTTTAAAATTCCAAATCATTATTTGGAAATAACACTCATCTTGTATCTTACAAAGTTCCAAGTCATTAATTGACAATAACATTCACCTTGCACACAAAATTTTTTTTTGATAGAAACTCATCACTTTATTATTTAAAACAATATTTCCTAAATATGCTTACTTTGACTAGTAAATATCTAATTGGCCAAGGAAGAACACACACACAGATTAGCAATTATCCAAAATTCAAAATTGTGTTAGGTTTTGGAATGTTAACAACGATCAACATGTAGCAATATGATTTGATATGACTAAAAGGATGGCACATGGTTTCCTCTCTAACCAATGTAAGTAGTGATCACAAAGGATGGTGTCAATATTGCATAGAGATGTGAAAAATAGGCTTTGACAAATGTCCATTTAGTAACTTTTTTTCTCACATGAGTGAGCACCTTAGACCATTATCGATTTCATATATCTATTGCATAGTATTGAAAAATGAGTCACTCATCTAATAGTTTACATCATGCACTTTAGGTGTCTTGGTGTTACCTTTAGAGAAATAATGTTAAAATTCGTAACAATCACTATAACATAATGGAGCTACTATGCATGTAGCTAAGGAATGGTGTTCAAGAAACTAAGATCATAAAACCACCAACATCAATAGAAGCAACATTTATATAGGTATTGGCTAAAGAGAGAACATGGATAAGGGCACTATATGAGCTAGATTAAAGGGTGTAGCTCATTTTAGATCTTTAATGCACATTGATAACAACTATTATAAAGTATTAATATTCATCACCTTAAGACCATATTTTTAAGTGTAATTTCTCAAATGCATGTGGAGTAAAAGTGTCATGTAAGTCATACTAGCAATGTCGAACAACTAAACATCTATACAATATAAAGTTGTTGGACCTACTTTGTTGATTTTCGGTAGCATCGGATGTGCTCTAAGTCTCAAATATTGTGGCGAGGCTTAGACACATGCATTTCAGATAACCTAGAAATTGTTTGATGAAATTTCACTCGAATTGTATTTTATAAAAATAATTAATTATTTTTGAAGGGACCCTAAGTCTAAACATAGGAAAATAAAATAATTAAAGTGAATTAATTGAATATAAGTGAGAATGATCTAGAATACATGGATCAAGAGAAAAGTTAATCTTAGTTGTTGATTATACATCTAATATTGGTCATTGAAGTCTCAACGAGAAGACTATAAGATTGGCTTGAAGGGTCATTTGGAAGACACATTTTGGTGACACAAGGCAGAGATCAAAGATCGATTTCTTTAGTGAGAAGTGCTCAGAAAGAAAACTTGATCTAGAGATCTTTTGCAGATAGGGACAATAGTTTAGTTGGAAGTAATCCTGAGTCGAAGAGTACATAGCTGCAGAGACAGAGAGAGCCACAGCAGCAACATAGAGCGAGTGATGCAGTTCCTACACAGTCACTGTGCAGAGGCAGAGGGGAAGTTGTTTTCATGTTGAGGAGACAACGCAGAGCGAGTGTTAGATCTAGGAGAGATTTTTTGGAGGCCAGGAGGCTTCAGTTTCTAGCCAACAGTGAGACCAACAAAGAGGAAGAAGGGGGGTTGTAGTTGTGAAGCAGAGCCTATGTGGGTGACACAGTCACTGGGCAGAGGCAGCAAAGGGCAGTCCAGTATTGGTGTAGATCAGTGTTGGTTCCTATGGAGGATTGAGGTTTGTCTCATAAGATCTATTATGTTAGTTTCTCTGTATGATTTGGCGATGTGTCAATCATAGATTTGTACTTAGAAAATTTACTGCATAACATATAAACCCTCAAATATGATGTGTTGGTTTTCCTGCATTGGGCTCTTCCTTGGGAATTAGTCCAACAATAATTGTGTCAAAATTCTTGTGTGATCTATGGTTGTTCAGATTTGTTTTCACAATTGCAATTCGTCCGCAATTAATTTGTGTAGGTTGTAGTGATTGGATTTCGATATTTTTTTATACAACACAATGAATAATTTTTTAAGTAAATGTCAAATATAAGACTTTCTATCAGTTTTTGTGGTAGGATTCCTGAGTGGAAGGGATTTTCACATGGTACCAGAGCTTTTTTAAGCTGAGTGTGGGTGAGACAAAGAACATATCCAATAGATTTAGCATTGGTGAAGTCAAGATGAAAGAGTTGCGTAAGCAACAGATCAATCTCCCAGTTGATTGCCCAGTCCAAGACAAGAGGGCTAGACCAGCAGGAAAATATCTCTTTGAGTGAGATGACAAAGGGGAAGGATTGTTCCAAATTGTTGTTTGTCTAAGGCAGAGGGAGCAGTGCACCAAATCTATGCAGATCAATAGCTATAAGGACACAGTTGATTGCATAACAGTGATTGTTGGTGCAAAGCATCAAGGTGCGTAGCTGAAACACAATTTTGGGGATTTATGTCCTTAGTGATTTTTATTTCCCAAGAAACTCAGATTAATCATACAATAGCAGCAAATTTTGTGGCTTGCTCCATCACGAGTGCATAAAACCAGTTGCACGGAGGGTGAGAGGAAGTAGATCGACAACGTTTTGGTGAGATGGAATTCAGTGGGTTGCATTACCAAGATAGGTTGGAGGGTGCCTCCAACTATGTAATCTGGAAGGAAAGGATCTCCTTCCTTCTAGATGATCATGACCTCAAGAACTTATCAAAAGTGATCAGGTTGAACTAGTGGATGCAACAACATTAAGGGCCTTCAAGAAGAATATCATATAGGCCAAGCAGTTGATCCTCAATGGAGTGAAGGATAATATTTTTTACACATCTCTTGCAAAGGGGCAACCAAGGAGATGTGGGATGCATTTGAAATGATTTATCAGGGGTGTTTCGAGGAGTAGAAGATGTTTCTGGAGGATAAAATGCAGACCATCAAGATGAAAAAAGGAGAGCGCATTGATCCATTCATGTCTAGACTTAAGGGAAACAAAGATTAACTGGAATTTGTGGGGTTAGCTCCTCAAGCCACATAAATGGTTAGAATTGCCTTAAATTTTGTGTCTGAATACTATCAAGTATTTTTCCAAAGCATCTTGTGTAGAGATAATTTTTTGGGATGGGAAGCATGTGGGCAGCTCTTCAGTAAGAAGAGATGAGGAGAGAGTTACTCAAGTGTCAACTTGAGAGCAGCAGTAGTAGTGGTTCGAAGGTCAAGAAGGAGGAGGAAAAGAATGCAACCCTTGCATCAAAGGGGTATCAATAACATCATAGTAGGAAGAAGAATATATCAAATATCAAATGCTTCTGGTGTGGCAAGATGGGACATTACGCCACACAGTGTCCTCTCAGAAAGAAGGACAAGGATGAGAAGCATGATCCTCAAGCTGGAGCAGTGAATATAGAGGAGGAGGAGTTTTCTATGATTTACTATATACCTCTAGGAGGGAGGTGGATTGATTTGGAGTTATAGACCCATAGATCTACAAGATTGGCTAGGATTTTAAGGATTCCACCTCTCATATCATTACCTTGATATAAGAGCCTAAATCAGAAGTAGCAGGATGGAATAGTGCCAATTGATGTAGAGGAGTTTTGAAGTGACAATGCAGTGGTTAGCAGCGCCAGATTCCGAGTAGCACAAAGCAGTGTTGCAGCAGCATGGAGGGACGCAATGTAGAGCAGCAACAATGCAGAGTAGTGTTGCACTAGCACAGAGGGACGTAGTGCAGAGTAGCAGCAACGCAACAACTTTAGAGAAGCATCTCATAGGATAGCAAGAGATAAATATTCAACACCAAGATGCAATATAATTTTCCAATTTTGGATGTTTTTCAGTTGTAGAAAGAAATTATGTTATAGTGCAGTAGCAGTTGGCAGTGGCAGAGTCAGTCGTAGCATGGATGAAAAATCAAAGGGAGTTGTAGTATAGTTGCAGTGTTGACACTGGCAGTGTCAGTAGCAATACAGATGTAGCGTTTGTGCAGAGTTGATGGGCAATAGTGTCGGACATTAGCAACGCAAAGGGATATTCTTCAGAGTCAGAATAGTATGCAGCATGGCATATTGTTACAGCGCATTCCTTGCTAAGAGGGAGTGTTTATTTGGGGTAGCATCGGATATGCTATAACTCTCAAATTTTATGGAGAGGCTTAGAAAAATTGATTCCTGATAACTCAAAAATCGTTTGCTGAAATTCCACTCAGATTGTATTCGATAGAAATAATTAATTAGTTTTAAAAGGACTCTAAGTCTAAACTTAAAAAAATAAAATAATTAAAGTGAATTAATTTAATATGAGTGATAATGATCTGGAATACATGGATCAAGTCAAAAGTTAATCCTAGTCATTGATTAGAGATCTAACCTGGGTCGTTGAAGTCTTAACGAGAAGAATATAAGATTGGCTTGAAGGGTCATTTGGAAAACACATTTTGGAGACAAAAGGCAGAGATCAAAGATATATTTCTTAAGTGAGTTGTGCTCAGAAAGAAAATATGATCTAGAGATCCTTTCCAGAGAGGGCCAATAGTCTGGTTGGAAGGAATCCTGAGCCAAAGAGTACATAGCAACAAAGGAAGAGAGAGCCATAGTAGCAACACAACACTAGTAATGCAGTGAATATGCAGTCACTACGTAGAGCCGAAGGGGAAGTCATATTTCTACTCAGGAGACAGTACAAAGCAACGTCAGATCCCAGAGAGATTTTTCGGAGGACAAAAGGCTTCAGTTTCCATCAAGCAGTGAGGTCAGTGCAGAGGCAAAAGGGAAGTTGTAGTTGTGATGCAGAGCCTACATGGGTGACTCGTTCATTGCGCAAAGGCAACATAGGGCAGTCCAATTTTGGTGAAAATTAGTTTTGGTTCTCGTGAAGGAGTGAGGATCATCTCACAAGATCTCTTATGTCAGTTTCTATGCATGATTTTAAGGTGTGTCAATCATAAATTTGTACTCAGAACATTTAATACATAATATATTAACCCTCATATTTGATGTACTAGTTTTCCCACATTGGGTATTTCCAGGGACATTAATCCATAATAACTATGTCGAAATGGTTGTGTGATCTATGGTTGTTCAGATTTTCTTTTACACTTGTAATTCTTCCACAATTAATTTGTGTAGGCTGTAGTGAATGGATTTCGATATTTTCTTATAGAAAAAAGTGAATATTTTGTTAAGTAAATAACAAATAGAATACTTTCCATCAATTTTTTTAGTAGGATTCCTGAGTTGACGGAATTTTCACATACTTAATACTCGATATTCACGAAAAATTTTAGGTGTTATTTTATCTTAAGCATGGAATTATGATATTATTTGATAGAATGGCTTCCAGGGAATTGAAACTGATATGAATGGTTTACATCGAATTTAAATTGAGAATATTATGCTTCATAAGGAAAAAAATCATTACAAGCAATGCCCTAATAAGTCTCTAGTTAAATGGTGGTGTTATCACTCTGTAATTCCTCTAGGTTGAGGAGAGGAACCAAAAGGTAACCAAAAACCACTTGGAATTTGGAATCTAGCCCTTCCAACTTTAGAGAGGGATCTCTCTGTCTAAATCTTCAGTCACTTAGATCTTAGGCTAGGTATGGTGCTCAGAGGGATATAGGTTTTAAAATTTTGTTGGTAGGGGAGAAGATAGGTCCATTGGGCATATGGTCATATAAAGTTAATTGTTTTTCCAGTGAGAATATGAAGGGCTAAGGTATCTTCGATAGGGGCAAGGTAGGAATTCCTGTTGGCGTTAATAATTTAATTCATTATAGAAGGGTGAGTATAATAATGGTGGAAACAACATATAGAGCATCAAGTTGTGGGATAAATTCTAAATTTTATTTAAGAAGAAAACATAGACTATTTGGAAAACTATATCAGAGCACTTTTAAAATGAACTATGAGATAAATCATGGTTTAACCAAACATGAAAATATACATTCAAATTACGGGAATGAAGAGAGACAAACTTACAACATAAGAAAGCACATCACGATTAGGAACTGAAACATGAATCCCTATAAAGTCACACCTTTGACATTTTCATTTATTGGAAAATATAAGAAAAATACAATGCACACAATGTCTCTTCTTCTAAACCCTTATAAACCCTTTTCTTCATAAAAAAATATAGCATAAATAGATCACAAACAACCAGTTCCAACCTCTAGGAACCGAATTCCTTAATAGGATTGTTGTTTTTGCATAATGCAGTGAATATAGTGCTATTTTTCTGAAAACTAGGAATTGTTTGACCAAATATTTCTAAAACAAATTTACATTAAATACAAAGCCTAATTTGTTTTTGAAGGTCCTTATATGCCTTAAAACATTAACCAAGATCATAAACATAAATTACATATATTTTAGACATAAAATTCTCGGTCAAAAGGCTGGTTTTGTGGAAGCATAGCGTCGGCGCTACGTAACCTCCTATTCCAGAAAAAATGATAGAAGAATAGCTAATCGATGGTTCATGTAGCTCTGATCACTCCTTGATTTGATTGATGACTATTACACATGTGAAATGCTATGTACATCATAAAATTCCCCTCTAGAAACCTTCTTTCATTGTGAAAATCTCCCAACTCTCAAAATTCCACCTACAACAAAAGCGCAATGCCTATGAGAAGAAAAAAAAATGTGTCCTCGATGGTTTTGACCAGTACTGAGGTCTATGAACAATATGTACAACATTTTGATGATTTTAACAGACCTGAAAACCCTTTTCAAAGCTCCACTCACCAAAAAAATGACAAAATTTCTTACTCCCATAAAAACCCTAACCCTAATTCTTGGCCATAATACAAAAATGCTTAAATTTACCCATTCCTACACTCATACTTCGGCAACTTCAGTTAAAAAATCCATCATACCTTTTTCCTTCTTCTGTATTTCCTGCAAATGCTGCTTGGCAACCCTCAAATCCCTTCTCATGGTAAGGTTATTTCTACATATGTTTTTCAACTACCTATGTAAAGGGAGAAGCCTCTTCAACATATGTTTAGCATTTTCCATGACTGGCTCACACATGTTAAAATATTCATACATATTTTTCCTAGCCCTCTCATATTTCTTCTTAAGTTTAGTGATCTCCTTCTGGGTGTTTTTCAACTACATCCTCAATCTATTGAAAGTGTGTTTCCCTTCATCTATTCTAAACTTCTCCTCCTTTTTCATTGACTTTTCCTCCTGTAGCTGTAATTTTCTTGTTGAGGACCTAGTCATAGGAACCTTTGTTGATGAAGCCTCTAACCTTTGAATGCCCTTTATTGATAATTTCTTCTTGCCTTTAGATGTGGTGACAAATAGTGTGGCCTTTTTCACCGGTTCTTCTTCATTAAGCTTAATTGTCCTTTCTAGAGAAAAATTCTTCAATTCCATGTTGTCATGTTGTAATTGTGAAATAACTAAGTGTGCTTTCTTTAACTGTTCTCACAACTCCAAAATATCATTATCTTTATCACTTGGAACAATGTACTCTGCTATAGTCTCTAAATCTTCAAATGGTTTCTAAAGTGTTTTTTCCAAGGGCAGTTTATTTGAAGTAGATCTAGTGAGGGGCTTCTTGGGAACGTTCACTACTTCGGGAGAAAAATGATTTTTTTTTCCCTTCTTCTGTTTAGATGAATGAATCGAAACTGAGAACATTTTGATTAAACTTTCAACTAGTGATTTTATATCATTTTCTACTAATGATGGTGTATCCTTCTCACTCAAAGAACTATTCAGTAATTCAATTGATAGCCTTGATGAATCTAAAAATTCTTTCCATGATTGATTCCTTTTGTTCAATTCTTCCAACACCAACAACTTAGTCAAATAAAAGTCGAAAATAATAGGTTCCACTTGGCTTTGTTTTCCTTCCACTTTTTTTTCCATCTTACTAAGGCTTTTGAACAAATAGAAAGGCAAATTTAAAGGACTCTTTCCTATGAAGTGAATCAAAATCCTAAAGTGATATTGATAGATTCTCCCAAATATTCCCTCACAGGTAAAGTGTCTCTGCATTACTTTAATTTTATTGTTGTAGGGCTCAAACAAGTATTCCCTAGGGACAATGGATTCATACCCTTTTTTTTGTACTTTGGTTTCAAGAAATCTTTATAAATGGCTATGTCAAGAGGCATGCCCTTGAACCACCGCTCTCCTTGCAGAGGAATCTTAGTTGTAGCTAAGATAGTGACATTTAACACTAGAAAATTTAGCTCTCTAATATTGACATCCAAACCACTGAAACTTAAAGAAATTTTTTTGGTGAGTTGTGTATTATACCCCTGTATCTTCTCAAAAAATCTAGTGCAACCAACTTGCTCAAAGGTAACTCTGATTAACGGGTCTAAGTTTATCAAAGTGAGGTGTTGGGTTTCAAATCTCACAATATCACATCCCTTGTGGTTTTTCCTATCCGAGGTTATCATAATTTTTACAAAAATATGAACTCTAAGGTTTCTTGAATGCAAACTCGGTGTATACCAATTGAGTGAAGCAAATCGGGTAGCAACGATGAAATAGAGCTTAGATTTAAGGATTTATGGAAATTCAGAATGAAAAAATTTCACGAAAAACCCAAACAACACAAATCATCTCCCAAACCCAAAACAACAGTTAATATTTTCTTGGTCACATTAACAAAATTAAAAACACGAGCGCAACACAAAAACACAACATGTGAGGGAAAAAATGTAGCTTGGCCTGTGAGGGTAGAAACAACCAAGTATGAAGTTTCAAATCACTTGGATGGAATGCCATGCTTTAATATCAAGGTGAAAAACCAAGTTGTGGGGTTTTTATGGGGGAAACAAAATGAAAATGCAGTGTTGAGGAAAAGCACAACGTATTCTCCAGAAAACACAGTAAGCTTAAAATTTTATAGTTTGCAAAGTCTTCAATGCATTTTCTCAGCACATAGGAAAAATTTCAACAACATGCAAGACAAATGATTCAATACAATGAATAATTTGCACAAGGATAATCAATTTTACCACTAGCTTGGAAAACGCAGCACCTATATATGAGTGTGAAACCTATATATGAGTGCAACTCTTCCTTGCCACCTTTGCGCAAAAAACCTTAAGTGATGCTCAACTAGATTTAGATGGAAAAATGAATGGATTTGTGGTGATTTTGGAATTCAACCAAGAATTTTAACTCCCAAGGTGTCTCAATTCAAATTTCAAGAATGATGATTACAATCTTGAACCTCAATCATAAAGAGAAACAATTGTCAGAAGCGTTGTGATATCCTCCTAATCCTTGTACCAATGTGATGTCATAGAAAATTGTGATTTGAAATTCTAACTCATCAAACCTACCCTTGAAATTTGTGCCAATGATTATAAGACATGACACCATGACCTCACCCATGATTTTTAATTACATATGATCCTAGGCTCACTTAACTCGACCTCTTAGGATAATAATGACTATTTTCATGAACCTTCACACACTTTGACATATTACATTCAATAATGAAATTTTTATTCTATAATAAGACCAATTTCTTGATCTCTACAAGATCATAGAAAAACCTTTATACATTTTCCAAAATAATTTGAAATACAAAACTTGTTTTCCGAATAATATAATTATAGGATACTAACATTTCCTCCAATGGGGATGGCATCCTCCATATGAGGTGACAAGAACACCGTAGACCATGTGCCTAACCATTGGGCTTATTAACTCCTTAGCTTGACTCAAAATTTACTCATGGCTTATTACATTCTGAAAATGGCAGCAAGTCATCAAATCTATGGGCCTTATCTTCGGGCTTCAAATTCTGGTGACTGCTGACCATACATGCAGTACTAAAAATTAAATGGATATATAAAATTAAGTGATTCAAAACCAACTGATTCAAGTAAAATAATTCTTGAGAAACCTTCCATTTACACACCCTCCAACAAGAAATTTCCTTGTCAAATATTGCATCAAGTATGCATTGCTCCCATGAAATGTTGCAATCTTAAATGGTCATTTCTGAAGGTTTTAAACTTTTCCATTTTTACCATTGTCTTCATTCCTAACATACCACTTCAAAACCAAGTCACTAGCCTGAACATTTTTAGCCTTTTTCCTATGATAAAAAATCTTCTTTATTTGATCCTGAATTTCTTGAGTGTTATTTTACACCTCCTCTCTTTTTTTATGCAATTGAATCATCCGGTTTATTCTCCTTTGTAAATCATTTGGTTCTACATCCACTTCCAGCAACAAATTCATTACTATAATTCCAAAGGAAGAAGGAAAAGAAAAATTTCTTCCATACACCAGTTGAAAAGGTGACATACCAATTAATTTCTTGGTATTCACTCTATCTACCCACAATGCATAGATCAACTTCTTGTGCCAAGTTCTCTCCTTTTCTTGTAGTAATTTCTTTATAATATTCACTAGACTCTTATTTGAGGACTCAACTAAACCATTACCATGTGTGTTATATGCAGTGGAGTGACTGAGTACAATATGATATTTATGACAAAATTCAACCATTTTCTTGTACTTGAAAGCAAAAACATTATGTGTGATTATTCTACAAGGAAAACCAAATCTCGAGAGAATATTACCTTCCAGAAACTAAATGATGACTATATATGTTGCTTGCCTGGCTGGTATTCCTTCTATCAACTTTGTAAAATAATTTGTGGTTGTTAGAATCCATTTGTGTTGGCCTGAAGATGATGGATGGATTTATCCAATGAAATCCAAACCCCACTGTCAGAAAGGTGCTTCCACTGCAATTGGTTTCAAGGGTAAGAGTAAGATATTTCTTTTTCCTTCAAAAATTTGGCATTCATGGAAGCTTGATACCCTTTTTTAAACATCAGCAAATAATGTTGGCCATTAAAATCTAGCCCTCAAAATATTATTAGCTGTGGCTTTCCAAAAATGGTGACCTCCACAATCTCCTTTGTGAAATTCCTCCATAACATTTTGTGACTCATCCTCCAATAAAAAATTTAACAACACACCTCCTGAATCTTTCCAATATAGAAACTAATTCAAAATGCAAAATTTGATAGCCTTCAATTTCAGAAATCTTTCTTTTTTTTTGGTCATCTCTGGAGGAGCATGTAAATGTTGCAAAACATAAAATATATCAACATACCATGGAGAAGAAATAAACCTTTCAGATACCTTTTGAGAAGATCTTTTTCTATTGTCATTGGACAACCCAACTATGAAATTAACGTCCAATACACTCAGATTTGAATATTCCATCAATTTTTTCAATCCTTCACCCTTTATCATCTTGGAAGGCTTGATCTCCACATCATACTCTAGAAATTTTGTTATCCATCTGCCTCTTCTACCTTCAAGATCAGGATGGGTTAAAATGTCTTTCACAACAAAATTTGAGACATAAGAAATCACATGCGAATGAAGCACATGAACACTAAAATATTTCAAGGCTTTAAGCAATTCATATGCCTGTTGCTCCATGATATTGTTTTTAATATAGGAGTCTCTCAAACCTCTGCTAAATAAGGTTATTGGTTGTTCATTACCTTGCTTATTTTTCTGCATAAGGACTGCTACAGTTGTGTGTACTGATGTGAAAGAGAAATTGATCAAATATTTAGCATAATTTGGACTTGCTAAAATAGGAGCACTAACTAAGGCCATTTTACCTCTTCAAAATATTTCTTAGTTTCAGTAGTCCATCTTATTTCACTTCCTTTCGCAACATGTTTGTTAAAAACCTTATGGTTTCTGCCAAATTAGGAATGAACCTTCTCAAAAAATTAACTATGCCCAAAAATGACTGAACCTCCTTCTTATTCCTTGGAATCTCAATTTTGTGAATTGCATCCACCCTGTTTGGATCAATTTTAATGCCATATTTTGAGATTATATGCCCCAATAATTTTCCCTCCATTTCAAAATGTGACTTCTTTGGGTTTAGGGATATGCCATACCTCTTGTACTTCTCAAAAACTTTCCTTGAATGCTTCAAACTATCAAAATTAGAATTTGAAAATATAGTGATATCATCAAGGTAAATGACAATAAACTTATCATTTTCATCAGCAAATGCAATATCCATGGAACTTTGAAATGTGACCCCTGCATTCATCATCCCAAAGGGAATTTTGGCATACATGAAAGTTCCCCATGGAGTGATAAAAGTGGTCTTTTCTTGGTCATCAGGGTGCACCAAGATTTGATTGTATCTCGAGAATCCATCAAACATGGACATCCTTCTAGAGCCAACAAATCTTTTCAATATGTGGTCCATCTTAGGCAAGGGGTGATTGTATTTAAGGGACACCTTGTTGAGGTTTCTAAAATCAACACAACACCTTATCTCACCAGTCTTCTTCCTTACATATACCAAATTAGAAATCCATTTTGAGAACCTTAAAGGAACAATAATGTTTACATTAAAAAAAATTATGACTTCCTTTTCAATAAGAGGTAACAACAAAGGATTATTTATTCTCAACTTATGTTTAAAATTATTTTCATCCTTCTTGATTGGGACAATATGTTGAATGATGCTCTTATCATACACTTTGAGGTCCTCATATCCCCATGCAAAAGCATTTGAGCTTTCCTTCATGAGATCAAGTTATTTATTTCTGTCTTCAGGAGTTAAGGATCTTTATATATTGGCAATCTTACTTCTTTTTTTTGTCCCTATATTAAATTATTCTACTTCAATTTTAGTGGGAACTACTTTAGGATTCTTTGTTACATCATTCTGGTCAAATAGTTTTTCAAGAGGAACCAAACCTTTCAGAATTTAGTTATTATTTAACTGTATAATCTCCATATATGTTATCTAATTTTCAAAATCACCCAAATCTAAACCTAAATCCTGATGTTCATCCCCCTCAAAACAATTTTCTTCATCTATGTGTAAATTACAAAATTCTCCAGTTATTTGCAGAAAAGTATCGAGTTGTTTGTCATCTTTGAACACTTGCCAATATTTTACACTATCAGGAACTATTGGTATATGTTTTACTTGTATTTAATACTTTCTATTAGGATAAATAGGGATCCTAAACATACTAGTTGAGGTGGATATTACATCATCTATCACATTCTTCTCTCTAGGAATCAAAGACGGATTATATTCAGGAAACGTTTGCAACATTTATAGGACAAAATTTCTATAGTCCCTCATCCTAGTATGTTTAGTTTTATACACACCTTTAATTTGATTGATAATCATCTCCAAATCCCCATGGATTGAAATCCTCTTTCCTCCCAAGTTTTTCAAAATATTTAATCCAAAAATCAACATTTCATAGTCGGCCATATCATTGTAGAGTCAAAGGCTAGCTTGTAAGAGCATAACCTTGACTTTTCCAAATTTTGACTCATTATCCACACACCAGATCCAACCCCTTATTTTCTAACTAATCCATCAAAATCCATGTTCCAAAGGTCATAATCATATTCTTTATGAACTGATTTTTTTCCTTGCAATTCACTCTCTTTCTCCTCTGATATGATGTCCCTATTTTGACTGTCTTCCTCCAAACATACATCCTTATATAATTTGAAAGAATCCATATCATAATGCACCAAATAAATAGGATGGTTATTATGCCTTTCCTTTCCACTTACCATGTAATTCATCAAATTTTCTTGGTACAATATCCTTGGATGTCCAAAAATAGGAATTGTGGCATATGGCATGTCCATTTGTAAAGAACCCTTCAATTTTGTAGACCATGATCTTGATAGAATCATATTGAATTTTGGAGGAATATCAGCAACAAATATATCCATCACTGGGATCTTTGCTGGGATTTCAGTGAGAGAGACCACTAAATCCTTGACCAAACCTAAACATTTTACCTTTCTTGAATCAAAGGAAAAAATATCTTTGTATGGCCTTATTATGTCTAAACCAAGTTTCTCCATGATAACCTTTGGCATTATGTTATGTGATGCACTTGAGTCTAAAATTTAATTGTGTAGAATCAAATCATGCACATTCAAGCTGGCATATAAAGGTGAGACATCTCCATCTTGAGAATATCCATTAATTTTTGGACCAAATATCAATTCAGGATGATCATCATTCAAATTGATAGTGTCTAAACCATCTCTTATCTTCAATGTTTTGACAATTTAACTAGATTGTATAAATCATTCCTAATCAGTTCATTAAATGGAATATAAATTTTGATTTTATATATTTCATTTTATAAAATGAAATATGATTGACCTTTCTCTACCTCTTTGATGGTTGCATCTTTCTTTATAGGAATATCTTTTGGAGGATCAACTTCCTTTTGGTTGGAAGTAGATGCATCAACTTGGCCTTTCTTTGGAGGATTTACTAAGACCTTTATGTTTCTCAAATTATACTCTCTTTGTACCTCCATGATGGAATTTTGGTACCCCTTATTGGAATTTTAGTACCCCTTATTAATATCTTCATGTGGCTGAAAAAACAAGTCTTTTTATTTTTTTGTCAAAAAGACATTGTCCTCTTCTTCACTGAAATAATGAATATGATCTTGATCTTATGTTGTCTCTTCATCTTCTGCAATATTTTTGTGAAAAGGAGGTTTTATTTCCTGTTGATATCCTTGGTTTCTCGTCTCTCTTTTCTTTATTTGTACTTTGGGCCTCCAGAAATTTGAATTTCTTACTTAAGGAGGAGCCTGCTAGTCTCTACCAAAAAAAATGATCTCTGAGGTCAATATCTCTACCAACTTCTCTATTATTTTCACCACGAAATCAAACTTGTTTTATGATGAATATGAAGCCTCCTCTTTAACTCCTCTTTTTTGAGCTTTCATTTTGGCCTTCTTGTTCAATATATTCGCTTCCACTCCAACGACATTTTTTTTCATATCCTCCAAAGTGGTTGGATTCATTTCCCTAAGATAATAGGAAAGCTTGGCATCAAAAACCATCTAGGTAGTGAAAGCTTGGCAGCAAAACCATCTACGTAGTGAAGTAAAGCTAGTCCTAGAGGGAGGTTTCAGTTCATCTAGTATTAAATTGTACACTTTATTAAACCTTGTTGAAAAACCTTGAACTGGTTCTGGAACTCTCTTCAATTTGTCATACGCAGCCAATATTTGAAGAGGGTTATTTTTTACTTTCCATATGGAAAGAAAATTTTGTTCAAGCTGCTGGAAATTGGCAATACTTACAACTGGAAAACGTCTAAACCATTTCTTGACCTCTCTGAAAAAACTATGAGCAATAGGAACCAATTTAGAATCCTCATGGTCCACCTCTTCCAAGTCTATGAAATATTTTAGCTTAACAAGGTCTTTTTGTGCTATAATAACCCTTGTACCATAGAACTGAGGAAATATTTGAACGTAGTTTTGTGGCAAATAATGCAATGGTATTTTGTAGATTCAATGGAGCATACCAGGAAGCCATGACTATATGAGATGGACTTGTACTGACCTTTAAAAATTGGAATGAGGATGAAGGGGGTAAAGATATTGTATTTTGAACAACTAATGAGGAAGGAGGAGTAAAAGAAATAGAAGAATAAAAATCAGAACATAATGGAATATTAAATGCAACAAAAAATTATGGAGCAAAAACAGTTGGAATGGAGTGTTGAAATTTGAAGGACTTAGAAGTTTCTTATTTCAGCTGATAGACAAGATGTTCTAACTTATGAAACTGTGTCCAAATTTCCTTTTCTACTTCTAATACATTATCTTTCTGAAAATGAATAAAGGATCTTAACTCTGCTTGATCTAAAATTGTTTCTATTAGACTGTTCTTTGATTTGGATCTGAATAGGCTTTCTTCAAATTTCAACAAGGATATTTTTATGAGACTCGTATTTGTTTCTTTTGTAGGTTCCTTCTTTATAAACAAATATTTTGGATTTTTTAATACCTCACATGGATTAGGATCTGGATGATGCTTAGTGTGTACTCTCCTTGAAGACATATTTTATTACAGGAATTTATTACATGTGGTTTTAAAATCACTAATAGTTTCATAAATATTCAGCCTATCAGTCTCTAGTTCATGTCACCCTTAGGAACCATATTTGTCTGTAATTGCAGATTTTTTCCAAGGGCAAACATTTCTTTCCCCGAAAACAGTGCCACTATGTTATCACTCTGTAATTCCTCCAAGATGAACCCAATGGTAACCACAAACCACTTGGAAGCTGAAATCTAGCCCTTCTAGCTTCATAGAAGGCTCTCTATATATAAATCTTTAGTCACTTAGAAATTAGGTTAAGTATGGTGCTCAAAGGGATATAGATTTTAAAGTTTTGCTGGCAGGGGAGAAGATAGATCCATTGTGAATACGGTCATATAAGTTTTATTTTTTTTCCAGTGTGAGGATGAAGGGTTGAGGGATCTTTGATAGGGGAAAGGTAGGAATTATTGCTGGTGTTATCAATTTGAATTTTTTTTATAAGGGTGAGTAGAAGAATGGTGGAAACAAAATATAGAGCATCAAGTTGTGGGATGAATTCTAAATAATATTTAAGAAGAAAACATAGACTATTTGGGAAACTATATCAGAGAAATTTTAAATTTAATTATGAGATAAATATTGGTTTAACAAAACATGAATGTATACATTCAAAATATGGAAATGATGAGAGACACGCTCACAAAATAATAAATCACATCACCATCAGTAGCTCACACAAGAATCCTTGTAGATTCACACCTCTGTCTTTTTTAGTTATTGGAAAATATCAGAAAAATAGAATGCACACAATGCCTCTTCTTCTAAACCCTAACCAGCCCTTTTATTCCTCAAAATTAAAGCATAAATATATCGCAAAAAACCATTTCCCACCTGTAGGAACTGAATACCCTAATAGGATTTATGTTTCTACCTAATGCAATGAATATAGAACTGTTTTTCTGAAAACTAGGAATTGTTTGACCAAGGATTTCTAAGACAAATTTACATTAAATACAAATCCTGAATTGAGGTTGAACGTCCTTAGATTCCTTAAAAAATTAAAAAATATCATAAAAATAAATTACATAGCTTTTACACATAAAATTCTTGGTCAAAACACTGAATGTTTTGAAGCGTAGCACCGGAGTTGCATGACCTCTTAGTCCAACACAAATGCAGAATATAAGTGTTTTGAATCGATGGTTCATGTAGCTCTGGTCACTCCCTAATTTTCTTGATGGCTGGTACATGTGGAAAATGGTTTGGATATCATAAACTTCCCCTCTATAACCCTTATTTCATTATGTAAAGCTCCCAGCTCTAAAAATTCCACTTACAATAATAGCACAACGCTTGTGAGAAAGCACAAAGAAACTTGTCCTCCATGGTTTTTACCCGTACTGAGGTATATGAAAAAAGATGTACAACCTTTTGATGATTCAATAGTCCTGAAAACCCTTTTCAAATCTCCACTCACCAAAACTATGACAAAATTTCTCCCTCCCATCAAAACCCTAACCCTAATGTTTGGCAAGAATACAAAAATTCTTTAATTTACCTGTTCCAACACTCAAACTTTGGATTCTTCAGCCAAAAAATCCATATTACCTCTGTCATTCTTCTGCATTTTATGAAACTCTTGCTTGCAAGCCTTCAACTCCTTTCTCATCGTAAGGTTTTGTCTCCATATGTTTTCCAGATGCCTATGGAAATGGAGAGACCTCTTCAGCATATGCTTAGCATTTTCCATGGTTGTCTCACACATGTTCAAATGGTCATACATCCTTTTCATGGCCTTCTCATCTTGCTTATTAAATTTAGTGATCTCCTTATGGGATTTATTCAACTCCATCATCAATTTTTTTAAATTATGTTTCCCTTCATCTATTTTGACCTTCTCCTCCTTTTGCACTGATGTTTCCTCCTGTAGTTGCAATTTTCTTGCTGAGGACATAGTCATAGGAACCTTTTTTGATGAAGCCTCTAACCTTTGAATGTCCTTTTTTGATAATTTCTCCTTTCCTTTATACTTGGTGACAGATGGTGCAACCTTTCTCACTTGTTCTTCTTTATTAAGCTTATTTATCCTTTCAGAGAAACCTTCTTTGATTCCCTGTTATCATGTTGCAATTTTGCAATAACCAAGTGTGATTTATTTAACTATTTTTGCAACTCGAAAATATCCTTACCTTTATCACTTGGAACGATTTCCTTTGATACAATATCCAAAGCTTCAGATGGATTCTCGAGTGTTATTCCAAGAGTAGTTTCTTTGTAGTAGATCTAGTGAGGGGCTTCTTGGGAATATTCACTACTTTAGGAGAAAAATGTATTTTTTTTCCCTTCTTCTTTTCTAATGAATGAACTGAAACTAACGACCTTTTAACTAAACTTTCAGCTAGTGACTGTATATCCTTTTCTAATAATGATGGTCTATCCTTGTTACTCAAATAACTAGTTGGTAAATTAACTAATAGGCTTGATGAATCTAAAAATTCTTGCCATGATTGATTCCTTTTGTTCAATTCTCCCAACACCAACAATTTATTCAAAGAGAAATGGAAAATACCAGGCTCCACTTGGATTTGTTTACCTTGAACTTTTTCTGCCATATTACTAATGCTTCTAAAAAAATATAAAGGGAGATTTAAAGGACTCTTTACCTTGAACTTTTTCTGCCATCTTACTAATGCTTCTAAAAAAATATAAAGGGAGATTTAAAGGACTCTTTCCTATGAAGTGCATAAAAATCCTAAAGTGATATTGATAGATTCTTCCAAATATTCCCTCACAAGTAAAGTATCTTTGGATTTCCTTCAAAATCTTGATGTAGGGCTCAAGCAAGTATTCCATAGGGACAATGGCTCCATACCCTTTACTTATGTACTTGGGTTTCAAGAAATATTTATAATTTTCTATGTCAAGAGGCATGACTTTGAACCACTCCTCTCCTTGTAGAGGAATATTTTTTGCAGCTCAGATAGTGACATATGACACTGTAAAAGTCCTCTCTCCAATATTAACATCCAAACCACGAAAACTCAAGGAAAACTCTTTGGTGAGTTGTACATTATACCCCTGGATCTTCTCACAAAATCTAATGCAACCAAATTTTTCAAAGGAAACACTAATTGATGGGTATGAGTTTATAAAAGTGAGGTTTTGAGGTTCAACTCTCACAGTATCACCTCCCTTGTGCTTTTTCCTATCTAGGGTTGTCATGATTTTTATAGAAAAGATGAAGTCCAAGGTTTCTTGAATGAAAACTTGGTTTATATCAATTGAGTGCAAAAAACGGGGTAGCAGCGATGAAATGGACCTTAGATTTAAGGCTTTATGGAAATTCAAAATGAAACATTTGCAAGGCAAACTCAAACAACACAAATCATCTTCCAAACCCAAAACAATAGTTAATTTTTTCTTGGTCGCAATGAAAAAATTAAAAGCATAGGTGCAGCGCCAAAACACAGCGCGTGAGGGAAAAAATGCTTCTTGAATTTTGAGGGTAGAGAAAACCAGGTATGAAGTTCAAATCACTTGAATGGAATGGCAGGCTTCAATATAAAGGTTCGAAAAAAATTGTGGGTGTTTGATGGGCGAAACAACGTGAAAATGCGACGCTAAGGCAAAGCGCAACGTATTCTCCATTAAACACAATGAACTTAAAATTTTAGAGTTTGCAAGGTCTTGAATGCATTTTCTCAAAAAATAGGAGAAATTTAAACAACATGCAAGATGAATGATTCAATAAAATGAATAATTAGCACTTAGATAAGAAATTTGACCACTAGCTTGGAAAACGTAGCACCTATCTCTAAGTGCAGCACCTCCCTTGCCACCTTTGTGAAACAAACCTCAAGTGATGCTCAACCAACCTTCGATAGAAAAAATGAATGGCTTTTTGGTTCTTTTGGAAGTTAACCAAGAATTTTAGCTCCCAAGGTGGCTAAATTCGAATTTCAAGAATGATGATTACAATCTTGAACCTCAATCATAAAGCACAATAGCTGTCAGAAGGCGCTGTTTTCCCCTAACAATTTTACCAATGTGATGTCATAGAAAAGTGTTATTTGACATTAAAACTTACCAAAATGACCCTACAAATTTGTGACAATGATGATAAGTCATGATATGATGACCTCACCCATTATTTTGAATTATATATGATCCCAGACTCACTTAAATCGACCTCTTAGGATATTAATGACTATTTTCATGATCCTTAACACACTTTGACATAATTACATTCAAAAATGAAATTTGTATTCTATACTAATACCAATAGCTTCATCTCTACAAGATCATAGCAAAACCTTTACACATTTTCCAAAATAATTTGAAAGACAAAAATTCTTTCCTAACTACTATAATTATAGGATACTAACAAGTGTGATGATAACCGATTAATAAATGGGGAAGAAGTATGATCTATTTCATAGGCATGGTTGATATTTTGGAAAGTGGGATGTTGACGGAAATATTACAATGTTCCAAAACTCCCATTGTTGTTTCTTATTCCTTAATTTCTTCCTTTAAAACAGTAAAGGTGGTTTCTCCTCCTTAAGGTATTTCATGTAACTTTACCAAAATTAAATTTATTTGTCTCTCCATCATAAGGTCTAGGTCTTGTTAAAACAAAGGTTATTTATTCTCTATAGAAATTTAGTTTAAATTCTACAATGGTATATAGTGGAAGTTTTTGTTTCATATTTATTAATATGAAGTTTTATATTTTTAGATTGTTTTTTTTAAACAAGAACGAGAATTTCTAGATAATACATAACTTTGAAAGATCAGTAACCACTACTACACTAAATAAAACTATTTCATAAATGTCACTAATGAGTTAGTTACAAAATGTCTCTAGAGAGTTGAACCCACACATCTAGGGAAACAAATTGTTCGCCAAACTACTTAAGCTAAGATCCATTGACTATATTTTCACATGGTTAAGAAAGATTGCATGGCTCAATAACAATCAATTGAAACTTAATAAGATCGGTATTGGAATTTGTATTTTTATAAATAGATAGGTAATAGATGGATATACTCGTAAATGTTTTGGTATTATATTCTATATGTATCTATATTGTTGTGCTCTACTTTGAATTAAGTTCATTATCTTTATTTGTAATTTCCTATATAAATATATATGCATCCCTATAGATTATGCTAACTACACTAATGCAATGAGAATAATATAATTCCACTTTGCAAAGAATTCCTTTGGGAAAATCATGGAGAAAATTTTAGTTAAACATTTATTTACTGCATTTGGGAGATTTTGGCAATTTGCCTAAGTATCTGCAGATAAGCAAAGGAATTGCACTAAGGTCCTATGACAATACCTACCTTGTAGTTTATGGTGATTATGGAAAATGTAGTTGAAGAATAGAAATATAAAGATATGGGATCTCCACTTAGTCAACTAGTGTCATATCACCTATGTTCATGAGGAATTAAAGAATACCTCTAATCTAACAATGTGATATCCCCTGACTTGAAGTTTATGTTGTAAGTTTGTATCTGATTATTGGGGTTATGGATTTAGCTTTCAAGACCTATTTGGAACTATTTTATCAATATTGTATTACTCATAAATGTTAAATGTAAATTTGTAATTATTATATTTTTAATAAAATAAAGGAACCTCGAAATTAATGTTGAAGCTACACTTGGATGAAAGAGATAAGTTTGCAAGTTAATGTTGGATATTGATTACCCCTATTTATTAATTCTTATGCACATAATATAAATTATTATATTTTAATTTTCATGGAAATGATTGATCATAAAATTCCATGAAGGACAGGCTGTTATCTTTGAGAGTGGGGAACTGGAGCTCATAAATGAGCTAGTAACTACCTGCCACCTGTTGGATGAGGTGGATGTAGTTACCAACTACCATTTTATTTATTAAGGGGTATTATTTTTATTTTTTGTTGGTTACAATTAAATCAATGCAAAACTAGTGAGAGGGAAGAAGTGACAAAAAATTTATAGAAGGGGAAACTTGCAGATTGAGTGCTCAAGGGGACCCTTTTGGAAAAGGTGTCAAGGCTGGGAGGATCTAGTTAGCTCTACTTTTAATTAATAGATTAATAATTTAAAGTTAGTTTCTCTAACTATATTAAATTTAAGAAATAAATCTATTATGTTATATTTTTTTTGCTGTGCAATCTCAAGATTTAGAATATAATGTTAGAAATAACAAAAGAAAGATGATAATTTAAATGGAGAAGTCTTTTATTTACTTGAGTTGTTTCATGTATTTGGATCAATGGAAAATTTGCAATGGAATTTGTAAATAAAGAAGGAAATTCAATGGTTAAATTTATTTTTTTAGATATCTATAAATATATTAATGTTTTTGGCGAGAAAGAAGGTCTCTGAGTAATACCTAGGTTCAGGATATAGGCCAACAAGCCTTCCGCAGTAGTCTAGCACAATGCCAAATTTTTCACTCTACTCCGAAGAGCAAAGAGTCTCACCCAAGGCATTTTGTGACCTTAGTAAGGTTAGGAACAGATCAAATATCGACCAATCACAACTATAGAATAAATCAGACAGAACTAAGTACTCCGAACAAGTTTAACTACCTTGCACAAAATACTACTCATGAACATATTCAGGATGAAATATCAAAATTTAAAGCAGCCAATACATTCATCATAACCAGATACTCATCACAGAATTCAAGACATCAAACCCAGATAGGAGTATATTTTATTAACAATACCGGATAGTTACATTACTCCTTAGAGTGATCGCAGTAGGATTGATTACAATATTACCAAATAGAACATATTAGAATGAACAGAATGAATAGAACTAAAAAAAAGAACAGAGCTCTCCTACGACTCTCTTCCTCTACTCTCTACTGCACCCACCTCCTGTCTATGCTTGCCGACTGCCTATTTTTTCCTTTGCCAACGCGACTATTAGTTTCCCCTTCTCTTCCATTATGTTTTTTGCTGCATCTCCGCTGATCACTAGGAGTTCCGTTGTTTGTTCTTGTTGCTCCTTTCTACCATCTATGCTATTTTTCACAATTACCGCGCCACCTACTCTCTAGCTCTCTGTAACCGTGACAGCTCTCTGTCTACCGTGGTTGTGGTCTGTGACCTGTTATCTGTGACTCAAAACCATTTCATTTTCAAAACAAGGGCCCCAACAGGCCCCGAGCACATGCTATTGACTCATCTCGAATAAATCCTTCTCTACTGCCTCGGTCCTCATTGGTCTGCTTGCCTCTGTGGCTGGCCCCGTCTTCTCCATTTACTCTCTTTGTAAAAACAAGGGCCCCAACTCGAGGACCTTTTCCAACATTGATGATATAAGTTCGGCGAAGTTGGCAATGGCCTGTTTCCATCCCTTCATGAGTAGGTCCGTTTCTGTGGTGATTTGTTCTCCTTCCTTTTCTCCCGAAACAACTGGCAACTTGCTGAACACTTCCTTAATTTTGATATCAGCCTCAGTGGCCATTTTTTGTATTTTTTGTGCAGTAAGCTTTACTGGTTTTGCGTTGGGCTCAAAATTATACGCATTCCCCCCATGTCTCATTTTATTCCTTTCAACTCCACTATTGAGTATGGGAACAAGTCTTCTTATTCCTGTAGCAGATTAAATATCTCCTTAGTCATTTCTATATCCCAGTAGTCACCAATTGATGCAAGTTTGTGCTTTTCCAGTGTCCTGGTGTTCATCTTCTTGGTCTTCAACGGTAGCACGTGAATTCCTTTTGTTGTAGGTTCTTCTTGAATATCTCTCTCCCCTTCCTTTTCCTCAAAATATAGATGTCGAAGATCTTCTAGATCATCATCATCCATTTCACTGATTATATTTTTGCATGCTACCGACTGTTTGATAACTTTTTTCAGGAGTGGTTGTTCTTCATCCCCTTGAATCTTTGGAAAGAACAATACCCTTTTAATCGCTTGCAATTCTTGTGGGTCTGGTTCTATTTTTCCTTCAAAGGAAAATCATTACGTAAACTTATTTGCAACTATATGCCAAGTACTAGTTCCTCTTTTCTTCTCTTCAGTTAGGTACCAAGCCTATGGAATCAAATCCAGTGAATGTACAAACTTGTGTACCAACAAATATTCTGGGTACCCTTCTTTCTTCCATTGGTCCTCACAATATTGTAAGTTTTTTCTAGGGTCGGAGTCCCCTTGGTACTTTTCAGTGAATCCTGGTCCTTCCTTTTCCTTGAATCTGGCCCTCAACACTGTTACAACCTTGTCCCATCACAACAGAGAGTTGCAGTGGTTGCTACACCACCTTGTGGACGTGGATTGCAAAGCCACATCCATGAGTGGGACCCTATGGTCCACTTGTACTTTATCTTCTATCCTGGCAATAAAGGTATTTATAACATTCATATTTGATAAAGTAGGATATTCTCTTACCTCAGTTCTGATCCAATTGATTCTTCTGATATTAGCGCATCTTCTTGTATTTGTCTCATATCCCCCATACTGCCAATCATCTCAGGCTATTTCTAAGCCTAATTTTGAGCTTTGCACACTTCTCCAACTCACAGCCTCCCCCGCTGTTGGGTTGATATAATCTTCTATTTTCCTACTTTCATTTGATAAAGATGATCAAGAAGCTAAGCATCCTCTCTGTTGTCGACAGACTCTGTATACCGGGGTCCTTGATATGGGTCAAGTGGTTGTCTGACCCTAACTTCCCCATCTTCAAAGATCATAAGTTCCTTCTTCAAATCTATTATTGCATAGTTCTCTAAAGCCCATTCGATCCCCAATAATGCTGGATAGGGATCCTTATCCCCCATAATGTCTATCACCTCGAAGTATGTGTATGTCTTTACCCCTGCAACATTGAATTTGGCCTCCTCCAGCCTACCTATGTGCACAATGCAGTACTGGTTTTCCATGCGGAGTTGGATTGGTGAATATGTCAACTTCGGTCTTCCCAATGCTTCCCATTTCTTCCTTGGAAAAATGTTGACATATGACCCTAGGTCAAGCATTGTGTCCTTTATTTGGAATCCCGCGACTTGAGTGTTTACATGGAATTCCTTCCCTGTTCTTCTCTTATTCCTTTTCACTCTCTGTATGTATTTCTAGGTTGTGTCATTTGAGTCCTCTGGTTCTGTGGTCTCTTGTACCACCATCTCTAGATTATACTTCGATTTTTCCAGAATTGGTGCATTCGTTACAATTTTAAGAAATAGCCAAAACCATTCCTCAATCATAATGCTTGTACTAGTCCGTTTCTCCTTGTCTACCCTGGGCTACGGTAAATAAATTCCTTTTCTCCCCCCATGTTGGGAAAATGTTTCCACTGCTTCTTTAAAGTATTGCTTCTATCTTTTTAGCCTGAAAACTGGCTTTGGAGATGTTGGCCTTATCAAATTTATCGTGTCTGCAGTCTATGCATCTTCCCTGGTTCTCTTTCCTCCTCGTGTCACTATGAATACATTCTTCATAGCCTAAGCCTCTACTATTCTTGGCTCTGCATTTACCAAATTTTGTCCTCTTTTTCTGGCTCTTTCTTCCCATATTTTAATTAGCTCTGGGCAGTCTTCTGTTGCATGCATATTAACTCTGCACTGAGAGCACCATGGTCTTTTAGGAAGTGGACATTCCCTAACTATGTGGCCCTTTTGGTCACAGTTGTAACATCTTACAGATCCTCTTCCTCCATCTCGGCCTCCTCTCATGCCTCCTACTCATCCCCTGGGAGCCTCATTCACTCTATATTAAAGCTTATCCAATCGTTCTGCTAATGCATCCAAATCTCTACACTGCTTTGTGTTGTGTGTTGTGAAAGCACATAACTTACAATATATGTTGTTTGGGAAATTGGAGTATTTTTGCAAGATTTGGCATAGGCGGGGCGTATGACCAATGCTTTTTCATATCTTGAAATATTCAATGGTGCACTGAGAGCACCATGGTCTTTTAGGAAGTGGACATTCCCTAACTATGTGTCCCTTTTGGTCACAGTTGTAACATCTTACACGTCCTCTTCCTCCATCTCGGCCTCCTCTCATGCCTCCCCCTCGTCCCCTGGGAGCCTGATTCACTCTATATTAAAGCTTATCCAACCGTTCTGCTAATGCATCCAAATCTCTACACTGCTTTGTGTTGTGTGTTGTGAAAGCACAGAACTCACAATATATGTTGTTTGGGAAATTGGAGTATTTTTGCAAGATTGGGCATAGGCGGGGCGTATGACCAATGCTTTTTCATATCTTGCAATATTCAATTGTGGCTTGATTCTGTTGCGTGGGGAACCCTGGGTAATGGGGTTGCGACCGATATAGTCCTTGAGTGTTTATTTGTGCAACTCCTCCTACCGGTGGAGCTCCCTGTGTCCCTGCTGCTGAAGTCCTCGCATTTTTCCCCTGCAACCTTGGACATTCGGTGACCACGTGTCCCTCCATTAGACAGTGTTTATACCATACACATTGTCCTTAGTTGAATGTCCTTCAACTAAGGTCTTGCAAGCCACATTAGTTGAATGTCCTTCAACTTTTCCATCAGAATAGCGATATGATGTTGTAACCCCAATATGGAAGGGTCTTGAGCTGCTACCCCTCCTTTGAACTCCTGCAGATACCCTGCCATGGCCTCTATCTTCATAACTTGCTCCAATGCATCTTGTAATGTATTAATATTCTATTGCGTTAATGGATTTCTTGTCAATGGAAGAAGGGCCTTGATGAACCAATTTCTTTGATGATTCAGATCGATTGGGTAACTCACTTTTCCAATCATATCATTTAACCTTCTCATTAGATACCATGCAGTTTCTCCTTCTTGTTGTTTAATCTCCCACATCTCTGAAAAACCTTGTTGATATGTCTGAGGTATCTTGAATTCTTTAACAAATTATCCCTTTACATTATCTATCGCTGGGTTCGGATGAGATTCAGACCATTTAATAAACCAGTGTAGAGCTCTCTCCCTGAGAGTAGTTTGAAACTCGATCAACTTAACCACCTCTGGTGTCTTCCAAGCCCTCCATATGGCTTCGCAGAGATACCCATGTTGTTCCACATCATCATTTCCCCTCCTAGAGAGCTCTGGGTATCGGGTAAATGATCCCACCATGCTTCGTTGGGTGGGTGATACTAAAATAAAGCCCCTATTTCCCAGCTGTGAGATGGTATTACTAGCACCACTACCAGTGTGTATTACTGTTGTATACCAAACACTATTCAACTTACACAATTCTCGTAACTTAACAAAAATTTCACCTAGTGGCTAATAGAGTACTAGGGGAAGGTCGGGACTAAAGCTACTTGAACTTTGGGGAATAGAGTTACCTTGAGTTATGGGTGTCGTCCCCTCTTGGAATAGTTTCTCCATCGCAACATGAAACTCCACATCTGAAATCTCCCTGGGTCACGTGTCCTCCACGTTGGACTTCTCTCCCTTGTAATCTATGGTGCCTTCTCCTTGTTCTCTTGACTACTTTCCTGCTTCTTCAACTCTTTCATCATTCTTTCTCGTTACTTCTCAGCTATCTACGCCCTTCGATGTGCTCGTCGCTCTCTTAACCTACTGGAGGTCTCGACATCCATATCCCTATTCCCCCTTCCAACTTACTTATAGAATCTCTCCCTCAGCTCCTTCCCCCAGTACTGGAGATTTAAGTCTCCATCTTATATTTTTGAAACTCCATTAGTCCCTCGTCTACCATTAAAGCTTTGATCCACAGGGGAATCTCCTTCAACAACTCTCCCCATAATCTGGATCTGAACACGTCTTCTTCTTTTGAAAAGGACAAGTAACACTCAGCTGCAAATTCCACTATGTATCCTTCCAAGGTAGATTTCACCCAAAAATCTATAGCTCGAGTTAAATCAATATCTAACCAATGGAGGGCTACCAGATCCATGTGCAACCACTTGCGACAAATCTTCCGCTACATGAATTGAACTATCTTCACTTGTAGCCTCTGCAACCAATTATAGAGTTCCTCTAGAAACTTTCCCCAGAAGATCTTGTAGATATCACTCGCATATTCAGAGAATAGAACCCGATCCTTAACATTTTTCTCCCTCTACTATCTCAACTCAGCTGGTTGCGCTCTGAAATGATCTAAGTGGTTATCCCACCAGCTTCTTATTTCACTTTCAAAGATGCATGATACCATGATCTAGCTCCTAAATGAAATTTGGTGTCTCGGCAACAAAACCATTTGTTGGCAATAAAGAAGGTCTCTGAGGAAGACCCAAGTTCAAGATAGAGGCCAACAAGGTTTCTGCAGTAGTCTATCACAACACTGACATTTTCGCTCTACTCCGAAGTGCATAGAGTCTCACCCAAGGTGTGTCGTTACCTTAGTAAGGTTAGAAATAGATTAGATATCGACCAATCACAACTATAGAACAAAATAGACAAAACTAAGTACTCCAAACAGGTTTAGCTACCTTGCACAAAATACTACTCTTGAACATATTTGGGATGAAACATCAAAATTTAAAGCGGCCAATACATTCATCATAACTAGATGCTCATCACAGAATTCAAGACATAAAACCGAGATAGGAGTATATTTTATTAATAATAGTGGACAATTACATTACTCCTTAGAGTGATCAGATCAGGACTAATTACAATATTACGAAATAGAACATATCAGAATGAACAGAATGAACAGAACGAACAGAACTAACAGAATGAATAGATCTCTCCTACGACTCTCTTCCTCCGCTCTCTGCTTCACCCACCTCATATCTACGCTGGCCAAATGCCTATTTGTTCCTTTGCAAACACGACTATTAGTTTCCCCTTCTCTTCCGTTCTATTGTTTGATGCATCTCCCTGATCACTGGGAGTTCCACTGTTTGTTCTTGTTTGCTCTTTTCTGCCATTTGTGCTAGTTTCTGCAACTACCATGCCACCCTCTCTCTAGCTCTCCGCAACCATGAAAACTCTCTGTCTACCGTGGTTGTGCTCTGCCACTTTTTATCTGCGACTCAAAACCGTTTCATTTTCAAAACAAGGGCCCCAACAAATGTATAAATTTTAAAGAGAAAAGAAATGAATTATTTGTTTTTATGAATTTGTCTTTGCTAGTGTGTTGGTGATAATGGAAGATATGGATATATTTACATGCAGAAACGTTACTCTTTTGAAGTAGAGTAAAATCAGAATTATTTATTTGTTGAAAGGACCTGAAGTACTAGTACCATGTGTGTGTTTTTGTGTGTGTGGAACTTTACGTGTTTAGGATATAACCACTAATAAAAAGGATTATAAATAGTTTGTTGTCTAAGATAAACTCTAAAGATTAAATAAGTCACATCTACAAATACTTAAGAAAAAACAAAGAACATATACAAGGGAATGTATTCATACATTACGTACACCTACAATAGTGTAAATATGCACCATGATTTTTAAGCATAAAGACTCATAGAATTCATTTATGAGTTGGTCAAGTGGAAAAGAGTAATATATTATTGTATTACACAAGTCATATACAAAAGGGACAAAAGGACCTGAGAGATTTAGTATTAAACATAAAAGTGAGAACAATTAATTAGAAATTTTTTTTTTTGAAAATTACTTGAAATATGTAAACACATTATTTTCACACTAGAAATTGAAGAATTTCCAATTATTCAACTTTATAATATAGGGACTATTAATAATGAAGGAACTATTAAGATTGTAGTGTTGGTCAAGATCGACCATAACAAAAGAAATATGTTACAACTAATCATCATTTTGGGTTAAAAGGACCCTAAAGAAAAATACATGTTAGGAATAAAAGAATATAGGATATAAACTTCCTAAGAGGAGGTAGCACTTAGACATTTCATAAACTAAATACAAAGATAGGAACTCTGGTATCTTGTCCTCGAACACAGAATCATGCACATGCAAATAAATAATCTAGGGGTTTCAAGATCATCCAACCTAGATGAAATAATTTGAATCGTCCATAAGTATTAGGGAGGCTCCAAATTATAGTCTCAAAGGGAAAAATTTCAAAATTAACTAAAGGGTGTAATTACCTGTGAATGTGCACCAAAAAAAGAAATTAAGTTATTAGATACAAAATTATAAATGAGTTAAAATATAGCATGAAGTAAAGAAGGAATATTGAAGGTTATTTACCTGAAGAAGATCCCCATATGCAGAACCCCCTGCCATAACCTTGTCATTACAAAAAATTCTACATGATTAGGGTTCAAAATTTATAATTCAAGATAAAAAACAAAAAAGATATAATTCTTTGTGGAAAAAAACAATTGAAATATGGGTTAGGGTTATAAATCCTATAAACATATTATGCTTGAAATCAAGAAATAACGGCTGGAAAAAGTCCAAAGAAGAGAGAAGAAGAAGATGCTGGATGATGATGTCCAAATGAGGCTAACTTGACTTGTATTTATATGCTTCCTTGGAAGCTGAATTTTTCCTTAAAAAAATTAAATTATTCCAAGGGCAAGGATGGATCTTTCTTGATAAGGAAGGTTGTCCAAAGGGGAAAATTTATCTTTTGGCTACAAAATTAACACTCTCTCTCAGCTAAGGAGAAATTAATGACTGAAACATGTGACCCTTCTCAAATATCAAATCAAATTCCATATTTTCTCATCTCTGATCATCTGTTGAACACTCTCAAATCTAAGAGAAGAATAATTTGACATCAGAGGGGAGCTCAAGCTACCACCCTCTATCTAATCATCATAAGGGAGTTACAACTAAACCCACATTATAGTGGATACTAGCTAAACCTTCTATCATAAGACAATAGGCAAGATATGACTTACCATGGTAGGTAAGGATCACAATTATCCTATTGTTCATTGATCATCCCATCAAGACCCTAAAGAGTCAAGTGGTAGAACACCTACATCCACTACCTTGGGAGGAGATACAAACTTACCCTACAAGGTAAGGATCAAACACAACCCAAGGCACTTGGGGGAGATACACACTTACCCTATAAGGTAAGGATTGGACACGCCCAGGTTATCTTCTCAACACATTAGCTAGATGGGGAGGAACAATCCCAACAATCCTAGCTTGTGGGTAGGATGCATACTGGGGTATACTCGGTAGGGGGAGATACACACTTACCATGGGGTAAGGATCATACATGCCCTAAGATGACAATAAGGGAGATACACACTCACCGAGATGTAAGGATCACACACACATATTTTCCATGAGTTTCCTCAACCCCAAGAGCTCTTTAACTCAAATCCTCACCCTGGGATCTCGTACAAGGGGGGAAGAGAATTTATCATTGTCCTCGATCAAACGGGACCCTTACCCGAGAGGGTCACACCCATCCGTCCAATTTACTCTTTGAATACCAAGAACTTCCCTTTAGGAAAAACCTTGGTGAGTATGCCTATAATCTTCTCATCAGTCGAAATATGATAGAGTCTCCTCACCCCTCCCTAAACCCTGTTACATATGTAATGTTATATAATCTAAATTTTCTTTGAATCTTCATGAAATAAGATATTTTATACCAATTATATCCCACTCTTGTTGTCACAATATATCACTATCATGTCCAGGACCTGCTCAATAGATCTCCAAAGAGATTCCTCAACCAGACTGCTTCACATCTAACCATGGGAGAAACAATATACTCTACCTCTACCATACTCAAAGCCAAAAAAAAAAAAAATCTCATCCAAAATATCATGGTAGATCCAAAGCCAAATTAGCACCCAAATGTGATCTTCCTATTAATAATGTTTCTAGCTCAATCAACATCAGTATATCCATGTAGTTGCACATCCCCGGTAGAATATCTTAAACCAAGATAGATCGTCCCATGTAAATATCTCTGAATTTTTTTGGAAGAAACCCAATGTGCATGAAGTGGCTTGACCATGAATTAACTCAAGGTGTTCACTGCAAAACATATTCCTAGACAAGTGTTCACAAGAAACATCAATGCTCCAATCAATTGAAGATACTTAGAAGGGTTAGCCAATTTAGGTCCAGCAACATCTCAACATAAATTATTAAAATTCATATCCATCAACGTGGCCAAGGATTTGCATTCTATCATTCCAAATCTGTCCATTGACTTCACAACATATTTTCCTTGATAATGGAAAATCTCTCCTCGTCTCTGCCAAACTTCTAATCCTAGGAAGTAATGCATCATACCAATATCCTTCATCTCAAACTCAAAGGATAGCTCCCTCTTGCAATCAAGCATTAGCGGCTCACTACATGTCAAGAATAGATTGTGAACATATAAAACCAAAATCAAAGGCATGCTTTGGACCACTTTGAAGTAGAGGTTGAGGTTAGCACTTCTTCTTGTGAATCCAAACTTTACCAAGTAACTATCAATGTGGGAATACCAGGCTATAGGGGCTTGCTTCAAACCATATAGTTCCTTCTTCAATATGCACACATGAGTCTTCTTGTCCTATAATTCAAATCTCTAAGGCTCCTCAACATATAATTCTTCTATAGCATGCCATGAATAAATGTTATATTTACATCCATATAGTGAAGGGCTTTTCCTTGACTAGTAGCAAGGGAAAAAATCGATCTAATGTGCAGGAAACTGGTGTAATGATGTCATTATAAAATTCTCCTTATTTTTGGAGAATCCTCTAGTCATGAACATTACCTTGTACCTTTCAATGCTTCCATCAGCCCCATGATTGATATTGTACAATCATTTTAAGGTTACAACGAACTTTCCTTTAGGTCTCAGAACAACATCCCATACATCATTCTTCATAATGGATTCATACCCTTTGGCCATAAGACCCTTCCAAACTTGTTCTTTCACTACTTCTTCAAATTTGGAAGGCTCAACCTAGATCATATTTCTAATATCTATAACATATCATTGATATCGGCATGGCTTCTTACTTTCTCTAAAGGTCCTTTTGGCAGGAACATATCTCTCAAGATCATGTAAAGTATCGTGAGTCTATAATGGTCTATTACTGGTAGGGGGCTCACTTAGAAGAGAATCCAAGGGGTTCATGGGCTTCATGGGATCATCAAAAATTTCCTTCATAGATTTTGACATAGAAGGACCTTCTAGTAAATCCATATCATCATCTTTCTTCGGAGGAGGAAAAGGAAGGTCTCTATATTTTCCAAGGGAAACATCTTCATCGAAGGTTACATCCCTGCTAAACTAAATCTTCCTTTGGCCATATATATTATTCTAAATTCTTTGGAATTTCCACAATACCCAACAAACATTCCTTTCTTTCTGGTGGCTTCTAGCTTGTTCATTTTATCCTTCGACACATGAAAGTACATGGGGCAACCGAATATCATAAGGTGAACAATGAGGCTCCACACTTATTAACATTTCTTTGAGAGCCTTGTTATCCAAGGCTTGATGAGGAACCATGTTTTGTACATATACCATTGTATTTGTTGCTTATCCCCAAAGGAACTTTGGTAAATTTTTATCGCGTAACATGGCTCGGGAAACTTCCACAATGGACTTGTTCTTTCTTTAAGATACTCCATTTTGCTTAGAATTTTAAGGTACAATAGTTTCCTTCTTGATAGATTTCTTCTTGCAGAATTCAATGAAATCTCTTGAAATGTACTCTCCACCATTGTCGAGCCTAAAGACCTTAATTTTCTTCCCTTTTTGATTTTCTATCAGTGCCTTGAATTCCTTGAACATATCAAAATCCATGTTTCAAATAGTAAATCCATGTTTTCTTGGAGAATTAATCAATGAATATGATATAATAGATATGGCCACCAAGAGAATGCACTGGCATAGGTCCATAAAGATTAGAATGAATAAGTTGAATAATATCATCCATCTTATTCCAGCTAGAGGGGAATGTTCCACTTTTCTTCTTTCCTCTGGCGCATCCTAGACATAATCCATCATGGCTTTCTTAACCATTAGGCATCTGACATAGAATAGATTATTCAAGTTTTGTGGGGCTTCATAATGTAGATGTGCCAAAATATGGTGGCACATCTCAATTTGGTGATTGGTGTCATGGAACATTGTTAGTAGAGATATCTCATTGACTCTATAGAGTCCTTCAACTCTAGATCCCAATGTCAATGCATCCCTCATACGAGATTCCACAGACCAGGTGAGGACTTTACCTCTTATAAAGGCTACTCTCATCCCTTTTTCTTCTAAGGTATATATGGATACGGAGTTCTTATTTAGTCCTAGTACATACATTACTTCATGAAGATGAATGGATTCCCTAGAGTCCAAAAAAAACTTAACAAAACCAAATTCATTCACTGGATATGTAGATTTATCCCCAAGAATGATTTTCAAACTTGTCTCCCTATCAACTGGATTAAAGAGAACTTCCTTGTATCTGAAGAAGTATTTAGAAACCCCGCTATCTAGTGACCAACTATCATATGAATTCAGAGGAGAAGAACTAGAAAGAGTAGAGATAATCATGTATTTATACTAGATAGAAACTACATTATTTTCATACCTGGAATTTCTTTCTCTCATTTGAGGATGATTTCTTCCTTCTTGATCATCAGGTGTATATATTATTCTTTTATCATCTCTTATTTTTCTATCATCACCTCTTATTCTATCATTACTTCTTCTTCTTTCATTATACTTGTTGTTGTTGTATCTTCAGTTGGATCTTGGATTGTCTCTCTTTCACAGATAGTCTTCGAAATAGTAACCATAATTGTGGCAGTTGAAGCATTCAACTTAAGGCCAGTGTTTTCTCAATCTTCTCTTGGAGTCTTTTGATTCGGGAGAGAACTTTATTGGATTGGATTGTATCCCTCTACCTTTCATCTTCCTATCTTGAGTAGAAAATGCAGAGGGCTCCGCTTTTTCCTGCTTTTGAATTGTTCCATGGAAATCTTCCTAGTTTCCTCTTAACATGAATTATATAATGATATAATCAAAATTTGGGAGTTTATTGTTGTTATTATAGTAATAATTAGGGTTTCCCAAATTGGAGGATACCTTGCAGAGTGATCATCGCCAACTCTTTATCATATATAGTTTCACCAATAGTCTATAGTTGATCCCTTATTTGAGATACCCTCATGATATAAGATTGTATATATTCTCCCTTATTCTTCAAGGGAAGGATATGATTCAAATTTTAGACTTGATACATCCCAACCAGTTATTGTGGTAAAACACAACCTCCCCATTTTTTACATATGTATTTCAAATAATGGGGACCCTTTCTACAAAAAATTTAGCTAAACATCATTTTAGGATGTTCATTAAGTTAATTATTCTAATTTTTTGTCATTTTTCATTTTCCTTGAAATTTTGTTTTGATTTCTTTATTGAATCTGTTTTTTTACAATCTTTCCAACGATACTTGTTTCGCTCTATTTGGTCAACTAGTTTTTAAATGGAACTCCTTTGAAATTTTGATCATTTTCTTCCTTGGGTTAAAAAATGTATAAAGTGTACCAATATTTTAATTCTCATAGTTAAAATAGTTATTCATTGTAAATATTAACTTTTAGTTCATTTTTACTAATTTTTCATTTTTATTAACGATCCTACAAAACGACCCAGCTGAATTGTACAATAGAAGAAAACACTTTTTGGGATATTGGTAATATACTCCAACTCGTTATTTAAAACAAATTTACAAACCGAAAAATCCAAAATTGCAAAGTGGCTATAGTCTAAATTGTAGGATGGTTAATCCCACATGGGTCCCACTTCACACCCCTTCACATCCTTCCAGAAAACAAAAAAATGCAATCTTAAAATTTTTTATGATGAAATATTTGCAATTGCGATATTGAGATATCGCATATTGCATATCACAAACTCATTAAAATTTCAAACCTCGTCATTTAAAAAGGTTGCGATGTGCAATTTTGGTTTATACGATTAGTTTTTAAGTTTTATCTAAAGTTTTAGTTCACCTTATAACCTCATGCTCACCTCACTCACCCTCCACATCACTCCCTCACCTAACTCTTCCCTCCATTAACTCTCCTTATCCTCCCTTATCACTCCATACTCTTCTCTCCTCTCCTCTTCTCCCTCACGTGAAGCATTCAAAATTGTTTTAAATTATTAATTAAAAGAAATTATATTATATAATATTATAATTAATATTATATTTTAACTATAATAGTTTTATTATAATTTTAATATAATTCAAATTATAATATTAATATAATTTTTTAATTAATAAATAAATCATTTTTTAATTATTTTAATTTTATTTTCAATTAGTTTTTATTAATTAAAATTAATAATGTAATTATAACTAATTAATAGATAATTATAACTTAATTTTGAATTAGATTGTAAATGAATTAGATTTATAATATAATTACAATTAATTAGCATTAATTAATTAAAAACTATAATCTAATTTAGCGTTAGAATTTAATTTAAAAAAATTGATTTTTAGCCCAAGCAACAAGATTCCAAAATTTTGTCAATTTTAATATACAAACTTTGGAAGCTCATAAATGAAGTTTTACTTGGCCAAATGAGGCCCAGGACAGCTCATTAGACAGATAAAATCATGGAGAACATTTCTGAAGTTGTTTCGGTTCAATATTTGATCATTTATTGGGCATAAAATTCAACAGAATATCATGCTCCAAAATTTTAACAAAATCAACTTTCTGAGTTTTATTTTCTGCATTTTAATTTGCCCACAACTTTTTTTAAATGCAGATCCATTTGTCAATGATATCCTTGGCCAATTATATTAGAAAAAATGTCAGAAGAAAGCTTATATTACCTTTTAAATCATTTATTTAATTAAGTTTTCATTGGATTTATTTTAATTTCTAAATTTGGCATTTTGATTTTATTTTTTCATTTTAATTTTGTTTTTTGATTTTTTTTTGTAGGAAAATAGTTGAAGATATGAGAAGAAGAAGATCTCAATAAATGAGAAGGCTCCAACGATTGAATAATATGAAAATTGATTGAGAAAAACCACTCTTCAAACAAACTTTCTCATGAAGAAATTCTTTTGTAAATATTATAAATAGCAGATTACAAAATGTAATAGGGGCTTCTCTCCTATGCAATTCTGGAATTATCCGTGGCACTATTTTCTAGAGGATTTAGAGGTGTAGGGTGAGAGGAGAGGAATCTTAGATCTAGAGATTGTTGAGGTTTTTCTTTTACATTTTGAGTTATGTATAATGAAAAGAGTCTTGCACTACTGTAGGTCTAATTTTGAAAGCATAAGTTCAGGCATTGTAAAAGATTGTTAGATACCAGAGCTAGAGAAATGGATTTAATAAATTGGTATTTATAATAATATTATTTTAAATGTTGGTTTCATTTTATGATAACAGAAATGTTTCAATTTACTCGCATACTTGTGCACTTCTGTCGGTATGAGTAATTTGCCTCAATTTATGTTATTATTTATCTCTACTCTTATGGGTTGAATTTTGATTTCTGAGTAACTATTTACTCAGAAATATGCCTTATAAAACTAATTTATTGAAGAGTGATATGTTGTGAACTATTTCCGGATGTTATTGTTTAATTATTCAAGTTACTGATTAAATGATCAATATCATGTTGAGAACTACTTCTTGAGTGTTGTTGATTGATTATTTCAGTTAAGAGGTCTCTAGATAGAATTTGTTTTGTATTCACAATGTGAGTTAATTGAGCTACTTCGTTAGCTTGATATTCATTTAAAACAAACATATTTAAATCTCAAATATTCAAAACATCTTTCTCTCGGTTGGGATAGATCTATATCTGCCTAATTGAGATAGGATTAAAATACTTCTTTTTTCTTGCATTTTAGAATAATATTTCATTTAGATTAAATTCTACATCCCTAAAATGTTCTCTTCCTAAAGAGGAAAAACTTTATTTGTGGCTTGGCTAAGCCCAAATTAGCTTAAGGATCACTTTCTTGTCTGATCGGCAAGAGAAATGATCTAATGTCTCTTTCCCATTGATAGATTAAAGTCATATTTTAAGCCAATGGAGATTGAGAGAAGGTAACTGGGCCTAGTTAAACCAGTCAGATCCACCATTCCAAATGGAAAAGGAACTTCTTTAAGGTCTGGATCGGGTGGTCATCCCCCATGTTGTTGCATCAAATTTTGAGGCCTCAACACCAGACTATCATAAATTTCCTTAGAACTCTTCAAATTACCACGATAAATAAGTAAATGATCTGATAAACCATAAATCCAAATTTTCATAGCTTTGGGGTCATCCTTCATGTACCTACACTTAATAACAACAGAAGAATTCACTAGAGGCTTAGGTACCTTTCCTTGTAGACATTCCAAGACATCGTTATCATACAGCGACTTCCAACATGATCTTCCAAGCGGCAAAGTAAGACGAGTTACGTAGCTTCTCATTATCCTTGAAGTAAGAGGTAGACATATTGACCAAATCAAATAGCCTCATTTTGCTTATTTCAAAGATGATTATCTTTTTCTCTTATCTCCTTGGGATTTTCTCTTCACCTTAGCTCTAAAACCATGTTAATTTTCACCTGTTCTATGCTGCTACAATTACTTTAGCCAATTCTTCTTATTTAATTAGAAAATTTTCAAAATAATTTAATATTCAAATGATCAATAGCAATTGTAGATAGAAAAATATAAGCAATATATAGTAGACAATCAATAGAAATGACAAAAGACACAAGGATTTGTTCAAAGACTAGGGGAAAACCCCACAAGGGGGAAATCTTCCTCTTATTATATTGTCATAAATTTTTTAGAGAGAGAGTACAATGTTCTAGTTCACCAATCACTAGACTATCTAGAAAAACCAACCAAACAATATCCAAGAGATGAGCCCAATAGATAACGATTGATGAAAATCAAAGTTCCCAAACTTGTGGTCATTGGTCAAAGTCTGTAGTGAACTGCCACAAATATCTTAGGTCACAGTCACGCATAGCTAGTAACCATCAATGTCATTGAAACTATCCAGCTATAGGTAGCGTCCCATCAAGAGAGTAGATACAACCAAGAATTCCTAGTTCCAACCCTGCGGCCTGAGATCAATTTATCCTTTTCACATGTGTGATCTCAGGCCCTACAATTTCTGATTTATATGAACCAACCTCAGACCTGTGCGAGCCAATGAAAAGAATAGAGAAGAAGAAGATGTTTGACAATGATTTCCAAATGATACTAGTTTGACTTGTATTTATATGATTCCTTGGAGACCCAACTTGTATTTGAGGTTGACTTAAACTTTTGTGCACATGTGGGTTTTTGTATTAAAAATACATTTTTCCTTAACCAAATTAAATTCTTCCAAGGGATAGGAGGGGTCTTTCTTGATGAGAAAGGTTCTCCAAAGGAGATAAATTGTCCTTGAGCTGCAAAATTAACAAATTGAAAAAGAATAGTAAAGATAAATCCATTCACCTAAACAATATGGCCAAAATGTATTTTGTAGTATATTTTTATTTTGTAGTATCTTTTTATTTGTGTCAAATATGAGTGAACCTTGGTGAGATAACTCGACAATAAATGCAATTGTGAAGGAGAAGATTTGAGACAAGGAAAACATCTTGAGTACTTGAAAGAGGGGAGAACAAAAATAATAGATAACCTACTCAAAGTAAAATTAATATCCATTATAACAAATAATTAACGTCTTTAATGCATAAGTAATAAACCACAAGGAATTATACCTTTAAATTAGACAAACATAGCACTGAAGTGAGCCCATGAAACCAGGTTTTTTTCCTTGGAAGGTGAAAATGAGATTAATAACAACCAGAATTCATAGATAATAAACATGAAACAAAGGTACTAAGGTTAGTGCATAATGGAAAACAAATAAGAAACAAAGTTTTCGAGCTCCAAGAAATGCAGTCTTCACCATAATGGCCATGCATGGCTAGGGTTCTGTATAGTGACTGCCTAGGAGTCACGAGAAGGCAAACCAGAGAGATCAGGGCTTGGAGGGTTGTATGGCGGTAGCCTCAAGAGGGGGGTCGACCCCCTCCTATCGAAATATCATTACTTGGGAACAAAGTAGCAGGCCCAACAACATGAAATGTGGGGCAACTCCAAAAAGAAAACTGGTTCTTGGAGCTGAGTGAAAATCCAAGACCAGAGCACAATGTCTACCTCGGGCATTGAAGAAGGAAAGGTTCATCATTCCACCAAATAAGTTGGATGAGTATAGAGGCTATATGAAATAACATGATCTTATTTGTAAATTCATTGGCATTTGGCCAATAGAAAAGGATTTATTGAAATGGATTCAGGAAAAGTGGCAACCCAAAGGTCATCTTGATCTAAAATTTGGACCACGAGGATTCTTCACTATCATCTCCACCAATCTTCTGGATAAATAAAGAATCTTTGGGGAGATCCTTACTTTTTCAACAGTGCTGGTCTCTTCATTAGGCAATGGGAAGAATGCTACAACCCAGATGAAGAATAATTTTTGGTCGCACCAGTATGGGTAAGATTATTTGCTCTTCCAATGGAATTTTGGGATGCAGACATATTAGAAGGAATTGGAAATTCCTTAGGGAATTTTGTGAAGATTGCAGAAACAACTCATTGTGGTCGATATACCTCATTTTCTCGAATCTGTGTGTATATGAACATCTCCAAACCACTTCCAGGATCTATAGAACTTGAATATGAAGGAAATATTTGGCAGAAAACCTTAGACTATGAACATATTCCTTTTCGTTGTCGACGATGCCATGAGTATGGCCACCTATACAAAACCTGTCTATTGAATATCCCAAAACAATAGGCAGTAAATTTTGCAACGAGCACTGAAATGCATCAAGAAAAAGAAGACAACTTTATAACTGTCACCAATAAAGAAAAGACCAGTAGGAAACATGTGAGTCCGAATAATACCATAAAACAAAAGAGTATCCATAATCGATATGAAATCCTGCAAGAAGAGGGGGAAACATCTAAAGATATGGAAGAAACTTTAGTTCCAATTCAAGGAATGGTGCAGAAAAAAATTTTAGCAACAAAAATAAAGGCACATCATGAACAAACCAAAACAGAGGAAATAAATGGAATGGAGAAATCGCCATTGGACATTGAAAAACCTAAAGAGGACTTAAGTGCAGAAGAAAAGGTTCTAAAACGTTTACTGCATGAATGGAGGAACTTAGACAATAGATTCCCATACAACATCCCATACATCATTCTTCATAATGGATTGATACTCTTTGGACATAGAACCCTTCCAAACTTATTCTTTCACTACTTCTTCAAATGTGGAAGGCTCAACCTAGATCATATTGCTCATATCTATAACATATCATTGATATCGGCATGGCTTCTTACTTTCTCTAAAGGTCCTTTTGGCAGGAACACATCTCTCAGCATCATGTAAAGTATCGCGAATCTATAATGGTCTATTTCTGGTAGGGGGATCACTTGGAGGAGAATCCAAGGGGTTCATGGGCTTCATGGGATCATCAACAATGTCCTTCATAGATTTTGACATAGAAGGACCTTCTAGTAAATCCATATCATCATATTTCTTCGGAGGAGGAAAAGGAAGGTCTCTAGCTTTTCCAAGGTTAACATCTTCATTGAAGGTTACATCCCTGCTAAACTAAATATTGATTTGGCCATATATATTATTGTAAATTATTTTCAATTTCCATAATACCCAAAAAACGTACCTTTCTTTTTGGTGGCTTCTAGCTTGTTCATTTTATCCTTCGACATATGAAAGTATACGGGGCAATCGAATATCATAAGATGACCAATGAGGCTTCACACTTCTCAACATTTATTTGAGAGTCTTGTTATCCAAGGCTTGATGAGGAACCCTGTTTTGTACATATACCATTGTATTTGTTGCTTCTCCCCAAAGGAACTTTGGTAAATTTTTATCATGTAACATGGCTCAGGAAACTTCCACAACGGACTTGTTCTTTCTTTAAGCTACTCCATTTTGCTTAGGATTTGAAGGTACAATAGTTTCCTTCTTGATGGCTTCCTTCTTGAATAATTCAATGAACTCATTTGAAATGTACTCTCCACCATTTTCAACCCTAAAGACCTTAATTTTCTTCCCTTCTTGATTTTCTATCAGTACCTTGAATACCTTGAACATATCAAAATCCATGTTTCAAATAGTAAATCCATGTTTTCCTGAAGAATTAATAAATGGATATGATATAATAGATATGGACAGTAAGAGAATGCACTGGCATAGGTCCATAAAGTTCAGAATGAATGAGTTGAATAATATCATCCATCTTATTCCTGCTAGAGGGGAATGGTCCACTTTTCTTCTTTCCTTTGGCACATCCTAGACATACTCCATCATGACTTTCTTAACCATCAGGCATTTGACATAGACTAGATTATTCAAGTTTGGTGGGGCTTCATAATGTAGATGTGCCAACCTATGGTGGCATATCTCACTTTGGTGATTGGTGTCATGGACCACTGTCAATAGAGATATCCCATTGAATCTATAGAGTCCTTCAACTCTAGATGCCAATGTCAATGCATCCCTCATACGAGATTCCATAGGCCAGGTGAGGACTTTACCTCTTATAAAGGCTACTCTCATCCCTTTGTCTTCTAAGGTATATATGGATATGGAGCTCTTCTTTAGTCCTAGTACATACATTACTTCATGAAGAAGAATAGATTCTCTAGAGTCCAAAACAAATTTAACAAAACCAAATCCCTTCACTGGATATGTAGAGTTATCCCCAAGAATGATATTCAAAATTTTCTCCCTGTCAACTAGATTAAAGAGGACTTCCTTGTATCTAAAGAAGTATCCAGAAACCCCACTATCTAGTGACCAGCTATCATACGAATTCAGAGGAGAAGAAATAGAAAGAGTAGAAATAATAATGTATTTATATTGGATAGAAACTACATTATTTTCATACCTGTAATTTCTCTCTCATTTGAGGATGATTTCTTCCTTCTTGATCATCAGGTGTATACATTATTCTTTTATCATCTCTTATTTTTCTATCATCACCTCTTATTCTATCATCACTTATTATTCTATCAATATACTTGTTGTTGTTGTATCTTCAGTTGGATTTTCGATTGTCTCTCTTTCGCAGATAGTCTCGGGCATAATAACCATACTTGTGGCAGTTGAAGCATTCAACTAAAGGCCAATGTTTTCTCAATATTCTCTTCGAGTCTTTCGATTTGGGAGAGAAATTTATTGGATTGGATTGTATCCCTCTACCATTCATCTTCCTATATTGAGTAGAAAATGAAGAGGGCTCTACTCGTTCATACTTTTGAATTGTTCCATGGAAATCATCCTAGTTTCCTGTTAACGTGAATTATCTAATGATATCATCAAATTTTAGGAGTTTATTGTTGTTATTTATAGTAATAATTAATGTTTCCCAAATTCGAGGAAGACCTTGATGAGTGATCATCACCAACTCTTTATCAGATATAGTTTCACCAATTGTTTATAATTGATCCCTTAGTTGAGATACCCTCATGATATAAGATTGCATAGATTATCCCTTATTCATTTTCAATTCCTTGAGCTTATTCTTCAAGGAAAGGATATGATTCAAATTTTAGACTTGATACATCCCAACCAGCCTATCATAAATTTCCTTACAACTCTTCAAATTACAAACATAAATAAGTAAATGATCTTACAAAAAATAAATCGGAATTTTCTTAGCTTTGGGGTCATCTTTCTTGTACCTAAACTTGATAATAGCATAAGCATTCACCATAGGCTTAGATACCTTTCCTTGAAAACATTCAAAGACATTTTTATCACACTATGACTTCCAACATGATCTTCCAAGCAGCAAAGTAAGGCGAGTTACCTAGCTTCTCATTATCCTTGATGTAAGAGGTAGACATATTGACCAAATAAAATAGCCTCATTTAGCTTCTTTCAAATATGATTATTTTTTTCTCTTGTCTCCTTGGGATTTTCTCTTCACCATAGCTCTAAAACCATGTTAATTTTCACCTGTTCTATGCTGCTACAATTACTTTAGCCAATTCTTCTTCTTTAATTAGAAAATTTTCAAAACAATTTAATATTCCAGTGATCAATAGCAATTTTAGATAGAATAATATATGCAATATATAGTAGAAAATCAAGAGAAATTAAAAAAGGCACAAGGATTTGTTCAAAGACCAGGGGAAAACCCCACAGGGGGGGAATATTCTTCTTATTAGATTGTCATAAATTGTTTAGAGAGAGAGTACAATGTTCTAGTTCACCAATCACAAGACTATCCAGAAAAACCAACCAAACAATATCCAAGAGATGAGCCCGATAGATAAATACTGATGAAAATCAAAGTTCCCAAACCTGCGATTAATGGTCAAAGTCTGTAGTGAACTACTACAAATATCTTAGGTCACAGTTGCGCATAGCTAGTAACCATCAGTGTCATTGAAAATATCCAGCTATAGGTAGCACCCCATCAAGCAAGCATATACAACTGAGAATTCATAGTTCCAACCCTGCGGCCTGAGATCAATTTCTCCTTTTTCACATGTGTGATTTTGGACCCTATAGTTTCGGACTTATATGAACCAATCTCAGACCTGTGTGAGCCAACGAAAAGAATAGAGAAGAAGAATATGTTTGACGATGATGTCCAAATGAGACTAGTTTGACTTATATTTATATGATTCCTTGGAGACCCAATTTGTATTTGAGGTTGACTTAAACTTTTGTGCACATGTGGGTTTTTGTATTAAAAACACATTTTTCCTTAACCAAATTAAATTCTTCCAAGGGCTAGGAGTGATCTTTCTTGATGGGAAAGGTTCTACAAAGGAGAGAATTTGTCCCTGAGCTGAAAAATTAAAAATTTGAAAAAAGAATAGTAAACATAAATCCATTCACCTAAAAAATATGGCCAAAATGTATTTTGTAGTATATTTTTATTTTGTAGTATCTTTTTGTTTTTTTCGAAGCTAAGTGAACCTTGGTGAGATAACTCGACGATAAATGAAATCGTGAAGGAGAAGAGTTGAGAGAAGGAAAACATCTTGAGTACTTGAAAGAGGGGAGAAAAAAAAAAATAGATAGCCTACTCAAAATAAAATTAATATCCATGATAACAAATAATAAACGTCTTGAATGCATAAGTAATAAACCACAAGGAATTATACCTTTAAATTAGACAAACATAGCACTGAAATGAGCCCATTAAACCAACTTTGTTTCCTTGGAAGGTCAAAATGAGATTAATAACAACCAGAATTAACAAATAATAAACATGTAACGAAGGTTATAAGGTTAGTTCATAAGGGAAAAATAAAAATAAAAAAAAATTTCGAGCTCCAAGAAACACAGACTTCACCATAACGACAATGCACGGCTAGGGTTCTGTACAACGACTGCCTAGAAGTCATGAGAAGGCGAACCAGAGAGAGCAGGGCCTAGAGGGCTATATGGCAGAAGTTTCGGGAGCGGGGTTGACCCCCTCCTACCGAAATATCATTATTGGGGAGCAGAGTAGAAGGCCCAACAACATGGAAGGTGGGAAAACTCCAAAAAGAAAACCGGTTCTTGGAGCTGAGTGACAAGCCAAGACTAGAGCACAATGCCTACCTTGGGCATTGAAGAAAGAAAGGTTCATCATTCTGCCAAATAAGTTTCCTGAGTACAGAGGCTATAAAACGCCATGCTCTTATTTGTAAATTCATTTGCATCTGGCCAATAGAAAATGATTTATTAAAATGGATTCGGGAAACGTGGCAACCGAAAGGTCATCTTGATCTAAAATTTGGACCACGAGGATTCTTCACTGTCATATTCACCAATATTCTGGATAAAGAAACAATATTTGAGGGAGGTCCTTACTTTTACAATAGTGTTGGTCTCTTCCTTAGGCAATAGGAAGAATGTTACAACCCAGATGAAGTACAATTTCTAGCCGCACCAGTATGGGTAAGATTATTTTCTCTTCCAATGGATTTTTGGGATATAGATATATTAGAAGGAATTGGAAATTCCTTAGGGAGTTTTGTGAAAATTTAAAAAACAACCTGCCGTGGTCGATATACCTCCTTTGCTCGAATCTGTGTGTATATGAACATCTCTGAACCACTTCCAGAATCTATAGAAATTGAATATGAAGAAAATATTTGGCAGCAAACCTTATACTATGAACATATTCATTGTCATTGTTGATGATGCCATGAGTACAACCACCTATACAAAACCTATCCACTAAATATCCCAAAACAACAGGCGGTAAAATCCACAATGAGCACTAAAACGCATCAAGAAAAAGAAGATGACTTTATAACTGTCACCAATTAAAAAAAATGCCATCAGGCGACATGCGATTCCGAATAATACCATAAAACAAAAGAGTATCCATAATCGCTATGAAATCCTGCAAGAAGAGGGGGAAACATCTAAAGATATGGAAGAAACTCTGCTTCCAATTCAGGAAATGGTGTAGAAAAAAATGTTAGCAACAAAAAGAAAGGCACAACATGAACAAACCAAAACAGAGGAAATAACTGGAATGGAGTAATTTTAAATGGACATTGAACAACCTTAAGTGCGGAAGAACATGTGCTGAAATGTCTACTGCATGAATGGAGGAACTTAGATGATAAATTTATCCTGGAATACCAAAAGAATTTGTACAAGGAAACATTCGAGCACTACCTGACATCCCAGGCTAGAAAATAAGTAATTAATCCTGATACTCATTCCCCTAGAGATAAAAATACCCAAATAAAAGGGGGAAAGAAAAAAGGAAGAAGAACTTTGCATGATTCAATCCAATTAGTTGGAGAAATTTTAGTTAACACTCGAAAGATAATACTGTTAACAATGGTATTCCAACAAATTCCAAAATTTAATCAATGAAAGTACTCTCCTGGAATATAAGAGGCCTAAATAGCCAAGGCAAGCAGAGATATTTAAAATAAAGTCTAAATGTTGAAAAACCACAAGTGACGTTGATCCAAGAAATGAAAGTTTCCACCCAAAAATTGGTAACCCTACTACAGTCATTTAAACCTCATTACAAAGTCATGGCCATAGATGTGCGAGGTATGACAGGAGGTATTTTCATACTATGGAACCCTGCGAAGGTAGTAGCAGAAGGATGGATTGGTTTATCACGTATTCTAATAGGACGCTTTCCACTAGTGGGTACGAAGGAACACTTTCTCATCTCGGCGGTTTATGGACCTCATATCCAAGGAGAACGCGAGGCATTTATAAACAGTCTTAGAGCACTTCAAAACTTGCATCAGGAAAAATATTGGTCGATAGGTGGAGATTTTAATATGATCTTAAATCCCACGGAAAACAAAAGGTGGAATTAGATGAGAAAAACCAGAAATGGAGTTATTTAGGGACTTACTAACGGATCTCAAACTAGTAGATATTTCAACTGTGAATGGTACATTTACTTGGAATAATTAGGGAGGGGTGGCACATCAAATTGCATCCATATTAGATAGATTTGTAGTTTCTAAGGACCTTGTTACTTTAGATGTTTTTTATGAAGCAACAATTATTCCTTCTCTAGGGTCAGATCATTGGCTCATATGTTTGGAAATTGATATAAAAGAATGCCCAAAAAATCGACCATTCATATTTGAATTATTTTGGTTACGAGATCCAACATTCTTGGAAAAAGAAAAAAAATGGTGGGAATCCACGATCATTCAAGGAAGGAACATAATTCATTCATTTCAGCTACGATTGCGAAATTTAAAAAGGAAATAAAAAATTGGAACAAAACATAATTTGGAGACATCCATTCTAATCTACATAGACTGCAGGAAGATATGAAGAGAAATCAACAATAGATGATTTTAAATGGCTGGACAGAAGCATTATCCTTAGAAGAAGGAAACCTCTTAAGTCAACTGGAGTAGAGGAGAAAAAAGGAAGAAATATTATGGAAACGAAAATCATGTATACAGTGGCTTAAAGGGGAAAAAAATACAAATTTCTTCCATAAATCACTGATCCAGAGAAGGCAACATAACATGATTTTCTCATTGAAGGATGCAAATGGAAATCGAGTTTTTCAGCACTCAAAAGTGGAAGCACTGTTAGTGAATCACTTCAAGGATATGCTTACAGAACTAGATCCAAATAGAGAGGAAACAAGAGACATAATTACTCTCCATATCCCTTCCATGTTTAGCCGATATCAGAATTTAGCTTTAGAGAGAAATTACCTTGGAAGAGGTGGGAGAGGTGGTTAAAAATCTCCCAAAAAACAAGGCTCCCGGCACAGATGTGTTTACAGCAGAATTTTGTCAAGCAACATGGAATTTCATGAGAAAGGATATTTGGGAAATGGTGGAGGAATCCCAGCACTCAAGATATGTTTACCTAGCACTAAAGTAAACTCTCACCTCACTCATCCCTAAGAAATATAATATTGATACTCCTATGATCTTTAGAAAAATTGCATTATATAATGTTATCTACAAGATTCTCTCAACAATCATGGTCAACCGACTAAAACCAATCCTCCTTAATATTATATCACCTAAAAAAACAAGATTTTTGAAAGGAAGATAAATTCTGGATGGGATTGTCACAGTTCAAGAAGCAATGCATTCTCTCTGCACTCTAAAGGTTAAAGGTATGTTGATAAATCTAGATCTCTCAAAATCCTATGATCGTCTAAGCTGGTATTATCTAAAGGCAGTGCTATCTGCTTTTGGTTTTGATCAGAGAGGGATACAATAGTTGATGTTGTTTATTTCCTCCCCAAAATTTTCAATTCTACTAAATGGTGCCCCCTCTCAACCCTTTAATGCTTCTAGAGGACTACGTCAAGGAGACCCTATATCACCATTTTTTTTCATTATAGCGGGAGAAGGTCTAGGCTGTCTCATAAAATCTCAAATAGCAATAGGCCAACTAAAAGGCATGAATTTATGTGGACCAGATCTCATCCTTTCACGTCAGTAGTTTGTAGATGATATTATGTTATTCTGTCATACCTCACTAAGGGAAGAAAAGGCCATTTTGGAAATCCTTAAAATTTTCATGGAAGCTTCAGGAACTCTGATAAATAATGACAAGTCAAATGTATATTTTTTCAATGCCAACAATTCTACTCAATGATTCATAACCAGATCTCTGGGTTTTAAGCTTGGAACATTCCCAAAGAAGTATTTGGGTTTTCCACTCAACCTCTCCTCCCTCAGTGTAGCAGGATGGAAGGATATCCTCACCAGCCTCCAAAAACACCTTCAAAATTGGGCTCTTCAAATGCTCAATGCCCCCAGTTGGGTTATTCTCCTTCGATCCATCCTTCAAGCCATCCCCATATATCAATTGTCATCTAGAGCGGCGCCGAAATTTTTTTGCAACAATATGGTGAAATTAAAAAAAAAAAATCTCTGGCAAGGAGCACAAGACACACATAAATGGGCTCTCCTCTAATGGGAAAATCTAATTAAAACAAAAAGGGCTTGGGACTTCGAGATCCCTATGTGTTAAATTAGGTAATGGGTGTTAAGATATGGTGGCGATGGCTCCAAGGTGGAACTGACCTTTGGAAACTCATATGGGAAAAAAAATATGATATGCCTACAACAATTACAGGGAAACTAAAAGAAGATGTCACTCCTAAAGGATAAAATATCTAGAACTTAGTTGTGATCAAAAGAGACCTTATAAGACAGCATAGCTTCTGGGAAGTTCGAGGAGGGAGGACGACCCTTTTTTGGGAGGACTCCTGGAAACAGTGGGAGAAATTATTTAGCCATTTGGGCCTGGGAAAAATATTTTTATTCACAAACTTATCCAACCAAAGATCAGTTGTTAACTACTGGTGTCAAGAAGAGGATGGTAAATTATGGAAATGGAAGGGGAAAGGGCAATACCGACATGCCCCAAAAACATTACAATGGAACAAAATTGAGAAGGAAATGAAAACCAATAAATTGGTTTCGAAAAATGGGGAAGACATTTTGAGATGGGTCTATCGAAATAAAGGCATGTTCACCATAGAAGAAGGCCACTTTATCAAATCCAACAATCATCAAAACAGGACAGTCCCGATATGGAAAAAAAAATGGGGAGCCAAATTTTGGCCTTATGTAGAACACTTCCTTTGGTTGCTAAGTCGTCGCAAGATCCTTACTTGGGATCAATTGCAACACAGAGGAATGCATGGTTCTTCACTCTACAAAATGTGTAATAAGAACGTTGAAGTATATAACATTTATTTAATACTTGTTCCCTGGCAAGTAATCTATTTCAAAACAATGATGCGATCTTTCAACAAACTAATAGAGACATTACAAGTATAAATGAGACAATCATAAAATGGCGAAAAGGGGGGTACAGAAGTTAAGTTTTGAATCGAGCATGGCGGTTGTCGATGGGCTTTCTTCTATGGGGAATATGGAAAGAAAGAAATGATTAAATCTTTAGAGATGAAGCTAGGGATATAAACCAGATATGGAAGGTGATTATGGATAATATCCAAGAGACAATATTAGTAGAACAATGGACTGATGAAGACTGGATGGAAAATGGTAACGAAGAGAGGATCCACGCTATGATAAACTTAAAACCCCAATTGTTAGCGAAAGCTTTATGGAAATTCAAACCGCAAAGGAAAAACCCTATAGACATCTTCCAATTTCCCCTAAATTATGATGGGGCTTCCAAAGGAACCCAGGGCAAGCAGGAATAGGAGGTTTATTTTGAAACTCTCAAGGATCTTTTTGTAGGATATATGCGATGGAGGTTGGGTTTGCAACGAACAATGAAGCTGAACTAATGGCAGTTAAACAAGGACTGTCAATTGAGTTTCGGGAAAATTATCATAGAATTATAGTTGAAGGTGATTCAGAGATGGTTACGGGAGTGTTGCAAAAACTTCAACAAGGGACCCCTTGGGAAAAGATGAGTAAAATTTGGCGCACACCAAGGCTAATACAGGAGATCGGCTAAATAATAGAGGATATTGGCTACATGATTCCCTTACATGTCCGTAAAGGGGGGAATGATCTTAGGTTCATTCTAATTGGGCAAGGCCCGAAGGCACGACGGTTGGGCATTAATTAAGCTAATCGGACGCCAGTCTGGACCTGTCCTGTACGACTCATTAGCAAAAATATACCAGCAAGGAAGCTAACGACCCCCGATCAGGGTGCCACGTTGACATGAATGGACATAGGTCAGTGACACGAGGTGGTGCGCACCTGACTGTCCATCATGTCCAATAGTAGATACAGTTGCAGAAGGCCGGAGGACGGTACGCGTTTACACACTTAACCATTATGGAAGCTTGCGGAAAAGTTGGATGCCAGCAAATCAGGTCAGAATAGGATTGGAAAAAGAGCCTGCGAACATGGTTTTGGCAGGAAAGGGAGCCATAGTGAGGTAAGGTTCTCAATAGGCAATTCCCAGAGCAGTTCGAGGAAATAGAGGCAGGGCTATAGCAACGTCGGGTAATTTGGTATGTCATGGATATTGCCACCTTTGTCTTTCAATTTCCTATGTTTGTCATCAGTAATGAAGGTGACATCAAGTTGGGAGATGGTTGTAATGCCATGGATGAATTTTTTCGTTTCTATAGTACGTTTGCCTGCCAGTATGGAATTTTCTTTGGTTTTCTCTGTTATAATGTTAATGAAGGGTCTTTAGCAATTGAGCCTTGTTTTAGAAGCTTGTCCTTAGTCCTCAATGCAGCTCAGTCAAGTCCTCAGTTTTGTGGTGAAACCAAGTTAAAATCTTGTAGGTTTTTACATTATAAATCAGGTTCAACTAATGGTCTCAACCCAGTTGGTCTATGTCCACAATTGACCTCCTCGCTTCCCTATGTGCCTCATATCCAGGTCCTTTGGAACCCTCTTTTGCGGGAGGTTCATCCCACGGTTCGGGCTCCTTGTAGCACCAGTAATGAAGACTTCCATTAAGATTATGAGCAGGCTTGCATGCTCAATAATGACAACTTATGAACCCATATTTGCCCTTCTCAGCATAATTCTCTGTTGTGTGGTGTCAGGATTTCCTACTTTCAATTTCTATGTTTTAAATGCCTCAATAGAAATCTGAATCTTACGTTGCAAAGATATTTTATATATCTCTATATTTATATGTTTACCATTCATGCTGCTGGTTGCATCGCAACATCTGAGGATCCACTTGTATATCAGGGTGTAGTGGGATCCACCAAAGTTCACTCGGATTCTATTATTGATTTTTATGTTGCCATATACAAGCCTGTTTCACAATTTTATAGGGATTTTAGAAGAGCTATTGGGGTCTTCCTGTTAGTCCAAACGCATGGCAAAAGGCCAACCTCGAAAATGATAGGGTACCAAAAAAGTGAAGCAGAAGCAACCAATTCATAATGTGGGACCAAGTAAGCGTGGAAGGAAAACAAAAAAATAAGTTCTGGAAAATATTTTTGATCATTATGAAGCTGGAAACCCAAATCATATTTGCAACACAATTCAAGGCTGGGAAAGAGAGAGCAACCATGATGAAGATGACATCAAGCAGCAGGAAGCCACCATGGACTTCCTATCAAACCCTGGGAATACGAGAACGAGGTTATCCCTTTTTCATCAATCAATTCATACCTATTGGAAACTTAAATGTGTTTTGGCAAAGGCCATGACTAGCATGCAAGAAACGGAAGGAAACCCAAATGTGGTTTCAGTTCTGCAACAAATAAAACAGGAAATCCAAGAAATTGGCATGTCTCAGTATCATGTAGTGACAAGAATTGGGAGAATCGAACACCAAATTCAAGCAATTTAGCAAGTAGATATGTTGGTTTCTACTCCAAAGGACCCGACTCCAACTGACTCTTCTGATGGGTAACATTTTATGTTAACTGTTTTTAATGATTTTTGTGGCAAGTTTTTACAGCTTTAGGATAAAATTTAACTTTTATTAACATAGTAAAGTAGATATAGTGGCAAGTAAAAGGAAGAAATAATTTCAATACTGGTTGGCTTTTAATTCACTCAGGTGGCCAACAGACTTGGTTTCCTTCAGGCAAGTTGAGGCTACTAATTGCATCAACATATGTATAGAAATCTTCTTTTTTGATAAATAGAAAATGGAAAGAATCTAAGAAATTAAAAAAATATTAGTGCATATGCTAGTCGAAGAATAAACATAATGTTTTCCAAAGGATAAGCAAAATGAATGAATCCACAAGTCGACAATACGGTGGTAATTGAAACAACAAAGTTAACCCTAATCAATGTAGGCCATATATGTGATAAAATTATTCTCATCCATTTTTTTTAGGGTTCTCATATTTATTTATGTCAACCGTTAGAAGAAAAACGTGGAAGTAAGTATGTGTGTCGTGTTTCGGGAATAGTCTAGAAAGATAAAAAAAAAAATATGCCACATGAAACCAGTTACAAAAGTTTTACGAACTCTTGAAAAACCCATATGTGTATCATGCCACAAGCAAGGTAGCATAAAATAATATGTGATGGTAAAATTTATTCACGAGTCTATAAACATTGCAAACGGTGTAACGCTAAACCATCGTACAACTATATCACAAGAGATTTTTTTGAAGGTTTTTATGGTGGTTTTTTCCGATTTAATTTCTCCAAAATTTAACAGGAATTCATTGAAAACAGTAGTTTGATGGGTAAACTTGCACAATCAAAGTTTCCTAGAGATTTTTTAGGGTGATTTATCCATATATACAATAAAAAAACCCATTTAAATAAAAAAATAAAGATTTTACCTCAAATTGTTTCACTAGATTTCGGCACATGAAACTTCAAAAAGTCGCACTAAAGACAACTCCTATATTTATGTATATTCTTAAATGAAAATAAAAACCAAGACATGTTAAAGCATGATAAACTCACAACACATATTGATAAAATAATAAGTGGTCTCATGAACTTAGGCTCGTTTCTCATATAAACTAAGGGCGTGAAAAACTAAAGGGAGATGTAGCTAATATACCCAAACCTTTTTTATTTATTAAGATGAATCATAAGGACAAAAAAATAATAGTATTTCATATAGCATGAAGTGTATCTAGAAAATATTATCGATAAAATAATAAGTGGTCTCGTGAACTTAGGCTCATTTCTCATATATAAACTAAGGTAATGAGAAACTAAGGGTAGATGTAGCTAATATACTCAAACCTTTTTTATTTAATGAGATGAATCATAAGGACAAAAAAATCATAGTATTTCATATAGCATGAAGGGTATGGAGAAAATATAAAAATATGGTAATCTAACATGCCAAAGATTATGTTAGAACATTTTTACAGAGTAATAAGGTCTCTTATTGTGTCAAATAATGGGTATAATATGGATACACCAACATAACTTTTATTTGAAATTGTAATTAAGCAGGTTTAGTTTTAAATAGAAATCAAGGCATATGAAAGTGTAATTAAGTAGGTCTAGTTTTAAATAGAAATCAAGGCATAGTATTGTGTACAAATAATTTTTTCTCTCGTAAATCTATTATTTTAAAAGAATGCAAAGTAATGTTTGATGAAAAATTACAATTGTATAGATAGAAAGGTACAAAAGAAGTAGCTATGCTTTCTATATTAGATTTTTTTTTAAAGGTGTGTTTAACAAGGTATATTACAAACTAGATATTGATAAAAGCCTTCCAAAATCCTTTTGTCAAACCTACCTCCAAATACATATTTCTAATAAATATAACCGATAATTTGAATATCTATTCCCTATTTAGTGAAATAACCTTTTTTACACCCTCCAATACCTATAAACCTCCATATCTCATGTCCTCTACACTCCCACCCTCCACACCCCCTCCAATACCTACAATATGTTGAATCTATTTTACACAATTTTAAAACCCCCTTTTATGAATGAACATGGTAGGATATTGGTCAACAATGTGAAGCCCCCATGTCTAAACTCCTACACCTAGCCATGCCTTTATCATAATTTTTTTTCATGACTACTTTGTCAAAGTGAATATTTGTAAGTTTTAAATGCACAAGTCATATAGTTTAGCTTCAATTTTTTTCTATCATTTGTGTTTCCAAAAACATATTGTTCAAGAATTTATCTTGAGAACATGACAATACAAGAAAAGAATGGAAATGTGATATACATGGATGAGATATTTCCTTTTGATGTATCCACTTCAAAGATTGTAGAACCACATAATCTCTTTGTAAATGATGTCTTATAGACCAACAAATGTTTTCTTATTGCACTACGTTCATGTGTGTTAGAATGGAACTTTGGAGTATGAATTTCCTCTATTTATAATGATGTCCTTGCCTCACTATTGACTCCCATGAACAAATTATCAAGTAGGAAAATTTTATGCAACTACTTGTGTTGCTTTTCTTCAATCTTTTTGTTTCTTTGAATAAGAGATAGTTTAGAGAAACAAATGTTTAGGGGTGCTTCACAAAAAGAAATGCTTAGGGGGAGTGCAACCTTAAGCTACCATATATCTAACAACTTGTGTGAGGGATTCTCAAAACAATTTACTTCTTCAACTGAATCAACTAGGACTATAAGCAGTGGTTGTTTTGTTCAATAGTAATTGCAATATAAAGAGTGAAAAGAGTCATGAAGAAGTGACATTGATATTAATACATGTTAGTAGGGGCTAAGTTGTAAGTATATCGAAAATTTAATACAATATTGCATGTGCATCTTGGATTGTGTTGCAAGTGTCGTGGATGTATAATGTAATGTTGCATGTTGGTCATCAAAAGTTTCAAAGTTATTTAAATCCACCTAAAAACCTCATTACAGATCTCATAATAACACTACATAATTATTTAAAACATATTAAGTTATTTAAATTTTGATAAACTTGTTTTTATTGGGAAATGAGGTTTCCAAAAAACTTTATCATCAATCTAGTGAGAATGTTTCATATGCTAAAATCAAGAATATTATAAATAAATTAATTAATTAATTAAAATTAAAATTACCAAAAAAATAAAATTACAAAAAAATTTAAATATGATAAAATGTATTAAAAAAATAAGATTAAAATTAATATGTATTTAATAACAGCTCAAAATATAATTTTTTGTTAAGTTTATATAGACTAATAAATAACATTGCATTATGCAAGATATTAAACTAGTCTAGCTTCATTTTAACCCCAAATTTATCAAGTGTCAAGAGGGATCAAATCTCTTGAGGTGAAAAATTCTCCACAAGTTTTGTGCTCAAAAAGAGGTTTCACCTCGAGAGATTTGATCCCTCTTGGTGCTTGATAGATCGATAATTAAAATGGGTCAAGGTTGATTTCAGTTATGTGTGGCCATGGAAAAATTGGTGAACGTCTAATTATTCTGATGATTTAGTATATGCTAAATATGTCTAATATTGATATGGTTATTTTATTTTAAAATTGTTCAGTTATCTCAATTTTTTTGAGATGATAGAGACTGTTAATAACTTGAATGCTGAAAAATAATAAAATTAAACTTTTGAATGCAAAGTGACAATGTAAATGTATTGAATGATAGAAAATGTGAATAATAAGAATGTAGTCAATTACAAATATTCTACATTGTCATCAATCTAAAAATATTTTCTTCAATTGTTCTTATTGTCACACCTGTTAGTTTTGTCATCTTTTAATACGGATCATATGAAAAGGGTGGTTGAAATCGTAGGCCATTCAAATATTTGATTTGAGGTATTGTAGTAAACTTCATACCTTGTCTCTCTTGCTCTCCAATATTAATAGTAGTCTTCTCAAAATTCAATCATTATGACTTATAAAGTGTTAAACCCCAAATAAGTTTCAATGGTAGTTGTTTTATATTACCTTTTTTTAATGGAAAGTGACTAAGATATTTGAATGATGAAAAATGAAAATAACAATAGTGCAGTCAATTATAAATAGTTTACTATTTCAAGAAGAAAACAATTTAGGAAAGTGAATATATAATTGTTCATTAAATTGACATAAACTTATAAATAGCATTGCATTGTGCAAAATATTAAAATACCAATTATTCCTAAAAATATTTAATAAAAAATTCAAATTATCATAATAAATTAAACTATTATAAAATGCATAAAAAATAATTAAAAAATATCTATATTTAATAATAAATAAAATAAAATTGTCCCTGTCCTATATAAAACTTATAAATAGCATTCCAGTGTGTAAGGTATTAAAATAATAATTATTCAATGCAAAATTATACACTTATTATTAATTAATACACCAATTTAAAAGATTATTACTATATACAATGTAAGTTAGAAACTTTATATAGATAAGACTTACAATATTTTCTAAAAACTTTAATACATGTTTTATTTATTCTTTTGAAGGTGTGACATGAAGGTCCAAGTCACCCTTAAAGCTCAACTTAAAGCTCAACTTTGGTTGAAATAATATAGTGACCATTCGTACGTTCTCTCTCTTGTGGAGGCCAGTAACATTATTGACATTTAAGGTCATTTAGTGACACTTTAGGGATGGTTGGAATAGGTTTATCCTTTAATTTTATAATTATGGACATGAGCCCTTAAAAGTATGCATAAGCTCCATTTTCATGACATAGGCCTTAAAAGTCCTTATAAGGTCTTTTTTATATAATTATTGGTTTTTTTAAGGGTTATATATATATATATATATATATATATATATATATATATATATATATATAAAGAATGTGCAATATGGTTTGTTGTTAACGAAATTAGATTAGATGTGAAATTGAAACTTGGAAATCATCCATGTAACTCATTGATGGTAAGTAGATTAATTATTGGAAATAATAACTAAGTCAAGGACATTAAGCTCAAACAAAGAGTTTCCAACAAGAGATTGAGATTAGAGATTCATAACAAAAAATAAATAAAAAATGATCATCTATACTTATTAGGATCCATGGCTATAACTACCATATGTTCTGTATTGATGCCAGGAGAGCGGCCAACATTAGGAAGTATGCTAAGGTAGGCTTCCACATAGTTGAGTCTTCTATCTAGGGACTAAAAAGTGAGTTGCATATCATCCAACACAAAGAGAACCTCTTCTTTTTCTAATTTTTGTCCAGGAATAATTTTCTAAGAAGTAGCTTAAGGTGTTATTAGATGTCCACAATATACATATACTAGTTTTACTTGCGATGAGTATGGCCCATGCTAGGTACCCAATCTACCACATATGTTAGAAATTCTATATCTAAAAGGAGCTAACACTCTCCCACTATTTCTCATTTAGCCTGCACAATTTTGACTTGAATGGGAGGCAGGGTATGTTCTCAATAGCACTAGGTTGAGTTAGAAACTCGATATTGGCTCTATGATCTCTCTCGTTCGTGATGATTTCCCACTCCTCTTCATACCCATGCCCTCTAGTGAGGCATAACTATCAATAGGGAGGATAAGGGAAGTAGGAGGAGGTGATTATGGATAGCAAAGGGAAAAGGGAAATGATGTTGGGGAACCAAGACATGAAAAAAAGTAGAGGAAAGAGGAAGAAGGAAATATGAGGATGGCCAAGGGTAGAATCTGACCAAAGATGGCGATCTATAGGGGGTGACAACCAAGAAAATCCAAAAACCATTGAAATCCTACCAAAAGTGACAGGGGGAAGAAGGAATAGAATAATAAAATAATAAGAGAAGTGGAGCGCCTGAAAGAGGAAGACTAGAGAGAAATCAACTAAGATAGAGCCTTGACACTGAAACAAAAAATAGGTCAACTAAAAAATAATTGAAACCAAAGTAAATAAAAAATGGGGGTTAATATCTTCTAAGAGGTTTTTTTGTTAGAGAATTTCCGTAACTTGAAGAGCCATAATTTCGACGTGCAAGTGGCATTGTTTTCCAAGGGATCACCTCTTGTGTGTCATTTGAGACCATGAAACCAAATTTTCTCCCTTTCGCTTGAAGTGGTCTTTCATCATTCTATGTGAAACTAGGATAAGGTCATTCAGTGGTCATGGATCCTCCATATTTCAACCCATGGATGAGCCTAACCTTAACCAAAAAAAGTATTTAACCTAGTACCTTGGAATGAAATGGTCGCCTGTGATATCTAACACCAACTCATTGATAAGGGTGGTAAGTAATAAATGTTATTTATATAGGTGTAATGCTACACCCTATTCATTAATTCATGGTGGGGCAGTCATAGTATGCCCCCACGCACCTATATTCTAAAAAAAACAATATTTGAGGAAAATATATCTACTCAAGATAAATTAAAAGATTCATATTTAGGGATGAATGAGGGAAGGTATTCCAATGAGAGTTGAAGATTATCTTATAGGGATGACATCCTTGATTGGATAGGTGATCAACAATAATTTTCCTCAATATACGAATGTGAATAGGGAGAACCATCAGGATATATTGCAAGAACTCATTGAGAATTCTCATAGGAAAACATTTGAATGAATAGTTGAGAGTCCTCTTCCACTAAGAAGCTTTGAGTATACTTAGTATGGGGTTGGAAGAATTCATCCTCCATTGCATGGGTTTCCCCATGATTATTACTATTGTAACCCATATATCTATAAAATAGGAAATTCATTTCTCCTAGGTGGTTTTTGAAAATTTTAATGAAGTCAGTGACCCATGGATTCCCTTTGGAAGCACCATCAAAATTGAGTTTAATAAATTCTTTGTGGGGGGATCCTTCTAGGTGTAAAGACAATAAAGGGGATCTGGAGAGGAGGAGGGAACTAAAGTATTTTTAGAGAGATCCCATGTTGAAAAAATTGAATATTCCATCATTGATTCCTACCAGTATTGAGTATCCATGTATGGTATAGAATAGTCTCCCTTATATTATCTTGAATTATACTCCAAAGTAGGTTCTAGGAGATAGAGATATTTTTGAAGATCGTTTGGTTTCACTCCTATATTTCCCAGTTAAGGAGGCTTGGGAGGAGGGTCCAAATTCAATTAAGAACAATATTTTGAAAAATTCGCTTTCTCTAAATATTTTTGGTAAGAAGGATTATGTTAGGGTTATGGTTCATGGCATGCATGTTATCTTCCAAGGTGGTTCACAAGATAATGAGTATTAACAACTATTAAATAGATTCTCAAATACTTCCACTACAATTTTGCAAAGATAGGATAGGGAGGGCCTAATAAATTACACTTAAGTTTTCCCATGTTATATTTTTTCCTTTAGCTAATAGCCAAAGGAAGAAGGAATTTTTTTCCATAGTTGTTAACCCTAGATTTCCTTCTGAATTTTTTTTCTTAGGATGTTCTTTGAATTTTTCCTTTAGACTGTAGGGTTCTTTTACTATGAAAGATATTTGGGTTTGGTATCCCCAAAAAAGCTTGCACTACTAGTTTTTAATGGGTATATAATTACCTGGCATATATTTCCAAAGGGGAATCCATAGCTCATAAGGTGGTTTTGGATTCCATTCTTCTAGAGAGCCATTTTCAACATCTAGAAGTGGAGTTGGAATCAGTCCAAAAGTCAACTCTTTGATCTTTTTTATTACATCCATTTATGCATGAATGGTTTGTATATCTAAATGGATAGAGAGCTTATGATTTTTTTTTAGGAATCCTCTAAGAGGAAGGTTGATTTTCTAATCCTGATTCCAAAAATTAGATTCTTTTAATGATGTGTTGACCTTTCTAGGTGAGATTATATATTGAAGATCCTGCCTAGTTGAAGGATTTTTTGTCTAGGTTACTAAGATGGGTGTTGTTTCTATACTTCCTATTCCCTATGATTCTCCATAATTAATTTCCTCCTTGGAGCCAATGCCACTAGATTTTAGTTCTTGTCACCATAGATAGAAGAATGGGTCCCTTTAGGCCTAATCCACCTCAGATATTTGGTTTGTAGATCTTATCACATGAGAATAATGACCATTTTTTTATTTTCTTCACTCCCCCTTAAGGAAAGGTGCGTCAAATTGATAATGGAGACTAGTGCAATCATATCAATTAGAAAATAGTAAGTAAGGGCTTGGAGAACTAATTTCAAGAGGACAAACCGACCAACATCATTGAGAGAGAAAAAGTTCCAATTGGGAAATTAACCATTGAATTTCTTAGTTAATTCCTTACACAACATGATTTTCATGGAGATTTCAAACAAAGTGGTGCCAAAATAATTCAAGGGGAGTTTAATTTTTTGGAATACAATAAGAATTTCTATATGATTTTGAATAGCCAAAGGCGTGTTAAATAGGAAACCTTGATATTTATTGATGTCCATACCCAAAGTAGTAGAAAAATCATCTACGATTCTGTAGAAAACACTAGCTTCTTTCACAATTGGAAAACCCATACACATTGTATTGTCAACAAATTTTTGGTGAGAGATAGGAAGGAATTCTTCATATATTCTAGCCCATTTTAGATTTACTTGGCTAATCACGAATTATAGATCTATACCAAGGGTTTAGGCCACCCGAATAAAAAGGATGGGGGAGAGTGGTTCCCACTTACAAAATTCAGTAAATGAATAAAAGGGTTTGGAGGGGGATTTATTGAGGATAATGGAAAATAAAGTGGAGGAGATAAGGGCATGGATCCAAGAGATGCACTTAGAGGTAAAACCAAAAGTTTAAAGGATTAATAAAAGATAGGACCAATTTATCTTGTTAAAGACCTTAGAGAGGTCAAGCTTAAGGAGCATGCAAGGTCTTTTGGAAATTTTCAATCAATATATAACCTCAAGAACAACAATTATTCTATCCATGGTTTGATGGACATCCACAAAGCCTATTTTCTTAGGGGAAATTAGGTAAGAGACAATTGGTTTGAGGCAATTTTCTATGACCTTGGTGATGACTTTACATTGCAAAGGAATATTGGTTGGAATCCATTGGTATCTTTGACATTGTCTTTTTAGGCGCAAATATGAGGAAGGTAGCATATAACGCTAAGAGGATAGAAATAGAACTCAGGTATTCCTCCACCTCTTGTGACATATTTTTTCCCATATATGGACAACACACTTAAAATAAATCAATGGTGAATCCATATAGACTAGGATATTTGTTTCTATGCATTGTTTTAATTATCTCTTCTTTGGTGATGTTTATCATGAGGGATTTGTTTTATTTACTAGTGGAAAGAGGTTAATTGTGTTAAGTGATACATTAGATGATCATATCTCTATTTGGTGTTGGATCAGTGAGAAGGTTTTATAATAATTCATTAGTTCATCCTCCATTTCTTGATGATCATAAAGTTTGGTGTAATCTAACACCCTTAGGGAGGTTATGTGATTAGGATGCCTATGTTGTGGCATGTATTTATGGAAGAAGTTGGTGTTTTTCTCTACCTTTCTAACATTAAATCTTGGACTTATACTTATATAGAAGTTAATACTTATTTTGGAATTCCTCCAGGTAGATTAGAGTTTGGTATTCTTCCTGGATGAGGGCTTTCAATTTTCCATTTTTAATGGCCTTTAATTGGCTTACCTCCATTTTGTATTAAAGCTATTTTTTTATTGGAAAATATTGTCAAAATCCTCTTTGTTCCATTTTTCAACTAACCTTTAATATATTTGAGTTTTCTTTCTTATTTATACATGGCATGGTCTACTATAATGTTGACCTCATTCTTCCATTCCCAAATTTTCGCATGGAATTGTGGGTGGGATAACCAAAACTGTTCATATCTAAAAGTTATTTTTAAGGACTAGCTTTGACGTTAAGATTTAAATTTATAGGCTAGTAATATGATCCCACACAGGGGAGGATGGATACCTCCATGAAAATATCCTTGGCCATGATGTTTTTTGAAATTAGGAACTGGTCCAATATAGAGGCAAGTTGTTGGGGGAACCCCTCTGCTTATTCCATGTAAAGATACCATTTGTGGTGTTATCATATATTGTATCGCACTAGTACAAATGGGGCCAAAATACGACATCACTTCGTTAGTTATATGACTCATCTTTGTCTACTATCTGAAGAATCAGAGACATAGATATCATCGGTGGGATTTCGTCAGATATTTGACCACCAGGAAATCATTGGACATGTACATCGAATATCAACCACACTTGATACCAAATAAATCTTTGAGTAACCAGTAATTTGTTAGACGTATAGTTTTCGAATAGGTGACTTTTTATTCAAGGTATAGTCATCAAATAGGTGACGTTTTGTTTGACGTATAGTTGTCAAATAGGAGAATTTTTGTTCGACGTATAGTCGTCGAATAGGTGACGTTTTAATTTATAACCAAGTTCGAATAACTGACATACATCTGTCAGATGTGTTTATCGAATATCCAACCATCATACATCGATTAGCCAACATCATGATGTTTCATTCTGTTGTTATGCTAGCCCTCACCTAAGACCACAAAACGAAAAACTTAAGATAAATGCCAAGAGATGCATATGTGGTAAGCAGGCTAAGTAAAGGAAATATAATGTGCAAAATCCTCCCCCCCCTTTGGTAAAAGCACAGACAAAAGGACTGACGGTGTTTCACAGGTAATACAAAAGGGGCCACAAGCAAAATTTGGACAGTTAAAAGGGGTACCGCCACGTGGAAGGATTCCAGGGGTACTAAGGATGGTAGGAGGAAGCTGGAGGCTTGCCCCCTAGAACGTATGATGTCAGGGGAAGGCGGGACAAGCCCTGAGCATTCCATTGGGTAATGAAACATCATGGTAAGGTTTCACGGGCTCCCGTCGGAACTATTCAGTGGGCCCGGTAAGGAGGACAGATGGTGCCATTAATGAAAAACGTAAGGTAAGTTAGGGAATGTCGGTACATGACCAATACTGGTTTTAACCAGGCGCCTGGCTCACACCTACCTGGCTCCCGATATCTAACAACCTAATGCCATGCACCCCGCTGTTGATGTCCTTATGACGTCAGCCCTATAGTTGACACCTTAACCTCGTTTTCCATAAATTCAGGCTTGTTTAATTCTATTTTATGCCCATTTTTGGTAAAATACGTGTCTTTTACGAAATCTGTCGAACAGCGAGGTTTGCACTCCAGTACCAGGTTGTTTTCAACCCCCCACATCACTTTCCTCTTGGGTATTCCTCACTAGTTACAGGTATTTATTCGCTCTCCCACCTCACTATTTTCCTTCCATTTTACTTTTCAAAATGGTCATGGGAAGAGCCAAGCGCAGAAAGTCTGAACCTGAAACCCCACAAGCCCATGAGGTCAGGGTAGTACCTGGACCTGAGCCTTTCACTAACACTCAATCCCGCATTCGTGACCCTCTATACCCTTTCAGTGTCTCCCATATCGGACCCGACCTGTTATAAATTCATGTGAAAGTCCAAGACCGGTTCAGATTTGTTAAGTCATGCCTTTATTACCAAATTGCTCCACCTGTTAATGTCCTATAAATATAGGATTCATAATTTGGAATTGACCTTTGATAGTCTTGTAAATATTTACATACTTTGCCTTCTGCAAGTTGTTTTCCCATATTTTGTAAAAATAAAAGAAAAATAAAAAATAGAAAATAAAAAAGAGGGTAAGAAGTCCTAAAATAAAAATCAAAGGACTTAGAAAAAATAATACACCCCAAAAGGAAAAACATGAATAAAACATGAAAGTGTGCAAGTCTAAATGCCACTACTTTTTACTTTTTGCAACTGATTATGGTAGAGTGTCAATAAATGCCATAATCCATGATGAGTTGAATTGCTTAATCTTGACTTGTCATGTTTCAATTTACTTGTTTTAGATAGAGAATAAAGAGCTATCAGACAGTTTAATCCTGACAATTTAGTGGATAGATATAGAGTAAAAAGGAACCCAACAATTTAATTTGGGTCCTTGAATGAAATAAAGTAGAATTAGATATTTTTTACTGCTTTCAAAAGAATAAAATCTTCAAGGTTTCTAGCTCAAATGCAGCTACACAAATGGAAGAAAAAATGTTAGATTAAAGATTGGGTAGGTAGAAGAAAGTGGTGAAATCATTGTAAATATCTTTCACCGGGCTAAAATAACTAATGTCCCTCCCCTATAGTTATTCTGCATTCTATAATTTCATTCAAAGAGGCTCAGAGCATTTCTCTGACTTCTGTTGGGACCGGACCCAAGGCTCAATGGCTATTAAGTTAAAAATGTTTGAATTCCTATAATAATCCCTAATTTTTATCATTTACCATTCATGCATTCATCAACATGCAATTTCATAAGTAAAGACTCCATTCTTTACTTAATGATACATAAAACCCCCATTTGATTAACTGCCTACATCTCATAAAGCATAAAAACCCTCAAAAGGACATTATATCCTAAGTTAAAGTGATAAAATTTTGATAATAAAGCTTTGCTTTGATTTTCACTTTCCTTAGTTATAATTGTATATTTTGAGTATTCACTTTCCCCTTTGTCATATTAACTCTAACTTATTTATTAATTCCCTATAAAATTCCTTGTCATATTAATATAATTCCCTTTTACTAAATATCCTTGAAAAACCCACTGTTATAAACTTTAGCCAAAGTCTATTATCCCACATGTTTTAATAAACGCCCACAATAAACTCCCTTTGGCTAAACTATTACTATGTAAATATCCCACCCCCTATAGTTAATAAGCCTATTTGGTTTAAATTAACTATATAATAAAAAATATGAAGGAAAAGTTATCGGAACACAAATATGTCATCAGGGAAAATTTTAAGGATGGAAAATTATCTTGAAGTTTAAAATATTGGCGAATGTCAAAAAATCCTAATATGAAAACTATAAAATATTTATTGATATATTTGTCAAATGATTCAAATTTATACTAATTTTATATATAGCCTTTATATAAATTTGACGATTTTTAGGTTAAAATAATTTTATATTTTAAAATTTGGGCGAATCACTTTTAAAAAAAATGGAAATTGTCGAAATTTTTTTTGGGAAAAATCATGGAAAATTAGCCCACCTGCGAATATTAGCCCCTAAAATTTTCCATATATGTCATTGAATAAATAAAATTTTCCCGATGCTTCATACATTGTTTTAAACCAAGGTTTAAATACATTGAACCTTTAATTTATTACGTTTACCCCTTCATTTTCTCAGCGATTCCGAATTGATCCATATCTTCTCAATCACCAGATCCTTTCTGATCCAATGGTTCGAGATTAACGCGATACCCCGTCCATATGCCCCACCACTCCCATTCATATTCCTTTCCCGATATCGCATTTAACCTATACCGTTGATTTAAAACTTTCATATCCAAATGGCTTATAGCTAATCCCGGTCCCACTTGCCTTTTCCCGTAGCTTGAAAAAACAATCCCGACCGTTCACATCAATTGACCAAATCCAACAGTGCGCGTTCCATATCATGCTCCGAAAGTGATCAACCAAACTTTTATGAAAATCACGTGATAAAAGCTGTTTTCCAAAACCACCCGATGCTATGTGTCTGATTCTAATTTGATCGCATTCCAAATGCTTTGAATCGCTTACCATCCCAAACGAACGCGAAAACCACTAGTTTTTTTTGCATTCAAAGCACAATTACCTCCTACCATTGATTAAGACCTGTAACAAATGATATACGATGGTAAATATTAAAGGTTTAAACCATAATATTTCATTTTTTATTGTACCATTCGCCTTCTAGCCTATTAATAAAATACGCCCTAACTGTTTAAAGGATTTGGAGCCTCTGTTTACCCAATTTCTCGCCCAGAAGAATAATTTTACAACTGCAATTGCATATAAATATCCTCGAAGCCTTCTGCTGAACCAGTGGATCCATTTCAAAGCTGAAGCTACTAGAAAGCCCTTTTGACCACCAAAAACCTACTAAAGAGGTATTTCTCAGTATTTTTAACCTAAAAAAAGATTTTAAAATCTAAACCTGTGAGCTAAGGAGACTAAATTAAAGAGAATTAATAGTTTAAAAGTGCCTAAAAACAAACCAAACACTAGAAAAAAATTTCCAGGAAACCTGAAGTCCTTTGTGAAGCCCTTTAAAATCAAATTCCTCGATTTGCAACATACTTTAACTCTTTAAGACCAATTCCGAGCACAGAAAAATTTCAAAGTCTTACAAATTGATTAAAAGACCTTTTTCCCCATAGTTTTACCATTTAGGAAACCCTGTTTCCTATCTACAGCCAGTTTTATACTTGATAAAGCCCGGATTGAGCAATAAAATCCTTTGAAGATAATTCCCTCCTAGAAAATTGCTCATTTTTCCTCTATTTGTGAAAAGCAACTATAGCAAACAGTCTAAGCTTGCTTTAGTTGTAACAAGAATGACTGAAAAACAGGTTACACCTAAAACTGGAGGTCCCAAAGCCTCAAAACCTATAACAGCCAAGCTTCCCAAGCCTGAATCCTCAAAGATCAACAAGCCAACTCCTGCTTTAACATCTGATTCAACTAAAGTTGTTAGACCTCTCCAACCACCTATTTCCTCTAAGAAAACATTCCTTTAACTGATTTAGATTACAAGATTGCTGATACAGTGGTAGAATTCAATTTGCTTGAGATTCATAACTGGTGTTATGATAAATTTCTGAATAAAAATCAAGATGACATGCCTATTTGGGAATCCAATTTTCCCAAATATGTAGTTCCTGTTACTCATCTAGCCTAGGACCTGGTCAGATTATGTCAAATGCATTATGTTCCTGATTAGAGAGCCATAGTAAAAAAAGATAGAGAAATTTTGTTTTCCATCACAGTAGAATCCATAAATGAGATGCTTCAGTCGAATCCTGATCCCATAGTAGTGCCGTTGTCAAACGAAGAGTTAACCCAGTTATACATAGACTTGGATTTTCCTAAACAGTTTTCAGTCTTTCAGAATTTCATGCTTGAATATGTAGACCTTCCTAAGGTAAATCCACCATATTCTACTTCTGATTTTCCTGAAAACTCTAGACAAGTGATCTCAATGCTATCCTTCATTCTAGGATATTTTAATGATGAATTTACTGATGCATCTATACTTGGTTTCCTTTCTACATTTTCCCCTGGGAAGCCTCCTACCATGATATTTTATTTTTCTAGATTCATTGCTGATAGCATACATTACCAACTATCCAAATTGCCAAGTGAAGGAGTTTTTAGATATTCATCTTATCTATTCCATTTATTTCTATTTTTCCAAGCTGAGCATTTTCCCATTGCTTTGGAAAAGATGGATGTAGAGGTCCAACCTCTATTAGTGATATTTTGGACATATTTGCTCAGAAAGGAAGGAAATGAATTCAGTTATAAACAGTTTTCAGACTTATTTACTAGGACATGCATGAATTTGATTTACAAGTCTGAACAACCCAGAGTGAGTGAATAAATGAAGAGAATACTACAACTATCTGAAAAATGCAATGTAGGAGACTGGTACTTATATCAGAGACACACAAAATTAAGAATATTTGGAACAAATTTGTCCCCATGTAAGTTACCTAAATTTTAAACCATTAGGGTTTTTGCATTGGAATATTTGAGACAAGTTTTAAATGCAAATTCTATAAACTTCATGGCATCAAAGAAAAAGACTCAGTTTAAGTTGAAGAGCCAGATTGGCCCTTTCATAGTAAAGAATAGGGAAGATGAGAAGGAAATATCTAGACAATTATCAGAGTATCAGTTTCAAGAGAGTTTTAAATGGAATTATGATCCCCAAGGTTATCTTAGTGCTATAAGGGTAAAATGCAAGCTTCAACCTTTTATACATGATTCAAAACCACATATATAGAAGTTTGCCAATAAAATGGAATGGATGCCAAACACATTGATAGATCTTACTGATGATACAGAAACAGTGAAAAGGACAGATAATTCACAGACTGTAATAGTCACCAAACAGTCAGAATGTTCAAACAAAAGGACCAGGAATGAAGAAGGCTATTCAACAGAGACCATTGCAGAAAACAAATTCAAGATTATTTACAGCAAAAGGGAAAAAATGAGTGCTGCTCAGAAAGAAAATGCTATTGAAGTAAATGATATAGATGCTTAGCGAGTAGATAAAGAAGATGTATCAGTAATTGTTACTGTGATTTTAGCAGAAATTCTGAAAGGACAGGTTGCAGCACAAGAGTAGGACAGTCAAATGATTGAAAAAAATGTCAATATTGAAATTCCCTCTTCCTCCAAAATAGAAAATGCAAAATATTCGGATATCAAACAAAGGTACAAAAAAATTAAGGAGAAAAATGAGGAGATCAAAAGAGAAATTTACTCTCAATTTATCGAAGAAAAGCCAGGTAACAAGGATAGATTCTTAATAGCATTTGATTATTCTACTAATAAAATGATCATGTCCTACCTCCAGCCAAAGGTTGCAGATCCAAAGACAGTCTCAGACTACAGAAAGATAGACTTTGAAGTTTATTCAGAGAATATCCATGAGCTGGATCAAATTGAGTTCCATAGACATACATTTGAAATGCTATATTAAAAAATAGTGGATAAGAACAGGAGTGCTACTCAATTACAAAACACCATTTTTAATATGCAGGACTAGATGAAGCTAGACAAAGCCTCTTTATAGGAAAAATACCTAAGGATTAAGTCCTTAGAATATCTAGTCCTTCAGATAGGAGTAGATCCAGCAAACATATAGGTTGCTCAGAACTTGATAAAGAAAAAGAATGATGATATCACTGCTTTGAGGAAACAGTTAAAACTCCCCCAAAATGAACATCCTCAAGCAAAGGAAATCCTCTAAGAAAAAACTGAAAAAGAAGAAATGGCCAAGTTGATACTAAAACTAACTACCCAATTCAAAGAGATGGAAGATCAGATGGACATCCTTATAAAAGAAAAAGAAGCAGTAAATGAAGCTGATGTGTAAACTATTCCCATTGTTATTCCTATGGTTGGCACAACTTTCCCTTCCACATTGGCAGAACATTTAGCCCAAAAAGTTCCACTGGCAACTGCAGTGTTAGTGCAATCTATTGATACTTCTGCCACAGGATCATCCACCACACAAGTACATCAAGCAGGTGAAGCAGCAGATATTGTAAAAGCCATGGAGAATATGTCCCTAAAGAATAATGAGATAATAAATTTGAAAAATACCATTCAAACTCTTGAATCATCAAACAGGAATGCATTGATTACCTCTAAAGGACATGAACAAAGAGAAAACAGACTTGAAGAACAGGTAAAGATCTTGCAGAAGCAAGTAAATCTTAGTGAACAGGTGTCCTTCATGAAGAACTATCTTTGGAAAAACATAATTCAAGGCATACATCTATAATGGCCTTCAATTCAAATCATATATGAGAAGAGAGATTTACTTAAGGCAACACAAGTGGAAATTCAGAAAATAAAGGAAGAACTGGGTAATAAATCATCTCAAGCTTTAAATCTTATTACATTTTTGAACAGAAAAAATAGAGAGGAGCTTGAAGGATTAAAAATACAAGATAGGACTGAAACAATTATTCAAATAAAAAAGGTCCTAAATAAAGGGAATATGATGAACAATTTGAAGGAAAAGTGTGAGGCCATGAATTTGTCAATAACAATTTTTTTGGAAAAATACACAATATTGAGACAAGTAGGCCTCCCAAACATTCATGGCTTTAATGAAAAGCTAATGGTTCAAACAGATTATGATAAGAAGATAGTTCTCCAAAGAACAATAAATAAGCATCTGCCACAAGGTTCTCCAACTGGTAAAGTTGTCTTGGAGTACTTTGAAAGCTTATTTTTTCTACAGAATGAAATTAATCATATTTTCATTATCAAACCAAATTTCTCAGAGTACACTGATGCTGATGAAAGTTACCGAAAATTGAGAAGTATGAAAATACCAAATGATCAGCAGTGGCATGAGTTCACAGATTTGTTATAGCAACCTTGGAGCAAAACAACAGAAAAAGTACAGGTAAAACAATGAAGTTAAGAAGAAAATAATAAAAAAAAATTTACTTTGATTTTGGATTTTTTACTGCTGATATGAATCTTTACAGCAGTGAAAGAGTGAAAAGAAAATTCAAGAAAGACAGAGAAATGATGGGACAGTTTTTTACCACAGTGAAAACTTCATATTACAGTTGTCAAGAGGTAAAAATAGCAGTTGAAAGTATATCAGAAGTAACATGGTCAAAGTGTATCTGAGAAGAAACAATCAGTTAGTTTTTACTATGGTAAATTCTACATTTTACTAGCAGAAAAGTGACAAATGAACAGAGTAAAGAGTATCAGGAGGAAAATCAGTGTTAAAGGATATAAAGTGAAAGAGTATCAATCAAGCAATCATCAAAACAGATATCTTCCAAATGTGCTAGCAAGCATGTACACCTAGTCAACAAACTGTTTTGATTAGATAATGCTAGTTCTATTTTTTCTAACATAAAAGGACAGCTTCCTAAGTTGTTAAGCAACTGTCCCCCTTAGTGTGTTAAGATATTTTATTTTCCTAGAGTTATTCCTATATTTTCCTAGGATATTTTGTACTAAACAATTTGTATAAATACTTCACTCTTTGAAGTATTAAGTGTGGAATAAAATTGTTGAGATTATTATAGACAATTTTGATGGTACTTTGGAGGCTCATGTGTTGATTTCATAGTAGCAAACTGGAAAAAACAGCCTACTGGACTTCATAACTTAGAATTCATGTGATAAGCTAACAAGTAAATTGATTTCTTACTGTCATTGTTTCCTCTTCTGAAGTTTCATTCAATTTCATATATGTTATTCAATCCAAATGATTAATTAGGAATATTATTTCAGGATAAGTGTAAAAAACTCCCTGTCTTAACTACTTAATCATTTCAATATTTACTACTGATTTTCGGACTTAAGAATCCTTAATTTCTCCTAGTCCTGTCTGACCTCTGCCTCCTTCCCCTTTTTCCGGATCAAAGGATCCTTCACTGCCCTTTATCTCGAAAGAAAACCATCCCATCAAATCAAACTATTCAAATCTCTGAGGGTTATTTACCTTGCCCTGAGTACATTAGCATCCTTTTGGCCTTGCCCTTCAGTCTTGCTTGCTACATCTTGACTCCATAGCCCAATGGACTAGTAGATCCCTCTTTAATTTGTCTCCAAGTAATATTATTTCCCACCAAACTTTCCAAACAAAAAACCAAGTGCCACATCATACCTAGCCTAAAATATCAATTCAAAACAAAGTTAAATCTGAAAGAGAAAGCCCTCTCTGAAATTTAGGAAGGCTAGATCCTAGATTTCCAAAGTAGGTTTGTGGTTACCCCTAGTTTTCTTTAACTATAAATCAAAATCCCAGAACCTAAGAAATTACTAGGGTGATAACATACTGGAGACCATACTGGTGAACTAACCACTCTCCAGTTTTAAATTTAATCTTGAAGGAAGATCTTTAAAGCTATCTTTTCTACTTTAAGATTAACTTTAAAGGTTGTGGGTATTTCATAAATAGACATTCTGGCTTCTAGGAAAACCTACTATACCAGGTCTAACCCGGATCCTAAGCTTGTTGTAATATTAGATAACCCAGAACATATTTGAAAAAACAAAAAGAAAAAACAAAGTGATAGTTTAGGAGCTGAAGCACCCTTGAGAAAATCTATTTCCTTACCCAAAGAATTAGTGAGCTTATCTGATATTGATTTTGATTTCAAGTTTGAAAATTCATTATTTAGAAATAAATCTAAAACAGATTTAAAGGAAACTGTCATAGATCCTATTTTTACTTCTTTTGTGAATGAGAAACAAAAAATTTTCTCAGTATTAATAAAATCAGACAAATATGAAATTCAAAGTCCAGTAGAAAGGGTTAATGTTACACGGATTAAAGATGTTGATGAAGCTGTTAAATTAAATCAATTTTTATCTCACTTTAAGCCTCTAGTTTCTCAATTATACACAACAATCTTTCTAGGAGCAGATTCAACTCTGTATGCTGCCACTTCATTTTTATACTCCACTGTTAGTTCACCCACAGAACCTTTTAGTCCCGAGTTGCCTTTGCAGCCTAGGATTATATTTTCATCATATCCTCAAGCCACTACAAGTACATCCACAGAACCATTTATTCATGAGTTTCCTTTGCAGCCTAGGATAGTATTTCCATCAGTTACTTAGTCCATTGTGTCCACTAGTTGTATAAGGACTACATTTTTTCCATACGATTCCATATATATACCAACATCTTTTCCAAGTTCTTCAAATACAGTTTTCAGCACATCAGCTACTATATCCAACACTGCTACTATAGTCACTATTATACCTCCTAGTTCAGGAAAACTTCAAATAATGGTTGCAAGATATGCCCCTCTAGTTTTACCCCAAAATCTCCATGATATGCCCCAAAACTACCAAAAGGATATCCCATTATTTGATAATTTTTCACAATGTACTTCACAACAACATGTCACCAGAATGACTGATTTTTGTGAAATTTATGAGATAGATGAATCTGATGTCCAAATGAGATTGTTTGCTCAAAGATTAACAGGAGAAGTAAAAACATGGTTTAGAAATTTAGGTGCTGGTAGTATAGTAGATTTAGTTGCATTTCATAGAGCATTCATAAATAAATGGGAAAAGAAAAATAATCCCCTACAAATTTTATCTGAGTTTTATGCCTTAAAAAGAGCTCCCAACGAGTCTGTTCAGGATTACTGTACCAGATATAACAGTGTTTATAATTCCATCCCTGTTGCTCTCAAACCTACCCCCTATTTAGTACTTCTTAAATTTCCTGATAGATTTGATCCAAACATGGCATACCAATTAAGAGAAATAAATGGTGAAACTTTAGAAAAGATGCAATTAGATGTTGTTGGTGTAGAGATTAATATCCTAGCAAAAAAATCTAGACTTAGGAATGAAAGGAGAGTAACCATAAAAGAAGAGAATTCAAGATTAGATGGTAAATTTGATCTTTTTGCCAAAAATTTGGAAAGAGTAGTTGAGAGATTAGACAACATTGAGTAAAAACCGCAATGGGATAATCAACCCCAAATCAAAAATCCCAACTACAGAAAAAAACAACAATCCTGGAAAAGGTAAAGAACCTTCTATAGATCAAAACATTAGGCCCCCTTTTCAAGAGAACTATGCTGAAAGTTCTCAAAACAATGTTGAGGATGAGGAAGACATCAACATAGTGATGGGCATAGATGAAAACAATACAATTTTCCTCACTCAGGAGGATCAAGAACTCTTTGAGCTTCAACAGTTCAAAGTAGAATATGGTGAATCCTTTGACTATAAGCAAGGTTATGAATTCACAATAAATGAAATTAACAGCCAGTATAACCTTAGGAGAAAGAAAAAAAATGAGCCTTCTACTAAAAACAATGCTCCAAATCAACAAAAATAATGTAGAGGTTCCCAAAACAAAATTTTTGCAAATTATTCCAAGAGAAAACAAGAAAAATTCAAACCCACCTAGTCCTAAAAAATAGTCTAGTCCAAATATTGTTGATATCACTGATGAAGTGGTTCAATCCTCCAAATATGCCCAAAAGGCTAATACTACCAAGGCCACTAATTCAGCAAAAACAACAGTTCCTGATCCAAAGAAGAATCCAACTGACTCTAGATCATCAAATCCTAAATCTTCGGCTGAAAATTCCATATCTGACAAAGCCTCTGCTGCCACTCAAACTATTCATGAAAAAATAACTAAAGACAGTATAAATCAAGAAAATCAAACAAAAGATAAAAGAACAACTCATGCTAAAGGTAAAACTGCTGAACCTTAAAAAAAACCCACTCAGTTAACAATCACAAAGGATGAACTTCTGCAGATTAGTAAATCTCAACCAGCATTCAACATTCAAGCTCAAATATCCAAGTTAAAAATACCAATTCCTTTAACAGAATTGGTAAAGAATGACTTGAATAAATCAATAATCAATGGAACTCTAAACATGAATAATGGTGAGGATCCAGTTAATCTAAATGATGATCAGCCTGAATTAATTTTTTGTCCTGATGTGAATGGTACACATGATGATGGAGAAATCCCTCCTTTTTACATTAGTATTACTATTCACGATCAGATAGTACACAATGCAATGTTAGACTCATGAGTTTAAGATTGATAAGGGTTTTCCAGTCTAAGTCCACCCTAATAAAGAAGAGAAAATAGCAGGGTAAAGTAAGTAGGGTAGGTAGATGTTGTTGCAGAATTACATGTGATGAATGATGGTTCCAAATATGTTCAATTTTACTTTCATCACAAGTGCAAAGGCGGATACTACATTGGAAAAGTTCACAGCAAAGCAAAGTCAAGATTATTAACTTCCCCTTCATTTTTCCCTAAATATTTCACTAATTTCCCCTAAGTGCTAAGGTATTTGAAGATTAGAGGGGCTCAAGGCATTTCCTTGACTTTTGGAGGGACCGGACCCTCGGCCCAATAATTGGAAAAAACCTAAGTACTTAAAATCATTCATCATCACACTCATTTACTTCAAAAAATTCTTTCCTAAGTAAAATCCCATTTTACTTAGGAAAATCATGAGATATTTCATAAAAAACCCTCAAAATCACATTTTATCCTAAGTTTAAGTGATGAAGTGATTATAATGCAATTTGGTTGTAAATCTTCACTTGCTTAGTTATATTAATGAAGTTTGAGTTTACATTGTCCCTTGGTCATATTAGTTCTAATTTATATTTTAAACCCCTATAGAAATAACCTTCTCCTATTATATATAATTCATTTTATATAATATCCCCAAAACCCATATATTATAGTTTTAACCAAATTATTTAATCCCCACTTGTTCAAATAAAAACCCACTATATAACCCCTTTGGTTAAAATATATCATTATATGTTAATCCCGCCCCCTATGCTAATTGGATTAATCTAATTTAATTATCATATAATAGAAATACATTAAAAAATGATTTAAAATATGTTTTATTACGTGTTTTAAAATAAAAAATAAACCATCCCTCGTGCAATTTTCCTCCCCTACCCTTCATCGTACGCAGGAATTAATTAATCCCCACGATTAATTAAGAACCTAACCTGCCAATCAAAACGCTCCCGAAACGATTAATTGATAATAAATTGTGTCGGGCCCTCCTATTAACTCCCGTCAACTTCATCTCCCGAAACACCGTTCGATCAGCCGCTCCAAGATCGACGACTGTTGATAATTCCGCTGGCCATCCTAATCCGAACAATAACGCGCGAAAAGCCGGTGGTTTTCAAATAGTGTCATTGCCACACGTCATCCACTCTATGGAATCGCTTCCCATCCGCTCAATATCGCCCTTCCTCAAAAGCAGTGCGGGGGAAACCGCTTACCGCTTACCCTCTGTGACGAATCCACCGTACCTGCTGACATCATCACTAAAACCCACCAACCTTTTGACTTTGTGAATAAAACAAATGTGCCCGCGTCGTTTTCATTATCTCGTGCACTGACCAGTCTCCCATGCAACAAATTTGAAAAATCAACTGTTGAAGTTTGCCGACCGTTACCTTGCTGAAGAGAATTGCATTTGAGTATTCGAGTGATCTTCCGCCATAACTAGTACCTGTTCAAATCACTGTTCATTCAAAGCTTACCCGCCAATATCAACCATTTACCCGTTTAAACACAAACACCCTAGTGTTGCTCATTTTCACCTGATTGTGCAGTAAAACCCTTTGTAACCCAGCTGCGCCACCTGAAGCCTCTGTTAACCAATTCGAGCATGGTTTACCTCCCAAAAATCATTCTAGATTCACTCCATAGACCTCTCAAAATCAAATGAAACCTTTTCGACCTCCCCTGCAAACCAATGCTTTCTTAACAATTTGTTTTGTTTTACAGGTGATCAGAAGACCACATCCTTGGATAAACAGTCTTAATACTAGTCATAAGACTTGTTTACTCCAAGAGTGTTATCAAATCTATTCAAACATAGATGGAAGGTAAAACATACAGTTGAAAGACAAGCAAAGGAAATAGGATATTAAACAATTTACTGTTGAAACAGACAGTAAAAACCTAAACTACACATTGAAGGTAAAAGGACACAGTAAAGAAAAGTTAAAGAGTATCAGGATTAAAGAGTATCAGATTGAAGACCAAGTCAAGTAAATCAGCTAGCATGAAGATAAACAACAGGGAAGATAGTTTCAAAACAGAACATACAAGTTCATGACAAAGTGAAAACAGATAAAAATGGAGCGGTAAAAAGTAAAAAGCAAATAGTAAACAGTGAAAATAAAAATGAAGAATATTAAGGGTTAAACAAAGATGAAAACACTTTCACCAACCACAATGAAGTTTATCCAAAGTGAAAGTGAAACAGTTAAAAGAACAAAAATGTGAAAAGATGAAAAACACAACAAGAAGGAACATTTTTGCAGAAATTTCATGCTTTAGTCATTGTTTTGCAGAAACGCTTGTGATCAATCCAAGATGAATTTTGAAAAACTGAAGGAGGTTTATGTTCTTAAGAGGACCATCTACAAAAAACTCTCTCACGTTTCTAACAACTATTATGGTTTTGGAAATATTAAACAATGTTGGAAAGAACTTTTTTCAGAAAATTCTAGTTAAGTCATCATTTTACAGAGAATATTGTGGCCAATCCGAAATACATCATACAAAAATGAGGGGGGTTTTTGTTCCTAAGAGACTCATCTAAAAAAACCTATCTCACTTTTTGCACAGTGATTTCAGAATGAGAGATACATGCACCTCTTTACAAGTTATTTTTCAGACTCTGTAAAACTCTGTTTTACACATATTTTTGCAGAGCCTATTGTGAACATTTGGAGAGGAATTTTAGGAAACTGAAAGAGGTTTATCTCACCAACATATTTATCTACAGTAAAATCTGTCAATTTTTACATATCTATTACGGATTGAGAAATAAAAATATATCATTGGACCCCAAGTTTGCATAATTGTTGGAGCAGAATGCACAAAGAAAGGAAGCAGTTAGTGACTTGGATGCCTCATCATCAACTAAGAGTTGGATCAAATTCAAATTCTCCTCTTTGTCATCACCTATCCATAAGAAATAGTGCCAAATAGATGCATTAGTTTGAGTGTCCTTTACTTAAGTTCTATTTATGTAAAATAGTTGGAGAGATTTGTGAACTAATCTTGATATTTTTTCAAGATATTTTAGTTTAGAATTTGTATAAATACTCCATCAATTGGAGTAGTAAGGGTGGATTCTTATACTTTGATGTAACATTGAATATTTTGGAATAAAGAGCTTTGGAGAAATTTTTCGTGGCAAAACTGGACAAGGAATTGAGGCAGAAGACTTTTCTCAGGATTCATGCGTCAAATGAAGGATCAATAAGTCATTTCTATCTCATGTTTTGAAGTTTAATATTTGTTTACAATATCATCTGTGTTTCATTATCTTGATATTTAACGAAAAATATTAAATCAGAAAGTACTTAGGTGTAATCTGATTTCAATCGTTATTATTCTAAATGTTTTCTTCTAAACTAGTTTAAACAGCGAATTCTTAATTGCTCTTGTTTGTCTAGTTCACACATCCTTGGTTATTTAATAAAGAATACTTAATTGCTCTTTATTGATAATCAATTTATTTCTCTTCTCTTGAATGTGTTGAAAGATTCTTTGTTGCCTTTCATCCGTTTGAATTCCATTCCTTTCACTTTAGATCTATAATTGTTTCTAGTTTGATTATCTTGCCGTGATAAACCATCTTTTGTTAAAAAACTTAAGCCAGTGCAGCCAATCCTTTGACTCCATTAGCCCAATGGACTGAAACTACTTGATCTTAATCTTAGCTAAAGAATTTCATCAACCCAAACAAAATTAAAACCCTTGGACTTTATAACTAGCCTAATATTTTCAAAAACAAAGCTATATTTTATAGAGAGAGCCCTCTCTGGATACAGATTGGCTAGATTCTGTATCTAATGGTTGGTTTGTGGTTACCTCAGACCCCTTTCCTCTTCCAAAAAATTCAAGGAAAATCTGAGTGATAACATAGTGGCGACCATACTGGGGACCTGAATATTTTTAATGCTGCTGTTTATTTTATAAACTACTGACGGAGCCTGAAGTTAGCCAGGAAACCTTTGAACTGCTTTTTCTCTGCAATTGCATAGTAAATAAATGCTGCTTCAGTCTATCTCCGGTATAGTTTGTAAACTAAACTTTGGTTTCAAACATTTGATCAGTTCCTCTAGTTAAAAATAAATCTTTGAGAAAATTTTACCAATATCGAAACTTTAAAAGAGATTGTTAAAGTTGTATTATTTATTCCATTTAAACCTTTTTCTTCAGAATTGTTTTACAGGTTTAGATCTGATCTATGATGGTGGAAAATGATCAGACACACAGAGGTTAAAATCATCCACCTGGTGACTCCAAATCCATTTCATAATCAAGACTCCACTGGTGGAATGAACCTGGAAGAACAATATGGAAAGATCAGGCTTTCAACTTGGATCTTAATCTAAGACATTATGTTCTTTCTCGTTAAGATTCAATATGTATTGTATTTTTTATAAGGATCTAACTTGGTTGTATAGATAAAGTGGCTTTTCATTATGGCTAATTTTCAAGATGATCCAAGAATAAAACGAAGATATGCTCCCATGAGTAGAAATCACATACTTGGATTTCCACACAAACTACCAAAGGTAAATTGGAGTGAAAATCTGCCTATGTTTCAAGATGAGAATATTGATGATCCTTTACTACATCTCATTAAATTTCATATACACTCATCAAGATTGAAGGGTGATTGGCATGAGGATTGCCTCATGAAGATATTCATGGAAACTTTAGAAGGAAAAGCAAGGGAATGGTACGAAGCTCTCAAACCTGCAAGTTTGTTTTCTCTAAAAGATTTTCATAAGGTATTTTATGAGCATTACAAAGAAGATTTTCCATCTTTATCATTAGCTGAAAATTGTTGTGATCAAGCTGAAGATCTTATACATTACCTTAAAAATATTGATGAAGATTTTGAAAATTGGTCTCCTGAAGATTTATTAGAAGAAGTCCAAAACTTTCATTCTCAAGTTAAATACCATAATAATCAAGAGGAGTTAAACAAAGATGAAATAAGTCAAGAGATAAATCAAGATCCACAAAGCCCCTCTGTATTAACAAATGATGTTTCATTTAATGTTTTGAATGGAGTTAAAGAAAATAATCAACCTCATGATCAATTTTTACATAAGAGAAAAAACAACTGTCATTCCAATCTAAGAATTCAGAGATTCCCACCCCCCCTCACCGAAGAAGAAATCAATTTGCTTCTAAACATGCAACAATCCTCAAAATATTTACATAATGAAGAAATTGTTTCTACTTCTTCTAATGTTGATGAATGTACAAAAGTTTTTTTCCATGAAAGGACAGAAGAACAGGTTGATGCTCATGTTATTCTACCTTCCCAAAAAGGCCCATTGCTTGATATCACGCCTATTGAACAAAACAATGATTTTCAAACAGAATGCAACCAATCCAATCAAGATATATTAGGATTGTTGGAAGAAAAATCTGCTGATCCATTGTTTATAATTGATGACATTCCTTCTTCTGAAAATTTGCCTAAATATGATCAGTATGATGATAATTATGTTCTCCCAATTCAAGATAATTTCCCAGAACAATCACTAGCTATTTTGAGGGATGAAATGTTAGAACTTCAGCTTGATGAGGATTTTCTAAGAACTTTCTTTTTTCTTCTGAAATCAAGAAAATATTCTCCTAAATTGAAAATATGTGTTCTTGAGATAATTTCTGAAAATTATGAAAATGAAATCAAACTTTTGCATTCTCAAATTCAGTCATACAATTTCCGAAATCCTAAAGAATTCTTTGAAAATATTCCTTCTCCAAAGCAAGAGGAAATTGTACTATCTTTTGACCTGCATATTGAGGATGATTATTCTTTCAAACACAAGACTGAGGAAATAGTTTCAAGGATTAATATTCAGAATACAACTGAGAAACTAGTCATTGAAGGCCTAGAAACACAAATCATACATTATGCTTTTAATGATCCTATAGCAAATTATATGGAGAATATTTTTACCTCAAATCTGCAAACATGTTTTATCTATGAGGATCAAATATATCAGCAATTTCCATTTCACATCTTATCATTTATTATAAAGGCACATGATCATAATATACTTCCAATTTTGATCACAAGCAATCAAGTTATCCATTTATTTTTACAGCTACTTGATTGGCTTCATTGGAATTTTTGTATTACCTGATTCAATAAGATTTTTAGTAGATTAGAGTAGGTAAATGAGTGCTAATAAGCTTAGAATTTTGAGCATTTTTTTTTAGTTTTCAATTTTCAGCTAGTTTTTCATTAAGTTGGTTTGAAAATTTTTGTGTGTTGTTTTAGTTTCAGATCAGATTTCAGGTTGCAGAAAAATGACTATATTCAATTCAAGATTTTCAACCACAAGAAATGCATGTTTGGGATTGGAACAAGGTAGAAGATTTCTAACTAGGAAACAAAGTTTTAAGTTTTGAGTGGATGGTGAATTGCTGAAGTTGAAGCCATGGGGACCCTATTGCTAGTCTCCTATACCAATAGGAGTCATATTTCATGATTGTCTTGATAAATTATGTAATATGTTCAAACCTTTTTCTTGTTGCAAAGGTGTTCCATATTCTCGAAAAAAATCAAAAAATCAAAAAGTTTAAAAAAATGTAAAGAGGGTATACCCTAAAAGAAAATCGAATGGTGAAAAGAATAAAATGGTCAAAAAAGTGAAAGAAATGAACCCCAAACAAAAATAGACCAGGAAAGTGTGCAAGTCTAAATGCCACTACTATTTCATTTTTTGTAATAAGCAATTGTGTGCAACTTGTTAAACTTTTGCCACAATTTATGAAAAGTCAAACTGTTTAAACTTGACTCATTCATTTTTCAATTTCATGTTGTAGAATAGAGAATAAATATCTGACCAAACAGTTTAATCTTGGCAGATAAGTAGATAGGTAGAGTAAATAAAAAAGGAGCTCAACAGTTTAATCTGAGCCCTTGGATGTAATAAGTGTAGACTTAGGTAGGCTTGCCATGTAAAAGAAAAAGAAGATTGATAAGGGTTTGCTAGTCTAAGTGCACCCAAATAAAGAAGGAAAAATGCTAGGTTAAAGTAGGGAGGGTAGGTAGATGGTGTTGCAGAATTACTTGTGATGGATAATGTCTTTAGATGTGTTAACTTTTACTTTTATCACAAGTATAAGACAGACATTTCACTTGATGCAGTTCAAGCAAGACAAAGTCAAAATTATTAACTTCCCCTCTCATTTTCCCTAAAGATTTCACTAATTTCCCCTAAGTACTAAGGCAGTTGAAAATTAGAGGGGCTCAAGGCATTTCCTTGACTTTTGGAGGGACCAGACCCTCGGCCCAATAATTGGAAAAGCCTAAAGTACTTAAAATCATTCATCATCACACTCATTCACTTCCAAAAATTCTTTTCCTAGGTAAAATCCCATTTTACTTAGGAAAATCATGCGATATTTCATAAAAAACCCTCAAAATCACATTTTATCCTAAGTTTAAGTGATGAAATAACTATAATGCAATTTGCTTTTAAATCTTCACTTTCTTAGTTATATTAATGTATTTTGAGTTTACATTGTCCCCTGGTCATATTAACATTGATTTTATGTATTAAACTCCTTATAGAAATGACCTTCTCCTATTATATATAACTCCTTTTTATATAATATCCCAAAAAACCCATATATTATAGTTTTAACCAAAGTATTTAATCCCCACTCATTCAAATAAAAAACCCACTTTATACCCCTTTGGTTAAAATATATCATTGTATATTATTCCCACCCCTATGGTAAATAAATCATGTTGATTTAATTACTATATAATAAAATATTCAAAAAATGATTTAAACATATTTTATGAATGTTTGAAACAAAAAATAATACATATTTCCTTCCCCGACTCCCCTTCAGGAATTAATTAATCCCCATGATTAATTAAAAACCTAACCCGCCAATCAAAATGCTCCTGATATGATTAATTGATAATAAATTGCGTCGGGCCCTCCTATTAACTCCCCGTCAACTTCATGTTCCGAAACACCGTTCGATTAGCCACTCCAAGATCAACGGTTATTGATAATTCCGTTGGCCATCCTGATCCGAACAATAACGTGCAAAAAGTCGGTGGTTTTCAAACAGTGTCATTGCCACGCGTCATTCACTCTATGGAATCGCTGCCCATCCGCTCAATACCGCCCTCCCTCAAAAGCGGTGCGAAGGAAACCGCTTACCGCCTGCCCTCTGTGACGTGTCCATCGTACTTGCTGACATCATCATTAAAAACCCATCAACCTTTTGACTTTGTGAATAAAACAAATATGCCCGCATCATTTTCATTTTCTCATGCACTAACCAGTCTCCCATGCAACAAATTTCAAAAAAGTCAACTGTTGAAGTCTGTTGACCGTTACCTTGCTGAAGAGAATTGCAGTCAAGTATTCCAAGGTTCTTCCGCCATAACCACTACCTATTCAAACCACTGTTCATTCAAAGCTTACCCGCCAATATCAACCGTTTACCCGTTTAAACACAAACACCCTAGTGTTGCTCATTTTCACCTGATTGTGCAGTAAAACCCTTTGTAACCCAGCTGCGCCACCTGAAGCCTCTGTTAACCAATTCGAGCATGGTTTACCTCCCAAAAATCATTCTAGATTCACTCCACAGACCTCTCAAAATCAAATGAAACCTTTTCGACCTCCCCTGCAAACCAATGCTTTCTTAACGATTTGTTTTGTTTTACAGGTGATCAGAAGACCACATCCTTGGATAAACAGTCTTAATACTAGTCATAAGACTTGTTTACTCCAAGAGTGTTATCAAATCTATTCAAATAGAGATGGAAGATAAAACATACAGTTGAAAGACAAGCAAAGGAAACAAGATATTAAACGATTTACTATTGAAACAGACAGTAAAAACCTAAACTACACATTGAAGGTAAAAGGACACAGTAAAGAACAGTCAAAGAGTATCAGGATTAAAGAGTATCAGATTGAAGACCAAGTCAAGTAAATCAGCTAGCATGAAGATAAACAACAGGGAAGACAGTTACAAAACAGAACATACAAGTTCATGACAAAGTGAAGACAGATAAAAAATAGAGCGGTAAAAAGTAAAAAGTAAATAGTAAACAGTGAAAGTAAACATGAAGATATTAAGGGTTAAACAAATATGAAAACACTTTCACCAGCCACAATGAATTTTATCCAAAGTAAAAGTGAAAAACAGTCAAAATAAGTTTAAGGTTAAAAGATGAAATTAGAGCAAAAATGGTACATTCTTCAGAAATTTCCTGTTTAAGTCATAGTTTTGAAGAAACTATTGTGATCAATCCAAGATGAATTTTGCAAAACTGAAGGAGGTTTATGTTCTTAAGAGGACAATATACAAAATTGTGTCTCACTTTTCTAACATCTATTATGGTTTTGGAAATATTAAACAATGTTGGAAAGCACTTTTTGCAGAAAATACCAGTTAAGTCATAATTTTGCAAAGAATATTGTGGTAAATAAAAAATACATCATACAAAACGGAAGGAGGTTTTTGTTCCTAAGTGACCCATATAAAAAAACCTATCTCTCTTTTTGTACAGTGATTTCATAATGAGAGATACATGCACATCTTTACAGGCTATTTTTCAGACTCTGTAAAACTCTGTTTTACACACATTTTTACAGAGACTATTGTGCATAGCTGGAGAGGAATTTTGGTAAAATGAAAGAATTTTATCTCACCAACATATTAATCCACAATAACCTCTTTCACTTTTTACATATCTATTACGGATTGATAAATACAAAGATATCATTGGACCCCAAGTTTGCAGAATTGTTGGAGCAGAATGCACAAAGAAAGGAAGCAGTTAGTGACTTGGATGCATCATCATCAACTAAGAGTTGGATCAAATTCGAATTATCCTCTTTGTCATCACCTATCCATAAGAAATAGTGCCAAATATATGCATTAGTTTGAGTGTCCTTTACTTAAGTTCTATTTATGTAAAATAGTTGGAGAGATTTGTGAACTAATCTTGATATTTTTTCAAGATATTTTAGTTTAGAATTTGTATAAATACTTCACTCGTGAAAGTATTTTGGGGTGGATTCTTATACTTTGTTGTAACATTGACTTTTTGGAATAAAGTGCTATTGGAGAAATTTTCTTGTGGCTAGCTGGATGATGGATTGACGCTAAAGACTTTTTACAGGATTCATGTGTCAAACTACGAATCAATAAGTCATCCTTTCCCTTGTGTTTTAAGTCTTTATATTTGTTTATTATATCATAGTGTTTCATTTCTGAATAATTAATGAAAGAGAATAAATCAGAAAGTACTTAAGTGTAATCTGATTTCAATCATTTTTATTCTAAATGTTTTCTTCTAAATTGGTTATAAACAATGAATTCTTAATTGCTCTTGTGTAGCCAGTGTATGCATTTGATTATTTAGTAAAGAATACTTAACTGCTCTTTATTGGTAATCACTCATTTTCTCTCTATGAATATGTTGAAAGATTCTTAATTGCCTTTCATCCATTCTAAACCCATTCCATTCACTTTAGATCTAAAATTGTTCTTTGGTTTGATTATCTTGCCCTGTAAAGCCATCTTTTGCTGATAAACTTAATCCAGTGAAACCATCTTTTTGACTCCATAGCCCAATGGCCTGAAACTACTTAATCTTGCCCTCAGTTACGAAATTCCACCATTCAAATTCAAACAAAACCCTTGGACTTTATAACTAGCCTAATATCCTCTAAAAACAAAGCTAAATTTGAAAGAGAGAGCCCTCTCTAGATACAAATTGGCTAGATTCTGTATCTAAAAGTTTGGTTTGTGGTTACCTCGGACCCCTTTCCTCTTCCAAAAACTTCAAGGTGAATCTAAGTGATAACACACCAAGGTTGATCCAATCAAGATTGACTAAATCAAACAGCATTGTAAAAAGATGAGTAAGACTAATGGAGACATCGTAATTTTGGAGGGAGATTCATTGCATGAAGATTGAAACCCTAATGAGTGGGACCAAAGGTGAGAAGGCTCACATTTTTTATAAGGAGGAGGATGGCAGCCATATGGGGTTAGATTATGATTATGATTTTATTATTATATGGTATTTTCATACTTATTTCTTTCTCTGGCTGTTTAGCTGAGATAGAGTGTTGTTTAGCACAAGGTCTTCCTGTGTAGGAATGTTGGGAAAAATACCGAGAGGGGGGGGGTGAATCAGTATTTACTGCATAATCAAATCCTTTTACTTTTCATTCCTTAAAAAAAACCCATACGCTACTTTACTTCAGTAAACCAGCGTATATACGCGGATCCCCTTTATGAAACTAGCGTATACACAGAGATTTAGATATGTCATTAAATCTTCACTTAAATCATTCCATCATGTATTCTTCAGATATTCAATAAGCAGTAAACAGGTGCAGTAAGAACATAATAAACCATCACACAAAGCATCACACATGAACACCAGGATTTTTAGGTGGAAACCCAAATCAGGAGAAAACCACCGCTGCAGTTGCTCAGCCTTCAATATTTTATTATAGAGAAAACATCTTACAACATATGTGCTGGCGCAGACTTGACCAGCACGCAGGCACCCACCTGCGCTCGTTTACCAGCCTCTCCTGGAAGGGAGCTCCAACCCCCCGACTCGTTTACCAGCCTCTCCTGGAAGGGAGCTACGACCCCCCGATCTCGTTTACCAGCCTCACCTGGAAGGGAGCTACAACCCCCTGACTGAAGGCTACAACCCTCAGCACCACCTTGGACCACGTTTCATCAATTTTCACACTGGATCCAACCACTTCAATAGAACACCACTTGCAGGCCACCTTTCATCATATTTTCAGACTGAACCCTTTTCATACTTTTAAGCTCAAACATACATCACCAACAGATACATATCAACACAGATCAGATAGCAGAAACACAGCAGAACAGATCAGATATTTCATACCCCATTTTTCATACGCGCGTTCCCTTTACTGACGTCGCGTATATACGCGCTTCCGTCCACACAAACCAACGTATACCTCAGTGTATATTGTATTGCGCATACGCGCTTTCTCTTCGCTGAAGCTGCGTATATACGCGCTTCCTCCGCGACGAAGTAGCGTATAGATCTTCAATTATTACAGAGCAGCATACTTCTTCAGATCAGATTTTCAGATCAGATTTACCCTTTCACTTCAGACAGATGTTCGCCTCATCACAGATCTAAGCCTTCCATAAGCAGATCTAGTAGATACATTTCAGATCTAGATCCCTTTCTTCATCATTGGTGCATCATCCATTCAGATTTATCTTCAAGTGTAACCCTTTCATTCAGATCTACTTCAGAGAGAAGTATTCATTCAAGCTCAGACATCTTGCACCCATGCTCACAATTTGCACAATGAATTTCTTCTCCTTATATAGGTTTTCCTTTTTCAATACCATGAGCCCCTTTTTCAATACCATGGGCCAAAACCATACCATGAGCCCAAAACTACCTGGACGGGGTCAATTAGGCGGATCTTTACCCAATACCATGGGTCAATACCATGGTGGTTACCCTTGGTTTTGCACTTTTTGAGCGCTTTAGCCCATACGCGACTTGGCACGTTCTTTTCCGCGTGCATACGCGACTTCCCCTAGGCCAATCCGTGTATACCAAGAGACATACTCTTTTTCATCATAGAATCTAGCACATGCTGAAATCCTTTCTTCATTGCCTTCTGTACTCACTGTAGATACATCAGATTTCCTTCATCAAACCATATTCTATCAAGCACAACTTCATCAAGCAAGTTGTCATCATCTTCATGAAGAGGGTTGCCTTTCAACGACAACACTCAGCATCGTATTGTCAACAAACATCATATCACATCGTACGACACCACTTTCCATTGTCCATCAAGTCAAGAATAACTTCACTGTGTGGACGGCCATCAAGGACAACATCCGTCAATAGTCGCATGCCCTTCATCCTCATCTTAAGGCTGCTAACAAGGACAACACTCTACATCATATTTCCAACAATCTCCCCCTTTGGACTTGATGGCAACCACGATGGTGTTTGGTTACCACAGTAGATAGATACTATGTCACTCTCCCAAATATGTCACATCAATATCTTTTCTTTATTCAAACACCATGTCACTCTCCCCCTTTGACGTCAAGGGCAAAGGGCGGATCAAAAACCAACATTCTCCCCCTTTTCTTCTCATGTGGAAGAAACATTCTGTAGATCTGATATGTGCTGAAGTGGCCAAGCTCCCCCTGAGTTCATGCTGAATATTTTCCAATGAAGTACATGAATGTACCAAAAGACTCATACTTACATCAAATATCCAACCAAGTGGATTTACATATAAGACTCAAGTACCCAACCAAGTGGGTTTACACATTTCAACTCAGCTACTATAGCAATTTACATCATGAGTCTCAACAAGAAATTTACACCAAACTACAAAAATAACTTTAAGACCAACACCAGAAAGTCCTCAAGAAAGAGAACATATTTCAGAATCAACATAATGCCAACAATGCATTATACTCAGCAAGGCCAAAGCTCCCCCTGAATCTATGCAACCAAGCAATCTTTCCAAAAGACTAAGGCTCCCCCTTAGTTTGTACATCCTGAAAACTTCCACCAACAAATCATCAAGGCATCTTCATCAAAACATTAGCCGTAATCAGAGAACTGAACACTACTGAAGATACAACAAAAGACGAGACACCAACAACATCGTTAAAATTGCGTCGAAAAGAGCCGACTCCAAGCAAAAGCCAAGAAACATACACGCGGTTTTCCTGTGCAGGAACTCGCGGGTATACGCGACCGTGTTTCCGGAAACCCGCATCCCAAGCCATCTTCTAAATTTCAAACTTTACTTGTTCTTTTGATCGGCGAGACCAATTTCACCTTCCGTCTTTAGATACCCTAACGCTTTCCTCGCGCAGGTTTGTAAAGATATCGTTAGTGTTGTTCTTTGAGTGTAACATACTCCAACTTCACTTTTCGCTCAAGCACTTGTTTCTCTAGGAAATTGGGAGACGATGAAACAAAATGGTTTTCGAATGCATCACAGTGACTTTTTTGAACATCGATGGCACTTGGTATTATCACACATACGTGAGAGACAGCATTTTGATTTGAAAATCTTGCAAGGTTTGCATCATCCATAGGAGTTGAGTGCAACAAGATGCGACAGCTACATACTCTGCTTCAGCTGTTGATAAGGCAACAGAATTTTGCTTCTTGCTGAACCAAGATACTAACCGGGGCCCCATGTAAAACGCACCACCACTAGTGCTTTTCCGATCATCAACACTTCCAGCCCAATCTGCATCAGTGTAAGCATGAAGAGTAAGATCAGCATTCTTCGAATACCATAGACCAAAGTCTTGAGTTCCTTGTAGATATTTGAAAATTCTTTTCACAGTCTGAAGGTGAGACTCTTTTGGATTGGCTTGGAATCGTCCAACAATCCCAACTGCATGCATAATGTCTGGTCTAGTCCCAGTGAGATAAAGTAGACTTCCTATCATTGATCTGTAATCTGGTTGATTCACCGTGGGAGAATCATCATGAGAGCTGAGATTGCATCCGATTATCATTGGAGTGCTTACGGGTTTGCATTCTTCCATGCCATACTTCTTCAGAATTTGCTTAAGATATTTTTCTTGTGATAGGAATATACCATCTGTAGATTGATGCACTTGCAAGCCAAGAAAGAAAGTTAGTTCCCCAAGCAAAGACATTTCAAATTCTTGTTGCATGACAGAAGAAAATTTCTGACTCATAGATTCTTCGTTACTCCCAAAAATGATATCATCAACATATACAACAACAATCAATAGTTTATCATTTTCAACTTTTGTGTATAAGTTGCTATCAGCAGACCCCTTTGAAAATCCTTGTTGATGAAGATATTTGTCAAGACGATAATACCAAGCCCTTGGAGCTTGTTTGAGACCATATAGAGCCTTTTTAAGTCTACAAACAAGATTTGCATCATTTCCCAAAATTAATCCTTCCGGTTGTTCTATATATACTTCTTCTTCTAGATCACCATTAAGAAAAGCAGATTTAACATCCATTTGATAAACTTTGATTTGTTGACAACTTGAAAAAGCAAGAAACATTCTTATGGCTTCAAGTCTAGCTACAGGAGCAAAAGTTTCTTCAAAGTCTATACCTTCTTGTTGAGTATACCCTTTACAAACCAGTCTAGCTTTGTTTCTTACAACATCCCCATTCTCATTTAACTTGTTCTTGAAAATCCATTTAGTTCCAAGGACATTTTTATCATGAGGCCTTGGAACCAAATCCCAAGTGTCATTCTTCTCAATTTGAACAAGTTCTTCATCCATGGCTTGCCTCCAACATTCATATTTTCTAGCTTCATTGACATTGTGTGGTTCAATTGTGGATAGAAGTGCCAAATGATTAGAAGATCCCATAAGAGTTCTCCTTGTTTGTACACCAGATTCCTTGTCACCCAAAATTTGAGTTTCAGGATGATTCTTTTGAACATATCTGGATGGAGCTTTTTCAGATAGGTCATCTTCAGGTTCTTCATTGGATCCACTGTCTATATCATTGCTATCTGATGTAGAAGGCCATATGTCGCCATCATCTTCATTTGCGGTTTGTTTTTCTTCTTTAGGAGCTGCAGGAGACTCATCAATAACAACTTCAATACATTCAACAACCTTTCGAAGCCTTTTATTGTAACATGTGAAAGCTTTGCTTGACGAAGAGTAACCAAGAAATATCCCTTCATCTGATCTAGGTTCAAACTTGCCAAGCTTTTCATCATTATTTTTGATAAAGCATTTACTTCCAAAAACCTTAAAATGCTTCACAGTGGGAGAATTACCATACCAGAGTTCATATGGAGTTTTGTCAATATTTACCCGAACATGAGCCTTGTTGAGAATGTTAACTGCTGTATGTGCTGCTACACTCCAGAACATGTCAGGAATATCAGAATCAGCAAGCATAGCTCTAGCCATTTGAACAATTGTTCTATTCATTCTTTCTGCTACACCATTTTGTTGTGGAGTGCCTGCTACAGAGAACTGTCGTTTAATGCCATGTTTTTCACAAAATTCAAAGAATTCATTTGAAGAATATTCTCCTCCTCGATCAGATCTAAGACACTTGATTTTTAGATCTGATTCATTTTCTGCCAAAGCTTTGAAGTTCTGAAATTTTTCAAGTGCTTGATCTTTGTGTTTAATGAACCCGATCCAACACATTCTAGAGTAGTCATCAATAAATAAGATATAGTATTCTTCCTCACGTAATGACTTTTTTCTCATAGGTCCACATATATCAGTATGAATGAGTTCAAGAGGCTTACTTGATGATCCTTCTTTGGCATTAAATCGTACTCTGGTTTGCTTACCAAATTGACAAGATTTGCATATGGTACTTTCTGGAAGATTGACCTTGGGATGATCACGAACAGCTTGAAGTCTGCTAGCTTTGTTGATTTGAGAGAAACTCAGATGTCCCAGCCTTCTATGCCACAGCCAATTTTCTGAGGACTTGCTCAAGTAACATTGATCTATGCCATTTAGAATATACAGGTTGCTTGGATTTTTTTTTCCTTTTATAATGATTTTACCTGTGTCAAGATCACGAACCACACATTCTTTGGAACTGAAGACCACTTCTGCTCCTTGATCACACATTTGACTAACACTTAACAGGTTATGCCTTAATCCATCCACATACATGACATATTTAGCCTTCACTTTTTCTTTTAGAAATACTGACCCTTTTCCTTTAATCACAGCAGGAGTATCATTTCCAAATGTAACTTTCTTTTCCTTTTCTAGAGCATTATAAGTATAAAGTTTGCTTTTGTCACCTGTCATGTGTCTTGAGCACCCACTATCAATGTACCATTGATTTTCTTCACCTTCTGCAAATAATGCTATCCCACAATTTTCAACCGGCGGTTCTTTCTTCTTCCACACTTTAGAGCTTGAGGGAACATGTTCTTTAGGTTGGATCTTGTTCCTGCATTCAGATTCTTCATGGCCAAAGTTATTGCAATAAGTACATTCAACTTCACTTTGAAGAGGAGAAAAATTGTTATAGGTATTCTTCTTTGGTTCAGTATCCAACCTTTTCTTTCTTGCTTTTCTTGTCATGATGGTTTTATATGCAACACATTGAATAGCTTTATGACCAAAATTGTGACACGTGAAACATTGCCCATTGAAGTAGAAATTTCTACGATCATGGAATCTTCTATTTGAATTTACCTGTTGGTTGTAGTGTCTTTGAAAGCTATCCCTGTTAGTGTTCCTTGAATTGAGATGGTCCTGCTTTCCCTGTAGAGATCCTTTATTCCCTTGCTGAGTGGCTGAATGATGTAAACCACCTGTAACTGCTTTTAGATAGTTTGGTGCTGAAGTTTTAGAAGATTCTCCGGTATATCCAAGACCTGTCTTTATAAGAGGAGAACGTTGTACCTTGATGATCTCATCTAAGGTTTCAGATCCTTTAGCAAATCTAAGATTCAAGGTTTTTGCTTTCTCAACTTCTTTTCTTTGACTTACCACTTCACATTCTAGTTTTTCAATATGTTTCTTTGCTTCTTCCAGCTGTTTTTCAATAGTTTCTCTGATTATCTTTTCTTCTTCTAAGCGTAGTTTGAGTTGATTATTTTCTTCAAGAAAATCATTCTCCTCTAGAGCATCCATAAAAGTATCCTTTTCTTCTTTTTGTTCAAATGCCATGAGAAGTCTAAGATCTTCTTCACATTCTTCCTCACTATTAGATGACTCATCACTATCTTCATTAGCATAGTAACTTTTCTTAGAGCTAGATCGGTTCTTATTTCTTCTTACTACTTCTTTTCTTTTATAAGGACATTTTGCAGCATAATGACCAACTTTTCCACACTCAAAACATTTGAAGGGAAGCTTACCTTTGAATCTTCCAGTACCTAGTTGGAGCTTTCTCACGAAATTTGCTTCTTCTTCATCGGATATATAGCTGGATTCTTTGACAACTTCCTTTTCCTTTCCTTTTGTAGATGCCTTAAAAGTAGCTTCTCTTACTTGAGAAGGGCCTCCTTGTCTCATTTCAAAAGCAGTCAGAGTACCATGTAATTGAACAATAGTAAGCGATTGCAGATCTTGCCTTTCTTCAATAGCTGAAACTTTAGAGTCAAATTTTGAAGTCAATGATCTTAAGACCTTTTCCACCAGAGTAGTATCAGCTATGGTTTCACCCAAATTTCTCATCCGATTTACAATATCATCTAGACGAAGAAAGAAACTGGCAACACTTTCATCACTATGCATCTTCAAATTTTCATATTCAATTCTAAGAGTTCGGAGTTTTGCACTTTTTACCTTTGTATCTCCTTCATAGCTCAGAATGATTTTGTCCCATATTTCTTTTGCTGAATGTAGCTGCATCACTTTAGCAAATTCTGATTCAGACATGCTTCCTAATAAGACATTCACCGCTTTGGCATTGATTTCATACTTCTTCCTTTCTGCTGCATCAGTAGGAATACTTGCCGGGTATTGATAACCTTCTTCCACGATTGCCCATACATCTGCACCAAGACTTTGCAGATATGCTTTTGTACGTACCTTCCAGAATATCAGATTGCTTCCATTGAATAGAGGTGGCTTTATAGACATTATTCCTTCTTGACTTCCCATTGCGACGGATCTCCTTTAAGCGATCAAGCTTCTGCACAAGGACCTGCTCTGATACCAATTGTTGGGAAAAATACTGAGAGGGGGGGGTGAATCAGTATTTACAGCATAATCAAAAATTTTTACTTTTTCATTCCTTAAAACCCATACGCTACTTTCCTTCAGTAAACCTGCGTATATACGCGGATCCCCTTTGTGAGACTTGCGTATACACAGAGATCTAGATATGTAATTAACTCTTCACTTAGATCATTCCATCATTCATTTATCAGATGTTCAATAAACTGTAAACATGTGCAGTAATAACAGAATAAGCCATCACACAAAGCATCACACATGAACACCGGGATTTTTAGGTGGAAACCCAAATCGGGAGAAAACCACCGCTGCAGTTGCTCAGCCTTCAATATTTTATTATAGAGAAAACATCTTACAACATGTGCCGCGTACTCGACCAGCGCACGCAGTACCCACCGCGCTTTCGAAGTATCAGCCTTTCTCGGAAGGGAGCTACACCCCCCCGACTGCTTACCACCTTTTCCATGGAGCGGCCACTCCTCTCGATCTTGCGATTGCACTTCACCGGAAGGTGAGTCATGATTCTCTTGGATCGAAGTGCTGTTAAATTTTTCACACCACCTTCCGGGACTACTGCTTCATCAATTTTCACACTGGATCCAACAACTTCAATAGAACACCACTTGCAGGCCACAATTCATCATATTTCCATACCGAACTCTTTCCATACTTTTAAGCTCAAACATACATCATCAACAGATACATATTAACACAGACTGGGAGAAAGGTGAAGGCATATAATACATCGTATATTCCATAATTTTCGTTTTCCGTAAGTGATTATCTTAGTTTTCATACGCGTTTTCATCGACGTCGCGTATACACGCGCCCGTCCACACAAACCAACAGATACCTCAACAGACATTAGATTAAGTGGATACGTTGTCACCGAAGCCGCGTATACACGTTGCCCTCCGCGAATGGCGCAGCGGGGACAGATCTTCAACGCACACAGAAAGATACTTCTTAGCATCCGATTTTTCAGATCAGATTTACCCTTTCACTTCGGCGAGATGTTCGCCCAGACGTTCGCCCCCCATCACATCTAAGTCGCGCGCATCTAGTAGATACTTCGTATCTAGATCCCCTTCTTCATCATTGGTGCATCATACATTCAGATTTACCTTCAAGTGTAACCCTTTCCATTCAGATCTACTTCAGAGAGAAGTATTCATTCAAGCTCAGACATCTTGCACCCACACTCATGATTTGCACAATGAATTTCTTCTCCTTATATAGGTTTTCCTTTTTCAATACCATGAGCCCCTTTTTCAATACCATGGGCCAAAACCATACCATGAGCCCAAAACTACCTGGACGGGGTCAATTAGGCGGATCATTACCCAATACCATGGGTCAATACCATGGTGGTTACCCTTGGTTTTGCACCTTTTGAGCGCTTTAGCCCATACGCGACTTGGCACGTTCTTTTCCGCGTGCATACGCGACTTCCCCTAGGCCAATCCGCGTATACCAAGTGACATACTCTTTTTATTATATTTTGAGCACATTCTGAATTCCTTTCTTTATTGCCTTCTGTTCACACTGTAGATACATCATATTTCCTTCATCAAACCATATTCTATCAAGCACAACTTCATCAAGTGGGTTGCCTTTCAAAGACAACACTCAGCATCGTATTGTCAACAAACATCATTTTACATCATTTACCAAGTCCATCAAGTCAAGAATAACTTCATCAGGTGGATTGCCATCAAGGACAACATCTGTCAACAACAAGATGCTCTTCATCCTCATTCAAAGGTTGCCATCAAGGACAACACCGTATCATATTTTAAATCAACAAGGAATTCCTTCTCTTTCCTTGAGGAGCTCTTGGAGGATTCTTGCACCATATTTGATCTGAAAATGGAAGTACTTGAAAATGTGTGCAAGGTATCCATTTCCATTAATTAAATGTGTGCAAAATTCCCCATGTTTTGTTGCATAAAACAACTACTTAGATCTAATCCAAAGATTGACTATAGGGGTATTTACTGGATATGTTACCTTTGATAAAAGGATGAGATACAGAGGCTACCTGGCCCTTTACAGACTCTGTCTTTAGAACTTGTAGAAGTTAACACTCATGATCTCCATCATTTATATGTGCAAACTGTTATTCACGTCTAGAAATTGAAACAAAGTGGTTTTGGTAGCTGTATAAGAGTTCATGTGTGAAGTCAAGTTAATTTAATTTTCTATTTAACATATTAAATCAGAAATTTTTAGCAAGATAAATTCATCATATCATGACACATATGTTTGATGAGTAGTTCACACCTCCTGGGCTACGTCTGCTAGATCAAGCCTCCCAAAATGAGCTTGTCCTCTTGTATTAAAATTCTTCAAATTCTAATACAAGTTTAAAAGTGTCTCAAAATACAAATATTAATGCAAATACTAATTCATAAGGTATGAAAAAGCTAATAATTCCTTTCCAAATTGACAAAACAGTGAAGAATTACCATAAACAATGATTTCTTCAATAAGGCCCTAATGGCTCTTTGAACTCATCTGTAGCTTTTCTGGCTATAGAAGTCCTCAAATAGGTCTAAAACCTCTTCCAATGGTTTCATAAGGTTGAAATTATCTGAAAATTATCTTTGGTTCACGTCAAACAAAGAGGTACAACTCAAAACAACTCTAACCCCAAAATGACCCTCGTGGTCCTGAAAACTCTCCTGAAGGTTTTTGACCTCTGAAAGTCTTCAAAAAGAACTAAAACCTATTCCAATGGCTCTGAAATGCTGAAAATAGTCTAAAATGACTTTTGGTTCACCTAAAATGGTTAACCACAGCTCAACACAGCTCTAAACCCAAAATGGCCCTGGTGGCTCAAAAAACTTCTCCGAAGCTGAATAGGATAAATATCAGCTCCACTGGCTCTGAAACCTATCTCAATGGCTTCAACATTCTAAGAAGATACGAAATCAAAAAACAAATCGCTCAGAAAGGTTCTCCCCACTGAAAGTTATGGCCAAAACAATTTTTGTCCAGTTTGGCCTAAACAAACTCCACTAATTGTGGAGAAACTTCAATTAACCGCACTAAAATAGGCCGAATCTCCAAGTTTGGTGGCACGTGCAAAAATTAGTGGAACTTTTTGGTGTGACATTAAATTCCAGGCAGAGGGCATGTCACCTCCTCCGCTCTAACCGCCATAAAGACCGCACATTAATTGTTTTCATAAACACTTCATTTATTTGTGGTAATGTGGCCCCATGCCACGGTTATTGTAACCGTTACCTCCGCAATTAAGGGAAAAGTATCAGGTCATGGGCTATGGTTCTGTGTATAGGGGGTTGGCCCCATTTCCGCCCCAACCAAAATTTTAGTCAAATTTAAATATACGGTGTGGTCCAATATGGTTAAGAACCAACGTACGGCCCAACGGTAAGTCGTGGGTGCTCTAAACCGTAGGTCGTGGGTTCAAAACTTGGTGCTACCATAAAATTTTACGTTGCCAATATTTCACCGACCAGGGGGCCACATGGCACCCTCCGAGCCTGCCACGTGGAAAACTATAAAAAGTCAAACTTACCAACAAATCAGCGCCTACCACATGTCACCGTATAATTGGACCAGGTGGAATATTTCGAGGAATATTCCAGGGCATATTTTAAGGAATATTCCAGGAATATTCTTGGAATATTCCTTTTTTAATTTTTTAAAATTTGAAGTCAAACCTAGTCAAACTGATTTTTGGGAGGAAATTGTAAACTTCAAACCTTCATAACTTTCACATGTGAAGTCAGATTTGAATGTCGTTTGCGGCTACAGGATCATATCATCAGGGCCTATCCAATTGTTTAAGTTGCAAGTTTTTTTTGAACACTTTCAATTTTTAGCTTTTTCCATGGCTTGGACTTGAGCTCCTGATCACACCTCCCAAATGAGAATCTTTTGGACCCCAAAATCTCACTAAAATGAAGACACTGAATTGTAGTATAGAAAATGAGAGAATAACAACATCCTCTTTTCTTCAGCCTCCAAAAATTTTCCTGAATTGCCAACTGTTCACATGGCGAATTTTGCTGAATGAGCTATGTACTTGTGCCGAATCCCGACCAAGTTTTCTCGCCATACCAATTTGAAATTTGCATGTACAAAATGAAGATGACTTACTACATTAAGAATTTAATCCACTTCTTACCAAGCCAACTCCATGGCATCTTTTTCGATTGCAATACACCTTCATGTGAATCTCCATTTCCACATCGATAATGGACTCCATAGATCCACTTACGCCAAGCTTTTTGTCCTCTCGTTGCATGTGCTTTGGATGATTTGTTGGATGCAAAGTCCAACAATGAGAGACATCATGTCCCTTCCTTTGAAAAAATGTGCAACTCTTAAGCACTTTCTGAGGAAGTTCTTTTTTCCCTTTTGCTTCCTGTGTGCTTTCTTTTTCAACCAACATCTTGAAGCAACATGCTTAAATCCACCACAAAATGTGCAACAAAACTTCCTTTCATTTGAACAAGAAAAATTATCATTTTTTGTTGAAATATAATCAAATTGATCATGTGAATAATTATACCTCTTTTGCTGCATGGAATTTCCATCCTTTTTGTCTTCAAAAGACGATGAACTAGAAGAGAAGACAACTTTCCTTTTCAAACTTTCATCACAATTCTTGTCTTGAAAACTGTTTGAACTTGAAGGCTCGCCATAAGTGACATGTTTACCCTATACTTGCTACAATTATGGCTTGAAATAATGGAAATCATAATTAAAACAAATTTGACATATATGCATAGAAGAACTTGGAATAAATGTTCTCTTTAAATTTGCATCACATGCATTCAAGGATTTGGATTCTTCACCATTAAACTGCACATAACCAGGACCAACATTCTTGGGTCGCTCCACAATTGAAATAAGGTCAACCATGCCTTGTGCATGCTTTCCCAAAAATTTTCCTTCATGATAGCCCATCTTAAACATTAATTTGGACCCCATGCCCCTTGTATGTTTTTCAAAAGAACCAACACGCTTTTCAATAGAGGAAATTGAAGACAAGTTGAAATGGTTTACCTCTTCCTTAGAAATTTTCTTAGACAAAGCTTCTTGAGCTTGAAGGAGTTGTTTCTCCATGTCATGCAACCTTTGGAGAATTGTTTCCTTCTCTTCTTGCATGGCTAACAATTGTGCATGAAGCTTAACACTTTCTCTTTGATCCTCAATGAGAATCTGCACCATTTCCTTCACCTTAATGAACTCATTCTTCATGTCATCATTGAAGAATCTCGTGAAGGAGGTAACTTCACTAGTAGAAGAAGTTGACATTATGTAAATGGTCAATTTAACAAAAGGAACTTCCAAATAAAAGTTCTCAAATCTCTCCAACAAATGACAAGCTTTTAACCAAATGTTAGTAAAGACCCCTTCTTAATCAAGTAACCATAAAACACAAACTATTGGAGTTTGTTTTCCAAAGATAATCTTGAGGTACTTTGGGATAAGGAAATAGCCTACAACTCTTTTTTCCTTTCCAAGACTTAGCTATCAACAACTATCTTTTCAACTCAAGAAAACTCATACAAGCAACCATTTTTCAACCAATAAAACAATAATATTGATTGTTTTAACACCTTTTGCACAGTAACACAAATGCTCAACATAAGCACAACCAATGCCCAATCAAGGCTCAACTAAAGCACAACCCAGCTTAACCAAAGCTCTGATACCATCTAATATGAAAATGGAAGTAATTGAAAATGTGTGAAAAAATCCCCATGTTTTGTTGCATAAAACAACTACTTAGATCTAATCCAGAGATTGACTGTAGGGGCATTTATTGGATATGTCAACTTTGATAAAAGGATGAGATCCAAAGGCTACCTGGCCCTTTACAGACTCTGTCTTTAGAACTTGTAGAAGTTAACACTCATGATCTCCATAATTTATATGTGCAAACTGTTATTCATGTATTGCAATTGAAGCAAAGTGGTTTCGGTAGTTGTGTAAGAGTTCATGTGTGAAGGAAAGTTAATTTAATTTTCTGTTTAACATATTAAATTAGAAATGTTCAGCAAGATAACTTTAGCATATCATGACACATATGTTTGATGAGTAGTTCACCCCTCCTGGGTTACGTCTGTTGGATCAAGCCTCCCAAAATGAGCTTGTCCTCTTGTATTAAAATGCTTCAAATGCTAATACAAGTTTAAAAGTGTCTCAAAAGACAAATCTGAATGAAAATACTAATTCATAAGATATGAAAAAGCTAAGAATGCCTTTCCAAATTCACAAAACAGTGAAGAATTACCATAAACAATGATTTATTCAATAAGGCCCTAACTACTCTTTGAACTCCTTTGTAGTTTTTTTGGCTGTAGAAGTCCTCAAACAGGTCTGAAACCTCTTCCAATGCTTTCATAAGGTCGAAATTAGCTAAAAATTATCTTTGGTTCACCTCAAACATAGAGGTACAGCTCAAAATAGCTCCAACCCCAAAATGGCCCTAGTGGTCCTGAAAAATCTCCTGGAGGTTTTTGGCCTCTGAAAGTCTTCAAACATAACTGAAACCTATTCCAATGGCTCTGAAATGCTGAAAATAGTCGAGAATGACTTTTTGTTCACCTCAAATGGTTAACCACAACTCAACACAGCTCCAAACCCAAAATGGCCCTAGTGGCTCAAAAAGCTTCTCCGAAGCTAAACAAGCTAAAGATCAGCTCCAATGGCTCTGAAACCTATCTCAATGGCTTCAAAATGCTGAGAAGATATGAAATCGAAAAAAATTTCGCTCAGAAAGGTTCTCCCCATTGAACATTATGGCCAAATTTTTTTTTTGTCCAGTTTGGCCTAAACAAACTTCACTAATTGTGGAGAAACTTCAGTTAACCGCACTAAAATAGGTGAAATCTCCAAGTTTGGTGGCATGCGGAAAAATTAGCGGAACTATTTGGTGTGACATTAAATTCTAGGTGGAGGGCATGTGACCTCCTCGGCTTTGACCGCCGTAAAGACTGCGCATTAACTGTTTTAATAAACACTGCATTTACTTGTGGTAACGTGGCCGCATGCCATAGTTATTGTAACCATTACCTCCGCGGTTAAGGGAAAAGTCTCAGGTCACGGGCTACGGTTCTATGTATAGGGGACTGGCCCTTAGGGGTTGGCCCCCTTTCTGCCCCAACAAAACTTTTAGTCAAATTTAAATATGCGGTGTGGTCCAATATGGTTAAGAATCAATGTATGGCCCAACAGTAAGTTGTGGGTGCTCTAAACCGCAGGTCGCGGGTTCAAAACTTGGTGCTAACATAAAACTTTACATAGCCAATATTTCACCAACTAGGGGGCCACGTGGCGCCTTTTGGGCCTGCCACGTGGCAGCCCATAATTGGTCCAAATTATAAAAAGTCAAACTTACCAACAAATTAGTGCCTGCCACATGTCACCGTATAATTAGATTAGGTGGAATATTCTGAGGAATATTCCAAGGAATATTCTGAGGAATATTCCAAGAATATTCCTTGGAATATTCTTTTTTAGTTTTTTAAAATTTTGAAGTCAAACCTGGTCAAACTGATTTTTTGGAGGAAATTCTAAACTTCAAACCTTCATAGCTTTCACATGCGAAGTCGGATTTGAGCGCCTTTCACGACTACAAGATTGTATCGCCGAGGCCTATCCGGTCGTTCAGGTTGCAAGTGTTTTTGAACACTTTCAATTTTGAGCTTTTTCCATGGCTTGGACTTGAGCTCCTAATCAATATTGTCCACTATTTGGCTTGAGGCCAAGCTTCAACTTCCTTTGACAGCGCAGATCATGTTGAGGATTTGCATGTTTTAGTAAGCTGCAGCAAGTGGAGGCTAGATCTTCAGATCTAGGCCATTTCAATGCTTCTTTTCAGTGGAGGAGTCTTCTAATCAATTGGGAGGACAATATTGAAGGTTTTGAGCTATATTTTCATATCTTGGCTACAAGCCAACATTATTTTGTCCCCTATAGCACAGAAGAAGTCCACATTTGCATAATTTCTGAAGGAGCAGCTGCAGGCTGATTCAGTGCACCATTTGGAGAGCTAATTTTCTGAGTGTTGGGGATCTTCCCTTCACTTTGGAGATCTGTTGGAGGAGATCAGTTTATAGTTTATATCATATCAGATCCACTTTCCAGATCTGAAGATTTCCATAGATCTGTAGTCTTAAAACTTAGATCTACATTTTGTACATGGTGTATTGCTGAAAACCCCAAAGGGGATTGATAAAAGAGCTTGTATAGTGCATGGATCTACTATAGATATAACGTTTTGTCCACATACTTGCTTTAGATTTTATGTATAACCTACTGCTATTGCAGAGGTAGTAAAATAATGATGCCATGGTATTCCAACTTTCGTACATGGTTACAATCCCTATTTTTGCATGATTTTGAGCTATTTATGGCATGGGAGGCCTAAACACTGTTACCGATGAAATAGGTAACCGCACTGTTACCTACTTTTTTTTGGTAGCATAAAAAGCCCTCGATTTTGAGAAGTGGTGATGCATAATCACCCCTTTTTTTTGTGCACATTTTTGACACTCTAATATTTTTATTTATGAAGTATGAATATTTGTTTTACAATGTTAGTGATTTTCAGATTTTCATGCTAATTTTGAAATGTATTGATGCAAGATCAATCTTCTTTTAGCAATGATTTTCTAAGTTAATTTTGAAACACATTGATGCAGCATCAACATTTTTTTTTAGAGTGGTGATTTTCATGTTGGTAATAAAACATAAAACTTAGATAAAAAAATATATATATAAAAACAATATAAGAAACCAATAAAAATGTAAAAAAAAAACAAAATTAACTCGTAAAAATAAAAAATTTAAACAAAAATAAATAAATAAAACAAAAATATTCAAAAATTATATCAAAAGAAATGACAAAATTTGAAAAAAAAAACACATAATTTAAAGAAAAAAACAAAAATTAACCAAAAAAATTAAAAAAAAACATCAAAAACATTTTTTTCTTAGCTATTAAAAAAAACCATATATTTTAAAAAAATATAATTTAAAATAGAAAATTTAAAAATAATTTAAATTACAAAATTAAAATTTAGATAAAAAAAATAAAATACAAAAAAGAAAAAATTAAATTTAAAAATTTAAATTAAAAAAATAATAATAATAAGAAAAAAAAATACAAATTTTAAAATTAACAAAAAAAAAACAAAATTTAAAATTCAAAAAGAAAATTAAAATAAAAGAATTAAAATAAAAAAAACTATCATTAAAAAACAAAAAAATGAAAAAAACCACGTGCAAATAATTAAAAAACAAATATCCATAAATTTACTGTTTTTTTTTAAATGAAACAATTTATAAATTTTAAAAATGAAAAACTAAATAAACTAAAAGATTTAAAAAAAAATTAAATTAAATTAAAATTTAATAAATTTAATAAATAAATTTTAAATTTTAAAAAATAATTAATCTAAAATATTAAATTTAAAAACAAAATTTAAAATAAAAAAATAAAACAAATTAAATTTAAAATAAAAAAATTGAATTAAAAAATAATAATTTTTAATTTTTTGAAATAAAAATAATAATAATAATAATAATAATAATAATTAAAAAATTAAACAAAATTAAAAACAAAAAAGAAAAAAATCAAATTAAAAAAAAAATGTTACCAATTAAATATTAAAAATTAAAAAAGAAAACTAAAAAAAATAAAAAATAAAAATCAAATTTAAAAAAGCGCTGTCGTCGGCCTACGCCACGAAAGGCATTCAAGCAATCGCCCTCCCGCCGCCTGGGCGGGAGCCGGTGGTGGCGCCACCACGGCCTAAAAAAATTCTTTTTTTTTTAATTTTTAAATCTTTTTTTTAACTTGTAATATTTTTTAATTTGATTTTTTTTATTTATTTTTTAAATTCAAAAAATTTAAAATTATTATTTTTTAATTTAATTTTTATATTTTAAATTTAATTTGTTTTAATTTTTTTGTTTTTTTGTTTTTTTTTTGAATTTTATTAATTTTTTTGTTTTTAATTTTTTTTTCTAAATTTTGTTAATAATTTTGATTAAATTTTGTATTTTTTTTATTTAATTGATTTTTTTCTTCATATTTTTTTTATTATTAAATTTTATGTTTAGTTTTTTCATTTAATTTTTAAAATTTAATAAATTTTGTATTTTTATTTATTTATTTGAATTTAATATTTTTTTTAATTTTTTAATTTTTTATTATTATTTTTTTAATTACATAAAATTATTATATTTTTTTATTTCAATTAAAATTATGTATTTAAAATTAGATTTTTTTTTAATTAAACTTCATATTTTCAAATTAATTTGTTTTTTATTTTATTTTTATTTAATATATATTTTTTTAATATATTTTTTTCAATTTTTCATTTTTAATTGATTGTTAAAGTTTTTTAACTTTTTATTTTAACCATGTTTTTTTTCTTTATATTTAAAATTTATTTTTTATTTCAAAATTTATTTGTTTATTCATTTATTTATTAAAATTTAATATTTTTCTTTTTTAAATTTAATTTGTTATTTTAATATTAACATTTTCTTTTAAATTTAATAAAATCTAATATATATATTTTTAATTTAAGTAAGTATATATATATATATATATATATATATATATATATATATATATATATATATATATTATTTTTAAAATTTATTTGTTTTTTTAATATATATATATTTTTTAAATTTAATATTTTTATTGTATTTTATTTTTCATTTTTTATTTTTAATTAATTTTTCATTTTTTACTTTTAATTTAAATAATGTATTTTTTTTTTAATTTTTTTTTTAAGTTTTAAATTTATTAAAATTTAATATATATATATATATATATATATATATATTTCTTTGAATAAGCTTAATCTATTAATATACAAAAAGAACGTTACATGGAGAGCCAAAGCCTCATAGTTTTACATTTCCGAAAGATGAGCATTCTGGTACAACCAATTCTAATGTTCAAAATATCGGCATACGATTAACGAGAGGCGGTAACAACGGTGGAGCACGGCCAAACATCTAAGCACAAAAAACACGCCCACACAACATATCAAACCACCACCGATTAGCTTCTGGTACATGGGCATGAACGGACTTATACGAATTATCTGCCACCCTGAGAACTAGGCACCAAAAAAAAACAATGGAAGTAGAGCAGGCTAAACTAAAACGGCCTTATGATTGCCGATGCGAGCACAGCCGCATGACAACCAAAAACAAGTCTGTAAGAAGAGAGACCATTAATCACCTTGATTGGAAGGAGGAGACTCGACCACGCGGCAAGCATAAGCGTCGGGGTCATCCTCGTCCTGCACAGCAGCAATAGCATCCGGATCTTTCTGAATGGTAGTGTCCTCCTTCTTCTCGTCAGACGAGGCAAGAGAACCGCCATTCTTGAAGCCACCCGCCTCAGAATTCAGGATGGGATCCAGCGAGGAGCAGCCCACATCCGGCTTCCGCTTCTGGCCAGCAATGGAAGGAGAAAAGGGCCTATCGGTCGCCAAATGCCCCGGAGGAGAGTTAGAGAGCTCGACATTCACATCGGGCGGCGCTTCTTTGAAGTCAATCGTGATAGTGGCAATGACCGTTGGCATGTTGAGCAGACAGGGGAAGCAGAATTGCGCCCTGTGCTACTGACTCAAGAGGAGATTGGAGAGACTGCGAGCGGGCAGAGCAGTCCCACGGCCAGCCAAAGAGCCCCGACCACTACGGGTCTCCGAATACCGCTCCCTCATAGATTCAGAAGGCGAAGAGGGAGGAGGGTGTCAAGAGAGACCACCACGGCTCAAGCCGCGCCTGCTCCTCATTTTGTGGCGCAAACGAGGCATGAAATTCAAGTGCTGAGAGTTGAACTTGAAGGTACCAAGCGTAGCAGAGTGGGTCAGGTCAAGCGTGCCCAAACTAAGGACCAAATGCGGATGAGTATGAATCTCCTCAGCGCTAATGCCCAAACTCTGAGAGCAGAGGGAGGTTTGCGAGAAGTGCAACCCAGGAGCGAGATTAATGCAGCAGGAGAGCGAGCACCTGCGACCTGTGATAGTCTGAGAGCTTGTCTCAGAGTCCGCCAAGGAGCAGCAAGAACGGAAGGGCAACAGAGCCGAAGTGAAGCGATCCGGAGAAGCCATAGCGCGGTAAATCGAGCTGGAGTCTGGGCAATTGTGCGACGTAAATGCCCCGGACAGAGGATCGTTAATGCTCTTAATAGCATACAGGACGCAAAGGAGGGTGGCGGTGGGTAGAACCCCACGCGCCAACCCACCGCCTTTGCCACCTATTCATCTTGCCGACCACCCGCATCCGGGACTTGGAGATCCTGTTGCACCAAGGAAGTGCAGTCCTGTATGAGCTGTTCATCATTGGAATTCTGAAGCGGGCCCTCGTAGAATGGAGTTGTCTGAAGAGCACCTTGATTAGCCAGACGATCAGCAACTTTGTTGGTTGTGCGTCTGATATGCTTGAAGGAGATAGCTTTAGGCATCTTAAGCCATGCTTCAATAAGTTCCAATCTACTTTGCAATCTCCAACTGGAAGCTATGTTGGAAGCTGAAGAACCAGATTGCAGACATTTTGTTGCCTCAATAAGGATCTGAGAATCCCCTTCTACTTCCAGAGGGAATAAATTCTCTCTCTCCGCTATGCATATCCCCTGCCATAGACCTTCGAGTTCTGCAGCGTTGTTGGAGTCGCGTCCAAGAGAGCCAAAGTAGATGTTAACAGTAGCTCCTTCATGAGTCCTGAATATGCCACCAAAACCAGCCGGTCCCGGATTTCCTTTAGCCGCTCCGTCAAAGTTCATTTTAAAAGCCCGAGGCGTAGGGGGCGACCAAGAAGGGGGCGAATCTGAGTGCTTTAAGATGTTCTGGGGCTGCTGATCAGAGGGATGGAGAGCGAGATTCCATCTCTTCCAGATGAGACTTTCCACTAGCGAGGAGGGCATATCTGATTCTTGCAAAGGAATAAGAACTAAATTTTCTTGCAGATTGCGCTTGAGATTGGACCAGATGATAGCATTCGGTGTGATAGTGTCCTTGAAAGTTCTGTGATTACGCTCCTTCCAGGTAGCCCAGTAGATGAATCCCGGGAAAAAGTTCCAAATGGTGTTGAGCAATGAGCATTGGAACGGACTAGTAGGCCAATTTCGGATTGTGTTACTGATGTTTCCTTCCTGTCTTCCAGCCCTCCCAAAGCAGAAGGTGAATTGATCCCAGAGAAAATTAACTAAAGAACACGAATCAAGAAGGTGTTGTATTGATTCTTCTGAGACTGACAATTGGGGCATCTGGAAGGTCCAATGAAACCTTGCTTTAGGAGATTGTCCCAAGTGATAATTTTTCTTTTGCTGAGGAGCCAAAGGAAGGTGGAGATTTTAGGCCAAGTTTTCGGTTGCCAGACTTGGGTCCAGATGCGATCCTGCTATTCCTGCTGCGGGTAGTAAAGTAATCTATAGGCTTCTTGAGTAGAAAAGTTACCCCGTGGTGTGTATCCCCATCTTAACCTGTCAGCTTGAGTCGAAACTTTAATCCTTCTTAGGTTTAATTCCTGCTCAATGTCGCCAAAGGTCTCCCCTTGCCAGTCTTCCTGCCAGTTGAGTGTTGGTTTCCATACCTGTTGACCGAGGGCAGAATTGGGCTGCCAGAAATTATTAACTAGATTAGGGATGGCATTCTGCAGCTTGTGTTGCCATAGAGGTTTATGGAAGAGCAAGGATAGTTTCGGCATCTGTTGCCAAGAATCTTCCCAAAATCTAGCTTTGTCTCCCGCATGGATTTCCCAGAAGCTGTGAGTTTGGATGAAGGCTCCATGTTGTTTTGCTGCATTCCATATCAGCGAACCAGGAGCATCAGAATTGAAACGTATGAGATCAACCTGTGTTCTTCCAGGAGCATATTTGACTTGCCATAGGCGAGCCCAAGGGATATGTGGCTTAGAAACCCAGCTCCACCAAATACGGGCCCCCATGATGAGATTACTGTGAAGCGGATCCCATAAACCCAGTCCCCCTGCATTTTTAGGAGTACACACTTCAGTCCACTTAACAAGCGCCCATTTCCTGTTGAGGCTCGAAGAACCCCAGAGGAAATTTCTTTGTAAGTTGCGAATTTGCTTCAACACCCATTTAGGAGCAGCCAAAATGGAGAAGAGGTAAAGAGGCATAGCTTGGAGAACATATTTGATTAAGATGACTCTGCTGGCCAAATTGAGAGCGGTAGGTCCAAGAGGAGAGGCGAGCTTCCATCTTATCCAAAAGGGCTTTCCAAGAGATATGTTTAATAGCTGAGTCGACCAGGGGAGCTCCAAGATATTTGGAAGGAAGGACGTCAATCATAAACCCCAAGATTCTTGCAATATTTTGTTGAGAGATGGGAGGGGTATTGAAAAAGAAAATGTGGGATTTAGCAACATTGATGGTGGTGCCAGAAGCCTCTAAGAAGGTGTTAAGCAGAGATTTGATGGTCCGGGCTTCTTGAACAGAAGGATGGCCAAAGAGCAAGTTGTCATGCACAAATTGTTGATGCGTGATGGGGGAATTGTCATGAAGAGATATACCTTTAATAGAACCGGAAGAGGCGACATGATGAATGAGGCGGCTAAGACCTGCAGCCATGAGCACAAAAAGGAAGGGGGATAAGGGGTCCCCTTGATGTATACCTCTAGAAGACCGGAACGGTAAAGAGGGAGAGCCATTGACTAAGATAGAGTAGCTAGGAGAAGACAGAAGGCTCATAACCCACCTAGTCCAAGTAGCATTGAAACCAAAAGCTAATAGTATATGTTTGATGTAATTCCAGCTTAATTTGTCAAAAGCTTTTGATAAATCAAGTTTGAGGAGCATACCTAGTTTCTTGAGAATTTTGAGGGAGTGTATTACCTCATGCGATAGGATAATGCCATCCAAAATTTGACGACCCTCAACATATCCAGTTTGCTTTGGCGAAATGAGGAGAGGAAGGAGAGGCTTGAGCCTGTTCGCAATGACTTTGGAGATCAGCTTATAGATGACATTGCAGAGTGCTATGGGCCTGTATTTATCCGGGGTACTAGAGTTCTCCTCCTTGGGTATGAGAGCAAGGAATGTTGAGTTTAGTGACGGAAGGATCCAGTGCATGGATCGAGATTCTTCCACTAAAGCCCAAACTTCCAATTTAATAAGCTCCCAGAATGCATGAAAGAAATTGGCTGTAAATCCATCCGGGCCTGGCGCTTTCCCATCCTTTAATTGAGCAATTGCGTACTCAACCTCATGAAGTGTGACCGGCTGAAGGAGCATTGCATTATGATCCGTAGTGATGATAGTAGGGATATGTTGAGTGACAGAAAATATGGCTTGCTCTCGATTACCTTCCGGTTCCTGCATAATATTATTGAAATATTCTCTGAGCTTTGTTTCGATGTCCTCATGCTTTTCTAGCCGAGTCCCCTGAGTGCTGTTAAGAAAGGCAATGTGATTATGCATCCTTCGTTGAATAGTAGACCTGTGGAAAAACTTTGTGTTTTTCTCTACGTCCTGAAGCCATCTGATTCTAGATTTCTGTCTCCAGTAAGTCTCTTCTTGTTGCCTGCTCTTGTCTATTTTAGTAAGAAGAGTTGTTTCTTGTTTGTCATAGTCCTCTGTTCTGCCCTCAGTGATGATTTTCTGCTGAAGAAGATTCATTTGAAGCTCTATCTCTTTCTTGTTGTCGAAGATGTTGCCAAACTGGGTTTTATTCCAATGTTTTAGTGAGTGCTTAAGATTCCTGAGCTTTTGTTGGAATTGAAACATTTTTTAGCCATCCGCAGGAACAAAGGAGCACCAAGCATTGGTGACAAAGTCTTTGAAACCGGCATGGGAGAACCAAAATGATTCAAATCTGAAGGGTCTGTTACAATGAGAGCCTGGTCGAGACCATTGCAAGAGAATGGGCCAGTGGTCCGAGCCAACCAGGGGAAGAATGGAAGAGTGAAAATCCCCTCCAAGATGAATAGCATTGTCTGACATAAAAAATCGATCCAAACGGGAAGCAATGTGTTGCGGTCCACTACGTTTGTTGGTCCAAGTGAAAGTGTCGTTGGAGGCCTGCAGATCCACGAGCTAATTATTTGAAATTAAATCTTTGAAGCCTAAGCAATCCCCCTCTAGCCTTTGCCTGCATCCTGATCGTTCCTCCAAAGTGGTGGTCATGTTGAAATCCCCTCCACAGAACCAAAGCAGGAAGCGCCTTAGAGAGTTTAGGTCTATTAAGGTGTTGAGCAGATCTAATTTCTTTTGTATTTCTTGCAGGAAATATATGTTGGTTAGGTGACCATGTATATTGGTACCTATCAGATGGAAGGTCGTTTGTATACAAAAGTGGGACGCATGGAAGTCATACAGAGAGAGGATCTGGGGATCCCAGATGACTGCCAATCCTCCGGAAGCACCTGAAGCATCCACTGATACTGAGCGACAGTTAGCCCAAACTTTAGCCACTATGAGTTCTAACGTTTTGCTGTTGCATTTCGTCTCCTGAAGAAAGATCATTGAGGGTTTGTAATTCTGAATCATGTTTTTAATCATCTTGTGCTTTGAGGGACTATTGAGCCCTCTAACATTCCACGAGATGAGCTTCATGAGGAACTGTGCGGGAGAGCCTTGTAGAACTTTGTCAACTTGGGGAATCTGCCGGATTCCACAAGTATTTCTCCTACAATGATAGTTCTCTGGAGATCTGTCTTCCTACCTCGTTTTTTTTATTCTTTCATAATTTTCCAGCCGTCCCATGGTCCTCCTGCTTGTATGCCCAGGGAGTTCTTTTGCTGAGCACGAGAGAGGACTACTTCTAGATTATTGATCTGATGGGGTTTGATTTTGCTATACTCTTTCTGATAGCATGCTTCCTCCAAAGCCAGAATGTCGAGCTCCCCAAAGTCAACACAATCGAGATCATCCTCCGAGAGAGTAGGGATGTTCAGCTCCATGTCTTCCGCCCCAGAAGAGGGGGCAGAGGCTTGTGTGAAATCCAGGTCCATGAGCGAAGAGATTGGAATGGAGGTTTTGATTTGGTTATCAATCGAGGAGGAGGCTAGAGAATCTTTAGACGCGTCAATGGCTAAAGGGGCTTTGAGCTTTGAAGCAGGAGCGTCCTGTGAGGGACTAGAGTTAGCTGGCTGGCCTTGAGGAGCTTTTGTCTGAGCTTGTTGTGCAAGAACCTCGAAGCTGTTGCTTGTATTAGGGATGTTGGGGGCGGTAGAGATGATGGGAGATTTCTTGGAATGCTTCTTCCTGGAGGAGACTTTGGTAAACCCCTCTGAATCCTTTCCAGCTTTAGGGGGCGGGGGGGTGGGTATCTGGATCAGAGGGCAATCTCGAAAAAGGTGGCCATGCTCATGACATTTTCTACAGCGGAAAGGGACGTGCTCATAATCAATAGTCTGAATCCATTCAAAGTCATCGTGGAATAAACTTACCGAATCTGTGAGAGGTTTTGCAAGGTGCATGTAAACGCAGATTCTGGCATAGGAGGTGTAGCGCCAGAGCTTTGTTTCTTCAGAAACCTTTATAAATTCTCCTAGACCATTACCAATGTTCCGCAGAGTTTCTTCGTCCCAGTATTCCAAAGGCAGGGAATACATTCGTATCCACACAGGAGCCCAACTAAAATCTTCTTTGTCTGGATGAAATATTTCGATCCAATCACGAAGGTAGAGCCCTGCAGAGTTGAAGAAATAAGGGCCTCCTTCAAAGATACGATTCTTGTCCTCCAGACAGTGGAAGATGGCAGTGAAAAAACCTTTGGGACCAAGCTGCAGGGTAACTTGTCCCTTGGGCTTCCACTTGGACATTATCCATCCCTGTAAGGCCTTCTCAGTCGGCATGAGCCCTATGAACTTCCCAATAAGGGCATGATCCTTCATGTACTGAATGTGTCCATTGATACGGTGACTGGGGAGATCGATTTTGACCCGATCTGCAGCTTTGGGAATACAAGTGGCAGAGGAGGCTTTTTGCTGTGCCTCAGAAGCATTTTGTTCAGTACTATCGACCTCAGGGAGATCAAAACTGATTTTAGCGCCAGGAGTATTGTCTGTAGTGTTGGTATTGTCAGGAGCAGTCTGCTGCTCTGTCATGGTGTTACCAGGCAGATCTGACATTGCAGTGGAGGCAGAGTTGGGAGGAGGGGGGGTATTACCCGCCCCTCCGAGAGGTGTAGCCATTCATGGCGATCAAAAGGACTGCTTCAGGAAACAAAGACCTGAGCAAAGGGGAGAAGGACGCGCCAGCATGAAACAAATTCAGACGAGGGATTGCAGAATCCCTAGAACTAGCGCCTCCTTCCCGGCGAAAAGAATTTTGCAACATTAAAATTTAATATATTTCTTTAAATTTTTTTTTTTTTAATTTAATAAACATTTTCTTTTTCTTTTTAAATTTAATTTCTATATTTAATTTTTTATAATTTCTTTTTTTTTAAACTTGTTTTTTTTTTTAATTTAATATTTTTATTTTTATTTTTTTTATTTCTATATATTTTGAAATTTTAATCTTTAATTTTTTTTTTTAAATTTAAAATTTAAAATTTTTTCTTAAATTTTAGGTTTTTTTTAATGTTTGAATTAAAATTTTTGTTTTGTTTTTATTTTTATTTTTTTATTCCTATATATTTTTAAATTTTAAGCTTTAAAATGTTTTTATTTTTTAAATTTATTTTTTCTTAAATTTTAGGTTTTTTTTAATGTTTGAATTTTAAAAATTAAAAAATGTTATTTCTATTTTTAAAAATGTCAAAAATATGACACAATTTTTTTTTTGTTATTCCGGCATCAACTGGTTTTGTTTTGAGGGTGTTTTTTCAATCCTTTTTTCAAGAAACAATTTTGTTTTTAGCATAATTTTATAAAATGTTGAAATTTGACCTTCAAAAAAAACTAAGTGCGTTCTGGAATACACTTTTTTTTGTTTTTGGGGTGTTTTTTCATGTTTTTTGAGTCTTTTTGGGCTAGAGTTCCCGTTTTGAGGTCAAGTTACCTATTTCATCGGTAACAGTGTTCCTATTTAACTATGCAATAATGATTTGTTTCTGATTTCCTTTCAGATATAGTTACTATAATATCAGATCTAAGGGATCCATGAGCTGCATTTAAATTTCATTACATACATTTATGAAAAATGTGTTATTTTAGCATGTATTACTGAGCAGTCCCATTTGGGGATATTACAGTGCTATTAGAGCATGATCTTTGGCTCAGCCTGTGAATTTCAAGCCAAGATGCTATAGAAGAAAACATAGATAAACATTATGGGAGGAATGAGTTTCATCTCATCTCTTTTCAGATATAAGAAGGACCTCACTAAGGAGGTCAAGTAAAGAAGAAGGAAGGAAAGAAGTGAACCACGTTAGGGCTTCAAAATGAGGAAGGTCCATGTACTTCCTATAAGCAAAAGGAAGATCTGGTATTTCATAGAGCTCCAAAGAAACATACTATGACCTTTTCTTTGAAAGATAAGAGGCATAGAAATGAAGAAAACTTAGATCATCAGATTCTAAGTGAATATCTTGCAGAACATAAGTCTCAACCTAGAGCTATAAAGGAGAATCTAAATCTCCCACAGTTCATTCAGCTCAAAGAAGAAAGGAGACCTTGCAATATATTTCTATTATCTACTTTTGATGGGTCAACCTCATGCACAGCAGGGGCTTGGGGAAAGAAGTTGGATGCATTTTTCCTGCTACAACCAGTAGTATAGAAGGAAGTTGTTGAGATTGCGGCACTGCACCTTGAAGGTGAAGTTAACAATTGGTGGTTTAGCCATTTTAGTCATGCAAGAGTGATTGCATATGCATATTTTACTCAAATGTTGATCAAGAATTTTGACAAGAAGAAATCAGAGGGGAAGAAGCCTTCACCACCATTTACTGCAAGAGCACTTGTTTCAGGAGAAAGGCCACTTGCACCTTTACAAGATGATCTTGATCTCTTGATATCTAGAGTCCCATGCACCATTCTAGAGATGCATGAAGAAGAAGAGACTTGTACCAGCACTAATGAAGCTATAGAAGAGCAGCCATCATCATCAGTAGTTTGGGAAGCCATCACACCGGAAGAAGGAACCCTTGTAGTAGTACAAGATGTTCCCAAGTTGTACCAAGGTATGCACATGTTTTCATTTCCTGTTATTTTAATACATCATATGGAGGATGATGGGATGTACCATTGCATGACCAAGGGTCAAAATATATTGGTGATTTGGAGCAGAAAACTTTCACTGTGCTGAGCAGCCTTGATTCATTCAAGGAAGAGACAAACAGTCATCCTAATGTATCATTGATGAGCTGCACACAAACCTTGAGGTTGGAATGTAGTTTCTTGGAGGATGGGATGAGTATTGTCTTGAACAATACATTTCAAAAATATGTGTTCAGCATTGGATTTGATATTGAGGCAGAAGTTGCACCATCATGGAGATCAACAGCACTGTCATTTAGTAGCAGTGATGAGTTGGGGGCCCAACCATTGTTGGAACATTCCGATGACCTTCCCATATATATAACAAAGGGGGAGCAGATAGATGATGGAGGACATCTTAGGATGGATAACATCTCTCATGTTTGTGTTGGATACACCTTGATGAGCCCTACAAATCATGATGGGAGGGTTTTTCCTACCACCTATTTGGATCCTTATGGGGTCAACTTGATCATTGATGAGTGGTCTTCATTTGGAGATCTCCAGAAGATTTCATTTCAACATCCCATGAAACGCAAAGACAAAAATATGATATGGGAGGATGGTATTCTCCATTGGAGGGATGCCACTTTTGGACATGATGATAGACACTCACCATGGGTTGGAAGGGTGATGTTGATGAGCAAGAGGTTGAGAAACCACTTGCAGATCTATGACACCGGACTACAGGATGAAAGACTACGTTAGTTACTCTTGAAAGAGTTTGGTAATCCTACGACACATTCTATTTCAAAGGGTATGTGGATGGATGGAATTTCACATGGAACTTACATCATATGGAAGCAAGGATTTTGGGTGTATTGGAATGATGTGATATCTTTCATATCAACTCTCATGTGGTTTCTCCATGACTTATATGATGATAGTGTGGGGAGGCAACTAGAGTAGTTGTTACTGAGAGAGTATGGGCTGATCTTCTCCCATACTTTTCATGATGTTGCAAGAGTAGGATATGGCACTATCATGGTGCAAGGGGGCTACTCTTTAACCTTGGAGGATGAGAAGGTACTTTTTAATATTGCCAATTAGCCCAAGATAATGGGACTATACAATTTTGTTTCATTATCTTATGGCAAGAATATGTGTGTAAAGGAGGATAATAAAAACTCCTAAAAACAGTGAATAAATCAATGCCCCATGTGAACAAGGTTAATTCTGGGCTATTCTAATAAAACACCCTCATGTGTGGAAGGGATTGAGTTGTTTGACTGGGTCAACCATGACCAAATCAATGGCGTTATCTAGATGCAGTGAACCTCCTAGATGCACAACGTAGTTTTAGATGGAGGCTACACATGTAAAAGGAGCTAAATCATTGAGATCGTTTAGGGTTTTGCAAGAATTTTATCTTATAAAAGGAAGAGGAGAATAGCAGAAGAGGGTTGTTGATGATATTACATTTCTGAATATATTGTCCTTTTAGAGATATATCATTCTCTTTCTGTTTAGCTAAGAATAGTGTTTCTTAGCACTAGGTGTTCCTGATCAGGAACCCCACCTCTTCCATTGAGTAGCTCTTAGAGGGGTCTTGATGATCTTGTCCACTATCAGGCATTTGGCCAAACTTCACTTGACACCTACAGCACTGACCTATTTAGGGTTGGGTTGTCCTTGTAAGCTGCAGCAAGTGGAGGCTAGATCTACTCAGATCTAGGCCATTCTAGTGCCTCTTTTCAGTGGGAGAGACTTTTATCCCCCTGGTAGGAGAGTATTAGTCCTTTGGAGCTACATTTTCAGATCTTGGCATTAGGCCAAACTAGTACTAGAGCCTACAGTGCAGTTTTCCTTCCAGGACTGTGTTATTTGCAAGTATACAGTTGCAGGGTGTTTTGGCATACTTTTGAAGGAGAGATCTCTAGTCTTGGGATTCTGCCCTTCACTGTGGTGATCCATGGATTATAGATCTAATCCATGTTATCTTAAGATTTGATCTGCTTATTATTATATTTTACTTCAGAAATTTCTGAATATTACTGCAAATCTACAACTTTAGATCTCAGATCTACTCTTTGTATTTCATGTTTTGCTCAAAACCCCAGGGGGAATTTGTAGAGGAGCTCTTCTAGTGTACAAATCTGATATAGATCTAATATTTTTTACAAATATCATCTCTAGATCTGAAGTGTAATATATAGCTACTGCAGCTCTTTAAAATAATGTTGGCAAGCCCTTTTTCAGTCTAATACATTGTTGCAACACCTCGTTTTGAGGGTTTTCTTCATATAAGTCTTCTATTTTCCTCTTCTACATTGTATGGGACACACTGTAAAATTGATTTTCTAATGTATAAGTGATTAATAAGCCTCCATATTTTCCTACTACTCTTACTTTTCTAAACTGCATTATTTTTTGAGCAGTATTGTTTAATATTGTTGTTGTTCCCATTTTGGGTTATTACAATGGTGTCAGAGAATCATCTTGGCACAACCTGTGATTTATTAGGAAGCAAATAGGCCTTCCATAGAAGAAGTGTCTCTTACTGACAGAGAGAGGAGGTATCTAAGAAGAAGACAGAAGAAGTACGATTACACTGAAGACACAGAAGAAAAGGGTAAAACCCCTTTATCTGGAAGATTGAAAGGAGAAGAGTTATCTAAAACTCTTTCTCAAGCTATGAATGAGCTAAAAGGGGAAATCCAGGGAATGAGGAGGGAAATACATGCATATCCCCCAAGAATATTTTTACATCAAGGAAGCCCCAGTACTTCTTACTATGTGTGTGAGCATTCAGCCACACAACCTGATCTACAATGTTGGAGCATTCCTACTTTATTGTCAAAGAAAGAAGGGAAAGGAGGAACACAAAAGGAAGCTCTTGGTGATTATATCCAAGAATATGAATCTAAATCAGAGAGATTCAAGGAGCATCTCTGTTTCCTAGAGTTTTGTCAACTTAAAGAAGAAAGATCCAGCAACTACAATAGAATAAGAGTGTGCATGAAACACACTTTGGGTAGATTCTCTCTACCTAATTTTGATGGATCACCGGAGAGCTCAATCAAATCCTAGGTAAGGAAGCTTGGCACATATTTCCAGCTGCATCAAGTGTCAGAAGAAGAAGCCATGAGGGTAGCAGCGCTGCATCTTCAAGGTGAGGCTTATTCCTGGTGGCTATTTGAGCCTTCTTCCTTGAAAAGTGTAAATATCTCTTCTTATGCAAGGTTCACTAGGAGACTAGTGAAAATATTCGATGTAAGACAGTCTGAAACTTCTTGGGAAGAAAAAATCAAGCCCAAGAAATCTGAATCTTTGCATGAGTTAGAAGAATCCATAAATACAACTCCATTTCTAAACATTGTTGAAGGGGTTGAAGATTTGTTGCATGATTTGGCAAAGGCAAAGCTCCACTTCAGCAAGAACTCTCTTCTCAAGGAGAAGACATGAGGGTTCCTTCTTTAAGAAGAGATCAAGGAAAAGATCCTCTTAATGAAGAGGAAATATCCCCTGATGAGGAGAAAGGAGAGAGAAAGCAGAGAAGATCCTCCAGCGCTGTGACAGTAGGAGGAGATATATTTTCATTGGGAGATGGAGATGAAGCAATTTCTTCCACTAGAGGGGCTCTTGCATCTTTGCAAGAATTTCCAAGGGATTTTACATATGGAAGACATTAGCAGCATGTGTCTATGAAAATAGACAATGAGACAGAACAAAGGAGGGGTCACAAAGCTAACATAGCAGAAGATGAACCACTATTGCTAGGAGAAGAAAATGGAGCAAATGCTCAAATCAGAGGCACTCTTGCATCACTAAGAGTGGTCTCCAAATTTCATGTGACATCCACACATGAAACAAAGTTGAATTTGTGTAGTGGAAGTAGGGACATGAGGATCCCATCTATTATGCATATGAGGATGGTCCATGAAACCTCATTATCTAGTGGCGAACCACCTGGGAGGCCACCTAATTCAGATTTTGTGGGGAAGACCTCACAACCTGCTTCTCCCAACTTAGATCCAGGAGGGACTAGAGCACTTGAAGACAAAGCTAGAGCACTGGGAGACTTGGGTAAGCTCAAGGAGGAGGGAAATCGTCTTCCCCTATCATCATCACCCACTCTCTTTTCTGATTATGCATTGTAGGAGGAGCATAATGGAAGGAGAAGCCTTCCAACACACACCTTTGGCATAGGATATGTCAAGGAGAGGATCAGTAACATGACAGAAACTTCTTTTGATGCATCATCAACGCTGTCATTGTTGAGCAGTGTAGATCTATATTGGAAATCCTAAATGTTAGTGAATTATTCCAACGATCTTCACACATGTATGATACTTGATGACTAGCTGCATGAAGAGGGCTACTTAGTCCAAGGAGGAGTCATCTATCATCATGGTAGAATATTTTTGTCTAAAACTTCTATGCTCAAGCATAAGATACTACACGGAGCATACAAAGAGTTATGTTTCATCCATATGAATTCCATGAGGATCTACAACATCATCATGAGGAGCTTTGATTTGGAAGGCTTGGAAGAAGAACTACATCAAAATTTTAAAGAATGCAAAAGCTATGTGGAATTGGGGCAGCCATGGACTCTATGCAAGAGTCATTTCAGCCATCTCTTCCGTGCTTGGAAAGAGGAGAAATATCCATGCACAACTCCATGTGTATGAGAGACAATGTTGGACCACTAAAATTTTGAACTTGGCCACTCCTTTGATGTGCAAAGGGATATTTACTTTCATGATGGCTGCTTCCCAAAATCACCATACATATCTCACACTTTCAGCCATGGTGAGATGACATGTGCAGCAAGTAAGTGGTGGGGAAACCACTTACCATGTCTTGATTTGAGGCAGGCAGGAGATGCACTGGATTGGTATCATATGTGGGATTATGACCCACCTCCTCATGCTCAGTCTTGTGTTTGCTTGTATGTAGTTTTAATTCCATACATTGAAGATATACTTGTACTGTTTATGGGCTTGTATGGAGGGAGGATGGGGATCATGTATGTACTTCATGGGATGGAGACTCTCCATGTACCTTATGCTACATGTTTCATGGAGAGTATTGGTTCAGCCATGTTTGTTTCATGTGAGTTCATGACTCCTTTTGGGATGGATTATGTATATCTCATAAGAACCTTGGAGAAACAATTTATGGAAGGTCAGTTTGGTGAACACTCAGCTCATGGAGGAAGCTTATCACTTAAGTGTGTCACCAATGGAAGAGGAAGATAGTTGCAGCACTCACCTTATCAGTTGCTTGAGGACAAGTAACATTTTGGAGGGGAGGACTTTAATGTTCCCAATTAGCCCAAGCTAATGGGAATATACAATTTTGTTTCATTATCTTATGGCAAGAATAAATGTGTAAAGGAGGACAATAAAAACTCCTAAAAACATTGAATAAATCAATGCCCCATGTGAACAAGGTTAAATCTGGGCTATTCTAATAAAACACCTTCATGTGTGGAAGGGATTGAGCTGTTTGACTGGGTCAACCATGAACAAATCAACAACGTTGTCTAGATGCAGTGAACCTCCTAAATACATAGCGCAGTTTTAGATGGAGGCTACACATGTGAAAGGAGAAAAATCATTGAGATGGTATAGGGTATTGCAAGACTTTTATCTTATAAAAGGAAGAGGAGGACAACAAAAGAGGGTTTTTGATGATATTACATTTTTGAAGATATTGTTTGTTTAGAAATATATCATTCTCTTGCTGTTTAGCTGAGAATAGTACTGCTTAGCACTGGGTGTTCCTGATCAGGAATTCCACCTCTTCCATTGAGTAGACCTTGGAGGGGTCTTATTGATCTTGTCCACCATCAGGCATTTTTCCAAGCTTCACCTTACACCTATAATGTTGATCCTGTTGAGGGTTGGGTTGTCCTTGTAAGCTACAGGAAGTGGAGGCTATATCTACTCAGATCTAGGCCATTCTAGTGCCTATTTTCAGTGGGAGAGTCTTTTATCCCCCTGGTAAGAGAGTATTATATCTTGGAGTTGCATTTTCAGATCTTGGTATCAGGCCAAACCGGTACTAGAGCCTACAACGTGGTTTTCCTTCCAGGACTGCGTTATTTGCAAGTATATAGTTGCAGGGTGTTTTGGAATACTTTTGGAGGAGATATCTTTAGTGTTGGTGTTCTGCCCTTCACTGTGGTGATCCATGGATTATATAAATAATCCATGTTATGTTCAGATCTGATCTGATTATTATTGTATTTTACTTCAGAAATTTCTAAATATTACTGCAGATCTGCAACTTTATATCTCAGATCTACTCTTTGTATTTCATGTTTTGCTTAAAACCTCAGGGGTAATTTGTAGATTAGTTCTTCTAGTGTACATATATGATATAGATCTAATATTTTGTACATATATCTACTCCAGATATGAAATGTAATATACAACTACTACAATGCTTTAAAATATCGCCGCCAAGCCCTTTTGCAGTCTAATACATTGTTGCAACACCTATTTTTGAGGGTTTTCTTCATATAAGTCTTCTATTTTCCTCTTGTACATTGTACGGGCCACATTGTAAAACTGATTTTCTAATGTACAAGTGATTAATGAGCCTCCATATTGACCTTCTTCTCTTAATTTTCTAAACTGCGTTATTTTATGAGCAGTATTGTTTAATATTGTTGTTGTTCCCATTTTGGGTTATTATGTACTTCCACCTTGGGAGGGATCTCTCACATATAGCAGCATTATGTTTGATGATTACTTTGACATGTGGGATGTCAAAGGATGGATCTATGAGATGACAGGAGTCTTATTACAAAGGCCAACATCGCTGTCACTTGGGAGCTTGGGTCTTTTGATGGAGTGTTCCCAAGATCACTTCATATATGATGCACTTGATGGGCATGTAGGAGATGACAGTGATGGAGTAGTGTATGGAGACATATATTAACATGATATGATCTTCTTGACTTGGATTTTCAAGCACAAGAAGAGATATCTACATGCAGCACTTGTGGGATTTCTTTCCATGTAGTTTGATGCATATCATTCCTTGATGGAGGAGTTCACTTGGGAGGGCATCCAACAGGATGTATATCAGCATATGGAGAGAGGCATAGCCCAGATGATGATGGAGAGGTTGTCACAACCACTTCCCTACTCATTTGGAGTAAGGGATAACTTTCAATTGAGCCATTTTAGCTCAATGACCAAAGTACGTGATAGGGGATGTATATTTATTCTTTATGATTTGTTCTCCTTTATTTTTTATGAGTAGCATATTGTACCAAGGGCAATATTTCCTTCTTGTATTTTGTATTGTAATGTACTTGAGACCATTTTCAGCATTGATGTTGGCCAATCTATTTGTGGATTGTGGGGGATGCCACATTATTTTTGGTGTGCACCATTGGCCCCAAATGTTACTTTAATGATTTCATCTTGTACGATGATTGTGGAAGCAAACAAGTGGTTGAAAAGACACTTGTTATACTTTGTATTGTGGCAGGCAAGGGGTGCACAGTGTTGGTTCCACATATGGAACTATGATCCACCTCCTCATTGTCACATGGAAACTTTCTTTTACTTGTTTATGCTTCCATATATTGATGATGTTCTTAAGTTTAGGGGAAGCCTTGTTGGGAGGGTGGCACAAGAGTTGGAGGTTCCCATTGGGAGTATGACTCTCCATACTTCATATGTTACATGTTTGAGGAGAAACAATGGGAAAACCATGATTGCCACACTACACCTCTTGTCTTCATGTGGGAGGAGCCATTTGGAGAACTTGAGTTCTTGGGAGAGACACTTCATGGTTGTTTTGATTAATGGGGTGACTTGGATCATTCTTCAAGGCCGTGATATTTCAGCCCAAGATCAACAGTAGCCCCATACATATCATAAGTGGAGAGAGAATCAGTGTGGGATGGATATTTTAGTCCCACATATTGAGCCATGAAACCCACCTTCTTTGCAGGAGCCTAAGGTGGAGGAGATGTTTCATGAGTTACCATGTTGGAGGGTGACTCAACTTTTGTGGATGATAGCTTGGGGATGGAGGCCTCACATGGGGATGATGATTCCCAATATATTTCTGATTCCATGCCTCAAGAAGGCCTCTAGACCACATATTGTTGTTTCCATGCATGTCCCACTTTTTCATGTTGAGAGCCATTTGGAATTTTCACCAAAGGCATACTTTTACACATGGGAGGAACAACTTGAGGACATATTGTTGAGAAAGCATATTAGTCTTTGGAGGAACTTAACAATTAATGATGCTACAAGGGGAAGAGGGGAGGCTCTTCAGTTCTATCCTTGCATTTTCTTGAGGACAAGCAACATTTGGGAGGGGAGGACTGTAATATTCCTACACTAGCATGCGGCTATTAGGAATATTAATTTTGCTCCAAACACATAGTTAGATGAATAAATGGGTAGGGAGACCCATAAACCTTTCTAGAAACAATAAAACCCTCTTAATGGGGAAAGGATCATATTCACAGCTGGATAAAAACACATTCATGTGTGAACAAGGCTTAATGCATGTAGACAAAGTCAAGTTTGACCAAGTCAACTAAGCTAAGATGGAGGATGTCGAACATTAATGAAGATAACTCAGTGGGAATATATATATATATTTAGATAAATATAATAAAGCCACATTGAGTGTGGAAGAAGACTTTTCATGGGGATCCAGTCAAGATTTACTAAATCAAACAGTGTTGTAAAAAGATGAGTAAGACTAATGGAGACAGTGTAATTTTGGAGGGAGATTCATTGCATGAAGATGGAAACCCTAATTAGTGGGGCCCAAGGTGAGAAGGCTCACATTTTTTATAAGGAGGAGGATGGTAGCCATATGAGGTTAGCTTATGATGATGATTTTATGATTATATGGTATTTTTAGACATATTTTCTTTCTCTGGCTGTTTAGCTGAGATAGAGTGTTGTTTAGCACAAGGTCTTCCTGTTTAGGAATTCCTTCTCTTTCCTTGAGGAGCTCTTGGAGGAGTATTGCACCATATTTTCCACTATCTGGCTTGAGTCCAAGCTTCATCTTCATTTGACAACGCAGATCCTGTTGAGGATGTGCATGTTTGAGTAAGCTGCAGCAAGTGGAGGCTAGATCTTTAGATCTAGGCCATTTCAGTGCTTCTTTTCAGTGGAGGAGTATTCTAACCCATTGGGAGGAAAATATTGAAGGTTTTGAGTTATATTTTCATATCTTGGCTACAGGCAAACATTATTTTTTCCCCTACAGTGCAGAAGAAGTCCAGATCTGCGTAATTTCTGAAGGAGAAGCTGCAGGGTAATTCAATGCACCATTTTGAGAGCTGATTTTCTGAGTGTTGGGGATATTCCCTTCAATTTGGAGATCTGTTGGATGAGATCAGTTTATATTTTATATCGGATTAGATCCACTTTCTAGATCTGAATATTTCCATAGATTTGGAGTCTTAAAACTCATATCTACATTTTGTACATGGTGTATTACTGAAAACCCCAATGGGGATTGATAAAAGAGCTTGTATAGTGCATGGATCTACTATAGATCTAAATTTTTGTCCACATACTTGCTCTAGATCTGATTTATAAACTACTGTTGTTTCAGAGGTAATAAAATAATTTTTTCATGGTATTCCATCTTTCATACATGGTTGTAGTCCCTATTTTTTCATGATTTTGAGCTATTTATGGCATGGGAGGCATGTTTAACTACGAAATAGTGATTTGTTTCTGATTTCCTTTCAGATATAGTTACTATAATATCATATATAAGGGATCCATGAGCTGCATTTAAATTTCATTACATACATTTATGAAAAATGCATTATTTTAGCATGTATTGCTGAGCGGTCCCATTTTGGGATATTACACCCTAAGACAAAGAACAAGACAAATCATTCAAGACTTTCATCTGCAAAGGTTTCCAAGATTTGAAGTTTATAATATATCACATGTGTCAAAATTCGAATCCATGTGGCCTTTTGACATCTACAAGATTCAGAACATGTCTTTCCTATTATTGGAAATTCATTCATTCTAAACTATCTTCAGCAACTCTATAAATTGAGCACAAATCTTAATGTTTGATAAGGAATAATTTGAGTAGAGAAATTCTGGTGGAATTTCAATTGAGGATTTGATTTGAGTGACATATTGCTGGAGATATCTGCACTGTGATGAGGTTGGGATGCTACTGGAAATGGTGACACCAAATCAATCACTAGGTTGTAACCTCCCCTTCTATCATTAATAAATATTACTGCTTATTTTTCCCTATACGCATCTATATAAGCTTTGATTCTCGATATCATGATTTTTTATCTGATGTATATGGTTTATACATTATTCATTTAGCTAAATAACTTGAATAGACATCTGTATTATTGATATCTCTTGATTTTTAGTGTTCATTCTTGCAGGAAATATTTTGCAGAGCCAGCTGGAATTTGAAAGATAGTTGTAAAGAATGATTTAAAAGGTTAGGAAAGATATTTGTAAAGTATTTGACCTGTTTTTCTAGATTAGCACGTGTCTAGGGAAGAATGATTTATCTGTAATTCATAATTCTGCATAACAATTAGGTCATAGATGCATTGTTCATTCATTTATAGATAAAAACATGAGGAGAAACACACATCATCACTGTCATAATACATGCTTATAACCAACATAATAAAAACACAAATGTAAATGATACATGAGCCATAGAATCCACATATAAACTAGTCCATTTACACCAAAAATGTCAACCTTCATTCATCATCTTGTCTTGAATATGGACCCCCCTTGGAATTCGAAACATCGAGCATTGTTTTATAACACTGTGGATAATCCAGAGATTCCTTCAGATAACTTCTTATTAATGAATACAAAAGCCAACTTGGGATGGAACTTCCACGTTCCACCTAACCATAGATTTTCTAATCCAAATATCTCTTCAGTTAGTCACCCCCATTGCATATTCCAAGAATGAATGTGGGACTCAAACCGAAAGAACCAACCAGGGCATCCTGAGGCTAAACCACCTCACCCTCATTAATAGAAATCAAGCTTTACCATAATCCACACTGGATCACTAGGAAAAATCAATAAACATATCATAATAGGCTTTACCATGATCTCCACCGAATCACTAGGGAAAAACAAGCATGGATGCCACCATATTTTTCTACATACACTGTAAGGAATTTTCTTGTCTCCTAGTCTCTTAGGCTTTATTGCAATCCACAGGTCGATTTAGGGATTACAAGGGCCTAAACTGAGACACACACTCTAGTATTTACTGTATATTCCAACCTGAGATTCCTAGGCTTGATAGAGAGAAAAACACCTCTAGGATTTATCGTATATCCCGTCATTCATCGCTCATGGATTCCTAGACCCATCAAGGCAACACACTATCCATATTTATCGCAACCCACTTTCCAGTTCAGGGGTTACTAGGCCATGTGTTCTATCATTTCGTAGATCCAACTCACTTAGCTTTGAATCCATTTGTAAATCCAACTCAACCAAAACATGAGAAACTCATCACACCATGGCTATTTTGAAATGGAAAGGCTAGGATGAAAACAATGTCACACTTGGAAAAACCCATGCCATGACAGAAAAGAACCACATGAAATACCATGAATGCCAAATCTAGCAAGGAAATCACACATGCAAATCGATATCTGCAAAGGATCCTGATGTAACTGCTTCATCCTACTCTTACTTGTTTCATCCTTCCTTCCTCCTATCTTCTCTATCTTTCTTGACCCAATGCCAAAGTGCTCCAAGAAATATCTAAGTGTTCAAGAGTGAGAGAGAGAGAGAGAATAATGAGAGACCTCCAAAACTGAATTACAAAAGGTACCAACTGGTCCTCAGAAGGATTTTTATTAATGAGACCTTATTTTCTTTATTTTACACTATCATCCTTCATTTTCCTCCTCACATACAACCTGTGACCTTTCACCTCCATTTTTTCCTAATTTCCAATAATTTCATAAATAAATATGCCAAAATTTCCATTTTTCCTTTCCAAATACCTTTTCCATTTCTTTTGCCAATTTCCTTAGCCATATTAACCGAAATGAACACCCACTATGATGTTTTGACCAACATTCAACTTGGAATAAGTGTCCCATCAACCGTGGTTATTATTTTTTCCTTTATTAACTTTTATTACATGGAATTTTCACCAGGGCTGTTACAATACACGATTTGATTCTCACACATTTTCCTAGAAATATTGTACCCATCAAATGTTATCCAATATAAGTAAGATGAATTTCATACCTACCTCTTACATGCAAATATTCAAGCCATACTTTCTTATTCAAGGACTAGATAAAAGATGCATTATATGAATAATAATAATAAAATAATCTTGGCATGTAATTTATTCATTTGACCCCCACCCTTATCTTGTGGAATCATAGCCCCCAAAATCGTCATCCAAATTGTATCTCATTCAATGACTTATTTATTAATAATTTCAATGTAAGAAATTCCCTAGACCATATTCATTAATGCAAGCCCCAACCCACAATAAATTGGCTGGTTGGTCCAACCATATTTGCACAATACAATTTTCGAGGATTAAAAATGGAAATGTTACATACATAAAAAAATGTTAATGAGTGAATAGATGGATATGTAGACACATTTAAGCACATGGACACCCATAAACCATATGGAAGGACCAAAAGTCCATACAATAGTTATATCTAACTTAATATGGTTCTTTACTATCTTCTTTATAATTGGAAAATGGCCCATATAATTTACCCTAATTTTAAATCAACTTAACATAATTATTTTATTTCTTTTCTATAATTAAAAATGTTCCATATAATTAACCTTAATTTTAAGTATTTTCCTTGAAATTCTCTTTAGATTATAACAACATAGTTTTTCTTTAGCTCACTATTGTTATTTCAAACTACGTACTTCTTTAAGTCATTGGTGATTTTTTTCCTTCAATAATAGTACTTTTTCTAGTACTATGCACATTCCAATATTCATAAATTTGTGGTGTTGAGATTCAACAAGATGATGAAACTTAGTGAAAAGAGTCATCTTCTCTAAGTGGCCCGTAAGCTATTTTTGGCACAAAGTCTATTTTTAGACTATGTCTATTTTTATACATGTCGATCATATTCTATGAGTTGCAGGATGCTATTTGTGGATGGTTGGTCAAGTTGGAAAAATAGATGGACTTCTATTTTTAGACATATTGGGCGGAATCTATTTTTAGATTGCAGTCTAAAAATAGATATGTCGAATATTATTAGCTCTTAATAATATTTGGACTCTAAACATTATCTTATTCTCTTGGAGCACTTCAGTTAAGTGCACAGATGTGGTACAGTAGCTGACAGAAGGAATTACGCTATTCCTGAGGGTTTACTAGAGCTAATGCATGAGGACTTCAGTTAGAACTCATGTGACAGAGTTTGGTGGAGTTATAGAAGTAGTTGATGGAGTTGTATTTAGTTTAACTCAGTTAGACTCAGTTGAGCTAGTTGTATCTAGTCTAACTGATTGATACACTAGTGAGAGTGGTGTGAATTAATTAGTTAATTAATTCAATAAATAATAACTCATTAATCAATTGAAGAATACATCAGTTAACTACAGTGCATGGCAGTTTCAGTGGAGACCAGTGGAGAGATAGGTGAAAGAGCAAGTGTGACTATCAGTTGTGACTATAGTGATGCATTGATTGCATCCAACACTCACTGGAGATGCTAGTGAGGATTGCGCAGTGAAAGCTTGGTGGATTAGAGTTCATTCAGAGCCATTATTCAGTAGGGATTTCACAGTAGAGGCAGGCTAGCAGGTGGCAAAGATCGGTGCATGGATTTGCAAGATCGAGCCTGATTAGTGTGTAGCGATTGTATTGTACTGAGAGCTTGATATGATCAGCTTTGTATGAGGATTGTTACATGATCTCTATGACATATATTATATACATATAGTTGGGGTTTTCAGCTTCAGGCTTTCCCATTAAACAACTGTGTTAATGTGTGTGAATTTTTATTGTTTCACGTGTGCATTGCAATCTTGATTTAATTTCCGCAAATGATCAATGGTGGAATAGATTCTGTATTTTGCATGAAGTTAAAATAGTGTGAGATCAGGAGAATATTGGACATATAACACATAAGTTATATAATTTCTACATGGTATCAGAGTAGTTGATCATTGGAGGAGATTGCAATTATTGAAGCGGTTGAGTTTTGTGCTGGTGGAATTCGAATTTGCTGCAGTGTTTTCTTGGTGTCGAAGTTGAGCATTCATTGAAATGTCTTTCAATGGATTGCGATTGGAGTATGCCCTTGATGGGAGCTCGAATTACATAGCATGGAAGGATAGGATGGAGGCGGTGCTGGATGATAATGGGTTGAAGGAGTTCATAGATGTTGATATCCCGAAGCCTGATTCTAGCGATGCAGCCGCACTTGACGCATGGCAAAAGAAGGTAGAAAAGTGTCGAAGGATTATGTTGGAAGGTGTGAAGGACCACATATTGTCCAGCCTTCACGGTAAAGCCACTCCATTCTTGATGTGGAAGGCTTTGACGGACTTGTTCCAAAGCAGAAGCGACCAGAGGAAGTTGGCGCTTAAAGACAAGCTCAGAAAAATAAAAATGGAGAAAGGCGACAGTATACCAAAATACCTCACGAAGTTTGTCCACTGCAAGGATGAGCTGGGAAGTGTGGGGGTTACTATAGATGAAGAGGACTTGGTGAGCTTGGCTCTCCTTAGGCTTCCGAAGAGTTGGCATAGCTACGAGGACTCTGTTAATGGACGGGAGAAACTGCCGGGATGGGAGCGACTTTGGTCGGATCTTGTGCAGGAGGAGATAAGGCGAGGTGCTAGGGATGGATCTTCATCGAATAATGAAGATGAAGAAAATTTCACTTTGGCTGCCAAAGCAAGGAAAGGGAAGGGGAAGAAAAATCCTTCTAAATCTGGTGCGAAAGGTAAGAAGCAGGACTTGTCCAAGGTGAAGTGCTTTCACTGTCACTAGCACGGACATTACGCCACTAACTGTCCACAAAAGAAGAAGAATAAGCAGACTGTTGGATTTTCATCTGGAGAGGCCTTAGCCTCGCAGTTTGAGCTGGATTTTTCTTTGATCACATGCTTGGTTTCAAGTGTGATGGGATCGGTGTGGTTTCTTGACAGTGGTGCGTCTTTCCATATGACCGAAGACAAAGATTTGTTTAGTGATCTGGATGAAAAGGATCTTGGAGTGCACATCGAGATGGGCGATGACGGTAGATACAGTGCGACTAGTATCGGGACCATTTCCTTTGAGAGGGAGTCTGGTAAACCTTTCATATTGAAGGATGTCATGCATGTTCCAGGATTGAAGAAGAATCTGATGTCTGTGGAAATGTTGGAAGCCAAGGGATATGAAGTTGTTTTTAGCGAGGGAAAGGCTTTCCTGCGCAGTAAAACAACTGGTGAAACCCAGAGGATAGGGGTTCGAGTTAATAACCTTTATCAATTGCAGGTATATGGCTGCGCAGCAATGGCAGGCAAGGCAAAAGGAGTGGTGAGCCAGGATGAGGGCGAATTGTGGCACAGGAGATTGGGCAATCTTCACCATGGCGCTTTGAAAATTTTGCAGCAGATTTCTATCGGGCTTCCCAAGGGTACACTTGCACAGTCAAATCAGTGCAAGGGATGTACTTTGGGAAAATTTGTGAAGACCACTTTTCATGAGAAGGATAGTCGTGCCACGACGATCCTTGAGAGAATTCACACAGACGTGTGTGGACCTTTCTCAGTAGCTTCGATAGCAAAGCACGGGTATTATGTGATATTTGTTGATGACTTTTCTCGTAAGTGCTAGATCTTCTTCATGCAGAAGAAGAGCGAGACATACTCAAAGTTCTGTGAGCTCAAGGCACTGGTTGAGAAAGAGTCAGGGAAGCAGGTGAAAGCTCTAAGGAGCGATAATGGTGGTGAATTCATCTCTAACGAATTCAAATACTTTTGCAGCACAGAAGGAATTCGAAGAGAGCTCATAGCGCCTCATAACCCACAGCGTAATGCGGTCGTAGAGAGAAAGAATAGAACGATCGTGGGTGCTGCACAGGCAATGTTGCATGATCAGGGCCTTCCCTTACACTTGTGGGCTGAAGCATGCAACACTGCGATTTATGTGCAAAACCATTGTCCTAATAGAGTACTTGGCATGAGTACACCCGAAGAGGCGTTTTCTGGTAAGAAGCCTGATATTTCTCATTTGAAGATTTTTGGCTTACCTATTTACATTCATGTGACGAAGGATGCCGGGAAGAAGCTGGAGCCAACCGCAGAGGTTGGGATATTTTTGAGGTACACAGAAACACCCCATAACTATCGTGTGTATTTGCCAGATAGTTGGAAGACTGTTGTGCAACGGGATATCAAATTTCATGAGGAGAAATCCATGAAGTTGTTTCTTGAGAGGAGCTACCGCATGCGGATGAGGCTACTTGTTCTAAATTGACCTTAGGATGTGGATCAGCAACAAGAGGAGTTTCATGGAGTGGAAGAGACCACTCATGCATCGCCAAACATCAGAGGGAAAAAGTGCACTACAGAAGTTGAGTGACTGAATCTTGATGCAGTGCAGAATGTAGGAGCCCCTACATCACAACGCAGATAGAGACAGTCACTTGAATGATTTACTAGATACATGGCTCTTATGAGAAAGTGTATCGTGACGGAGCCATCCTCTTTTGGGGAAGTTGTGGAGGATCCCGCATGGGTAAATGCCATGGTGGAAGAGTATGATTTGATTGTCAGAAACAGTGCATGGGAGATTGTCCCAAGGATGGAAGGGAAATCAGTGGAAGGTTCGAGATGGATCTACAAAGTGAAGCAAGCAGCTGATAGGAGCGTTGAGAACTACAAGGTAAGATTTGTTGCCCGGGGCTTCTCACAGATTGAGGGGATCAACTATGAGGAAACCTTTGCACCTATCACAAGGTATTCTTCCATACAGAGCATCCTTGCTCTCTCAGTACAGATGGGATGGCACATTCATCAGTTGGATGTGAAGACTGTGTTCCTCAATGGAGTCATTAAGGAGGAGGTGTACATAGAGAAGCTTGTGAAGGATTCAAAATCTTCGATGGCCGAGTCGCATGTGCGAGGCTCAAAGAGCGATGTATGGGCTGGACGTTGTATGGGCTGAAACAAGCACCTCGTTCTTGGTACACATGGATAGAAAATTATTTCACCGGACTTGGTTTCGCCAAGAGTGAGGCGGATCCAAACCTATACCAGATTGGGGTGGAGGATAAGTTGTTGATCATTGTGCTTTATGTAGATGATTTAATACTAACGGGTGATGAACTGTTGATACACTCATGCAAGGCAGATCTTGCAAAGGAGTTTGAGATGAAGGACTTGGGCCTCCTTCATTATTTTCTGGAATCGGAAATTTGGCAGTGGAAGGGTGGACTATTTGTGTCTCATGGCAAGTATGCCCGGGAGATACTGGAGAAGTTTCACATGCAAGGCTGCAAGCCTATCGACACTCCTCTTCTTGGTGGTTGGAGGAAAGAGGATGCTACATCGGCAGAGGCAGTGGATGCCACTGTTTATCGACAATTGGTTGGTTTGCTCATGTATTTGGTCAATATACGACTGGACATATGCTATGCTGTGAACTAGCTTTCATAAGCTATGGTTAAGCCTACCAAGCTCTTTTGGAACGCAGGCAAGCATGTCCTGAGGTATCTCAGGGGCACATCTGGGTATGGTTTGTGGTACAGACGATTACGTACGGATTGGGCAGAGGCCCAATAGAACAAGAAGCACATACGGAGAGATTTTGATTATCGGGTCTACAACAAGTTTCTTGGTAGAGCGAGGAAATAGAATCCATGGCACTTAGTTCGGTGGAGCGTATATGGTAGCAAGTTTGGCTACATGCGAGGCTATATGGATGAGAAGATCATGGCCGGTTTGTTCGGTTTGTTCGGTTCTACTTCGTCTCTTTTTGTATATTGTGATTTCATGATAGATCCAAACACATTGACATCCGGTATCATCATATCAGAGATTGTGTGCAGCGGAGGATCATGTTACTTTCATACATTCCTATGAAGGATCAGGATGCTGATATCTTGACGAAGGTGCTCACCAGGAGCAAATTCGAATATCACAGGGGCAAGATAGGGGTTTTAGATAATCCGTATCTTGTTGAGAGGGAGTGTTGAGAATGCAACAAGATGACATAGCTTAGTGGAAAGAAGTTGCCTTCACTAAGTGGGCCCGCAGGCTATTTTTGGCGCAAAGTCTATTTTTAAACTATGTCTATTTTTAGACATATGGATCATGTTCTATGAGTTGCAGGATGTTATTTTTGGATGGTTGGTCAAGTTGGAAAAAAATAGATGGACTTCTATTTTTAGACATACTGGGCAGAATCTATTTTTATATTTCCAGTCTAAAAATAGATATGTCAAATATTATTAGATCTTAATAATATTTGGACTCTAAACATTATCTTATTCTCTTGGAGCACTTCAGTTAAGTGCACATATGTGGCACAACAGCTGACAGAAGGAATTATTCTATTCCTAAGGGTTTACTAGAGCTAATGCATGAGGACTTCAGTTAGAACTCATGTGAAAGAGTTTAGTGGAGTTATAGAAGTAGTTGATGGATTTGTATTTAGTTTAACTAAGTTAGACTCAGTTGAGCTAGTTGTATTTAATCTAACTGATTGATACACTAGTGAGAGTGGTGTGAATTAATTATTTAATTAATTCAATAAATAATAACTCATTAATCAATGAAATAATACATCTGTTAACTAAAATGCATGGTAGTTTCAGTGGAGACCAGTGGAGAGATAGGTGAAAGAGCAAGTGTGACTATCAGTTGTGACTATAGTGATGCACTGATTGCATCCAACACTCTGTGGAGATGCCAATGAGGATTACGTAGTGAAATATTGGTGGATTCAAGTTCATTCAGAGCCATTCTTCAGCAGGGATTGCACAGTAGAGGTAGGCTAGCAAGTGGCAGAGATCGGTGCATGGCTTTGTAAGATCGGGCCTAATTAGTGTGCAACGATTGTATTGTACTAAGAGCTTGATATGATCAAATTTGTATGAGGATTGTTACATGATCTCTATGACATATATTACATACAGATAGTTGGGTTTTTCAGCTTCAGGCTTTCCCATTAAATCACTGAGTTAATGTGTGTGAATTTTTATTGTTTCATGTGTGCATTGCAATTGATTTAATTTCTGCATGTGATGATCAATGGTGGAATAGATTTTGAATTGTGCATGAAGTTAAAATAGTGTGTGATCAAGAGAATCTTGGATATATAACACATAAGTTATATAATTTCTACATGTGGTATGTGAGGCCTATGAGCTTAGTCTAACTAATAGACTAAATGAATTTTTGGCTGAAATCTAGCAATATAATTTCTAGTGAGATTGTGATTTATTCTTGTATTTCAACACCATGAAAAACTCATAAGGCACTCAATATTTGTAAATTAAACAACTTTAACTTGTGATTTTTAAAAATTTGTATCTAATTCTAAACAAAAATGACTAGAAAAAATGCTTAGAAAGGGTCATTTTGTCTATCAGTCAAACTATATGTGTGTGTGTGTGTAGGTATACTCTATCTTATAGAGGAAATGAAATTTTCACTAAAATCAAAGAATACAATTTCAAGAAAAAATGTGAATTTCTATTTTTAACAACTTAAACTTGAAGTTTTTAGAAATCTCTGCAAACGTTTGGTTAAAATTAACCGAAACAAATTCCTTGAAAAGGGTCATTTCATTATTAGTTATGCTACATCATATATGTGTGTGTGTGTGTATGTGTGTGTGTGTGTAGATGGAAATAAAAAAGTAAAGATACAGATAAGAAACAAAAATCTAATGATATAAATAGAAGTAGCTAAGGAAGAGGGAGCACATCTACCTCTATCTTAGTCTCAACAGAAATATGCAAAGATTGATGAGGCCTTTAGAAGAGTGCTAAACTCTGAGGAGTAGTTATATAATTGGAGATACATTATTTCTCTGAAAATCCAAGGTCGCAATAAAAAATCCAAGGAAAAGAATGGTATAAAATCAGCATGAAAGGTAGTTTACGTAAAATAAATTTATTTTCAAATTGAAACTAAAAATATGCCAAACATATGTGTTGTGATTGTGATTATTTTGACAATTTTTGAAAAAAATGTAAGTATCATTATTATAAACTCTTAAATCTATGTATCATTATATCAATTCTTATATTTTATCTTAATATGTGCTTAGATCATACTTATGATGAAACTCACTCTTCTATCTATTCTTAGATAAGATATATAATAAAACTCATTTTCTCTTAGATTTATACTTAGATCAATAGACAATGAAACTCAAAGTTCTAACCCACATGTTAGTTGAGCTTGGATTTCCTTTAAAACAATGTAGTTCTCTCCAAAAAATCCCACATTATACCCCTCCCAATAAATATCAAACCACACACAGACCCACTAATATAAACTTCAGATGTTCGATACAGTATTGAATCCCCTGAATCTGGTGAAATGCATGGAAATTAGTAGATTAAGTATAGTGAATGGAATACATCAAACAAAAATAATGAATGTAAGGGTGACCAGTGATATTCGTTCTTCGGTCTCTATATATCTTGGTTTTAATGGGTGACATATGATACTCATACTCGAGTCTCTTACTAACCTTGTTGTGTAACCAGCTCCAAAAATAAAATAAAAGAGATATCAACGCCTTAGAAATAAGCCACTTCGAGGGGGAAACCTCCAATACATTACATGAATGAACAATTCTTGGATGATTCAAATTACAAAACCTCCTTTCTATATATAGGAGTCCATGGGGCCCAATGTAAACCTAGTGGAGCCATAATGTAATCCTAGCCGACCTAACAATAATAATTTAAGGGCACAATAATAACAATATGGGAGTTACAAGGGTACAATAATAACAATAAGGGGGTTACACTAACAACAATAAGGGACTATACTAGTAATATAGGGACCTAACATGCCCCTCTCCTTCAAAAAAGTGTTGTCCTCAACGCTTGAGTAGCTCTGGGTGCTTCTGTATAAAATTCTCATCCTCCCATGTAGAATCTTCAGTGTGTAAGTTCTTCCACTTGATGAGATACTCTGAAATTGATCGATTTCGTGGTTGTCGAGTTCTTGTTTCCGTGACCGCTTCAGGTTCCAATATGATTTTTCCTTCCTCATCAAGTTCTGGCAATATTGTTTGAACTGGAAGATTTTCACCTATAACCTTCTTTAAGCATGAAACATGGAAAACTGGATGCACTCGAGAAGAAGCAGGAAGCTCCAATTTGTATGCCATAGTACCAATCTTTTGCAACACCTTGTAAGGACCATAGTACTTTGGCGATAATTTATTATCCTTCTTAGGTAGCTTGAGGGACATTTGTTTATATGGTTGTAGCCGTAAAAATACCCGATCTCCTACATCAAAACTTCTCTCGCTGCGATGTTGATCTGCCTGTTGTTTCATTCGATTTTGTGCCAAATTCAGGTTATCCTTTAAGAGTTGGAGAACTTCTTGCTGATGCTCGATGTGATCTTCCACTGCTTGAACCTTCGAATTTTCCCTTAAAAATGATGTGATGGATGGTGGATGATATCCATAAAGTGCCATAAATGGGGTCATTTTTTCTGCAGTATGGAAGGAAGTGTTATACCACCATTCAGCTAGAGGTAACCACTTGACCCAATGTGTTTGTTTATCAGATACAAAACAACGAAGATATCCTTCCAAACATTTATTTACTATCTCAGTTTGACCATCGGATTGAGGATGATAAGATGCGCTATGAGCTAATTGAGTACCCAAACAAGAAAATAACTCCGTCCAAAAATTTCCAGTAAAAATGGGATCTCTGTCGCTCACAATAACCCTTGGGCTTCCATGTAGCTTTTGAATTCTGTCCATAAATGTAGTAGCAACTGTACTTGCTTTAAATGGATGAGATAATGGAAAAAAGTGTGCATACTTGGTAAGTCTATCAACTACCACCATGATGACACTCTTTCCTTCGGACTTAGGTAAACCTGTGATAAAATCCATTGAAATCTCCTCCCAACGTTGACTTGGAATGGATAAAGGTTGTAGAAGACCCGGGGTCTTAATTGTCTCAACTTTATTCTACTAGAAAACCAAACATTCCGCCACAAACTTTTGAATATCAGATTTAAGGCCATCCCAAAAAAATTCTTTCTTCACCCTGTGGTAAGTTTTTAAAAATCCTGAGTGTCCTCCTAAAGGAGAAGTGTGCAATTCCAGAAGAATATTTTGTTTTAATTGGGAATTCTTACAAAGATAAAAGCGCTCTTTGTACCATAGGGAATCATTTTTCCAACTAAATGTATTAGATGTACTAGGATCTTGCTGCAACTTTTGAATGAGTGCCCATACATCTTTGTCCTTCTTCCATTCATCTCTTGCTTCAGTTATCCAATCCAATTGGATAATAGAAATGGCACAAAGCAATGCTTCCACCTCTTCATTATTTATTGAGAGTGCATCTGCAACAACATTAAGCTTTCCTTTTTTGTAGATTATTTCAAAGTCATAACCCAACATCTTTGTGACCCATTTTTGCTGCTCTTCTAAAGATAGTCTTTGTTCAAAAAGTGTTTAAGACTATCATGATCAGTTTTTACCTTGAAGTGTCTTCCCATTAGGTAAGTTCGCCATTTCTTTAGTGCATGTAGTATTGCTAACATTTCCTTCTCATAAATAGGTTTCTGTAAATAATTTCCTTTGATTGGATGAATTTCAAAATCAATGGGTCTTCCTCCTTTCATTAAAACAGCACCAATTCCATTTCCTGAGGCATCACATTCCACAATAAAGGTTTTTGTGAAGTCTGGCGTAGCTAAGACCGGTGCTAGGCACATTGCCTCTTTAAGATGTTCAAAGGCCTTAGTTTCTTCCGGAGTCCATGAAAATGCATCTTTCTTCAATAATGTTGTTAGAGGTGCTGCTATTCTCCCATAATTCTTAACAAACTTGCGATAATACCCTGTTAACTTGAGAAATCCTCGCAACTGCTTTATGGTTGTGGGGACTTTCCATTCCTTAATGGCTTTAATTTTGTTAGGGTCTACCTTAACACCCTTGTGAGATACAATATGACCCAGATATTCCACCTCTTGTACTCCAAAGAAACATTTGGATGTTTTGCATATAATTGTTTCTCCTCCAATAGTTTGAGCACCCTGTCAACATGTTGAACATGATCCTTCTAAGACTTGCTGTAGATTAGTATATCATCAAAAAATACTAGCACAAATTTTCTAAGGAAGGGTTTGAAAATGGAATTCATCAACCCTTGAAATGTAGAAGGTGCATTGGTAAGGCCAAAGGCATGACCAAAAATTCATAATGACCCTCATGAGTTCGAAATTTTGTTTTTGGAATATCTTCAGTCTTCATTCTAATTTGATGATATCCTGAACGAAGATCCAACTTGGTAAAATAAATTGCTCCATGTAATTCATCCATTAATTCATCAATCACAGGAATGGGAAATTTATCTTTAATGGTGAGCTTATTGAGCTCCCTATAATCCGGACACATTCGCCATGATCCATCCTTCTTGTGTACCAATACTACAGGAGCAGAGAAAGAACTTTGACAAGGTTGAATTATACCCGCCTCTAACATTTCTGCAATCATGCGTTCAATTTCGCTCTTTTGGAAGTAAGGATATCTATAAGGCCGGATGTTTGGAGGAACACTTCCCGGAATCAAATGAATAGCATGATCATGATCACGAATAGGTGGGAGTCCTTTGGGAGTTTCAAACACCTTGGAATGATTGTCCAAGACTTGTTGGAGATCTGCAGAAATAGATGATTTTGATGTTGGAACTGCTAGTGAGCATAATTGTGCAATTACGCCTCGTTGTTCTTTCTTTAGAAGCTTTGTCATGAGATTAGAGCTTATTATCCTTCCTGGCTTCCCCACAATACCCCGTAATTCGACTTCCTTTCCTTCTGAAAAAAATTTCAAGAAAAGTTCTTGAAAATTAAAAGCTACCGTCCCCAAAGATTGTAACCATTGTACTCCTAGTACAACATCAGTACCTCCCATAGGAATGGAAAGCATTGGACTAGTCAATACATATTCCCCCATGGTTAGCTTAATATTATGGCATTTTCCAGAGCAATTTATAGTTCCTCCATTTGCAACCATCACTTGACATTCTGGTGCTGGGTACAGGAAACAATTCAATTCCTTGACTACCTTACAATGAATAAAATTATGGGTACTACCTGAATCAATCAACACTATTACCTTTTTCTTCTTGATATGTCCTTCTATCTTGAGAGTTTGAGGAGTGGTAATTCCTGCCAATGCATTACACGATATGGTTGGACTCATTTATTCCTCTTCTTGGGTTGGTTCTTGGTGTATATCCTCTTCTTGTTCATTTTCTTCTTCCTCTTCACAATCTATGTAAAATAATTTCTTCTCAGCACACTTATGACCTTTAGTGTATTTTCTATCACAACTGTAGCAAAGCCCTTTTGCTCTTTTTTCTTCCAATTGTTGTGGTGTCAACCTTGTAGGTTGTGGAAATTTAGGAGTAGCAACACTTCCATCTTTATAGAAGTGAGTGGTAGGCTTCCTTGTCACCGTAATTTTACGTTCAATTTTTCTTGCCAACCTGAATGCCTTCTCTAATGAATCAGGTTCCAAAACGTGAACTTCATGTTGGATGTTATCCTTTAAAGTACCTATGAAGAGATCAATCCTGTGTTCCTCTGAAATATCAGTTACCCTTGTATTCAATTTTTGGAAGTCCTCAATGTGCTCCCCCACTAAACCCTTTTGTTTGAGATTTATCAATTGGCTAAAGAAGGTGTTGCTCTTTATATCCTCATAATGTGCTATCATTTCTTCTGTAAAAATTGACCAAGTGACAATTTTTTTACGGGAGCAAAGCCATCGATACCATACAAATGTATTTTGTTCTAAATGTAAAGTTGCAATGCGTACCTTTTGTGTGTTTTGCATGTTATGGAGATCAAAATATTGCTCCATCCGTAGTATCCATGTTACAGGATCCTTTCCATCAAACTTCCTCATATCCATTTTTTGAATATGGTGGTTCTTCCCACCAACATTAGAGTTTATGAAATCACGATTAACATTTATTTTGTTCTCATCATGAGGTTCTTCTACTATATTTTCACCATTAGGAAACATTTCTTATATCAACTTTGTCAAACCTTCCATGTCTGCTTTTAGAACATTCTTCATGTTTTCCATTTTCTCATTGATCTTAGCTTCCATGTCATCCATCTTAGATTCCATGCCAGCCTCCATGCCATCTATCTTAGATTCCATGCCTTTCTTCAAACCATCCATCTTAGTTTCCACGCCTTTCTTCAAAACTTCCATGTCATTTTTTGTTGCTCTTTGCGAGAGCTAAATTTGTTGCACTTGCTCTTGTAATTTTGATATGTCATGTTGCCATTCTTCGTCTTCATGAGTCATAGTAGAGCTTTCAAAAGGCTTAATGGGTGTTGAATTATTTTTAGGGGCCATTTTATAATCCAATATTGATATCTATTCTACAATATGCCCTTGCAATCAATTCAACTTCTGATTCTTCAAACAAGACTTATGCAATTCTAAAACAAATACACACCTTTACTGGTACTTGAGGACTTATATTGAAACCTGAATTATCTCTATAATTGTGGATCCTCAATATCTGAAATTCAGCCCTATAGTAGCCCTCTGACACATCTTTCCAATGCCACAAGTTTGATATGATTTGTATTCTTCAAGACAAATTTATGTCCAATCTCCCACAATGACCCAATTTTGGACTAGTTCCGTAGAGAAAAATTGTACGAATTGCCATGTGTCTTTGTTTCATCCTTTGGCTCTAAAATTGATATCAAAGAAACTACATTCCATGTAATTGCGACAAATATTTACGACACTCCAATCTGATGCTCAGAGAGAGAGTTATGAAGAGTTTCCCACGATCACCTCTTTGAGATGAAATTCAAGAGCCTGAAAAAGCACTACCTTTCGTAGATCAGATCTCCAAAAATATTGCGAACCAAGCTCTGAATGTTTTTGACAAGTTTCCTCAGGATTTAAGCTTTGCGCCCTAAAAATTTCAGATTCTGAACCTCCGTAGAAACAAATTTATAGCGCAAATACCACGATGACCTGTTTATATTAAATTGAGGAGCCTACAAAAAGACCTAACTTCCACAGATCATATCTCTGAAAATATTACGAACCAACCTCTAAATTTTTTTGACGATGGTCCTCAAGATTTCGGCTTCGTACCGTAAAAATTTCATCTTTTGAAACTTCATATAAAAAATTTATAGCGAAAATGCCATGATGACCTATTTGGAGCAGCGAAACCCTAGAATCCAAAGTTCTGATACCAAATGTTCTGTAACTAGCTCCAAAAATAGAAGAAAAGATATATAAACACCTTAGAAATAAGCCACTTCAAGGGGGAAACCTCCAATACATTACATAGATTAAAAATTCTTGGATGATTCAAATTACAAAACCTCCTTTCTATATATAGGAGTCCATGGGGCCACAATTTAATCCTAGCCAACCTAACAATAATAAACTAAGGGCACAATAATAACAATATGGGGGTTACAAGGGTACAATAATAACAATAAGGGGGTCACACTAACAATAATAAGGGACTATACTAGTAATATAGGGACCTAACAAAGCTATTTTTAACTTAGTTGAGTGTTCAACAACAAACTAGTAGACGAAACATAATATTTCACAAAGCATAATTTTTTTCAATAAATTTAGATGAACCAACAGACCAATGGGTTTTCAATACATAGTATTCACCCGAACCAGAAGGGGCCTTTGTCCTTTTTACACAGTCCTAATCCCATCGGCACCTTATCCTCATTACATAGTATCCACCCAAGCCTAAAGCGACCTTGTTCTATGTTCTCACTATTTTATCATGTTGAAAGGAGATTTGACTATTTTTACTATTTGTCGAGGGCCATCGTGCCTATCATACACCCAATCCTGGTTAAGTGTTGTCTCACTTTGATTATCAACCAAGAGGTATAACAATTCATTGGCCAAGCTTAAGGGAGGCCAATTTGATTGGCACAAGTCATATCCAAGTGAATGGGCGAATCACGTTGAAGTCAAAGGATTACCAATCAACCTTAGGTTGAGCCTTAGTTCAATGTGCAATTGTAATGTGGCCAAGGCATGACACATATCCAAGTTTAATTCATTCCATTTTATCATCCCTCAACAAGAATGAATGGTATATGTTGGCACGCAACCCATGACACATCAAACCAATGTTTGGCATGTAAGGTCGGTCCACACCCTCGCACTAGTGAAAAGTCAAATTTAGTACAATGTTTAAAGCATAAGTTTGCAAGGTTAATTATGTAGCTCAGTTGGTGGGGCACCGATAATGGTTTGGCAGAGACCTTGTTTGAGTCTCTCGGGTAACCAAGTAAGACCATTTTTTATTATTATTGAAATTAATTATGTTAAATGTTCAACTAATCAGCAAGATATATTTTGTAGCGTTGGTGCCAAAATATGATCATTTTAGTCGATGTTCCCTGAAAATGGGAATTTGGAAAATGGTTAATTTTTTTATATGGTTTTAAATGGTTATTTTGAGATTTTGGGCCCATTAATGGTCCAAATTGGATTTCGAAAGAAGCACAACGAACAGGGATCAGAGGTAGATGCTATTGAAGGCATCAAAATTATTATTGATATATATATCTGATGATCATCATCTCTTTTTCATGAGTTTGATGGTTTATAAGAAGGTTGCAATAGTTTTGGATATATGGGAAAAAAAAGTTCCAAGAAAGATTTTTCCTTACAACAACAGGTTATTTAATTTTAAAACGTATATTATTTGAAGAGAAGGTGGATCCAATTTGAAATATTTTGAAAATAGGTTTAAAAGGAGTTGAGGAAGGTAGACACCTCAACTTAGGTTGGATCCTATTATAGCTTTGATCTTGGTCATCATCGAGGTTGGTGCCTCAATTAGGTTGGAGAGTAGAGAAGGTTATATTTTCTCATCATTAAGGTTGGTGCCTCAATCAGGTTGGATTCTAGAGAAAGTTGGATATTTCCATTATCAAGGTTTGTGCCTAAATTAGGTTGGAGCCTAGAGCAGGTTGGATCTTTCTTGTTATCGAGGTTTGTGCCTCAATCAAATTGTAACCTATAGTGAGTTGTTTATTGCACATTTTAAGGTTGGTTCCTCAATTAGGTTATAGCCATATGCAAGTAGCAACTTCCATATTTTAAGGGTGGATGCCTCCAAAAGGTCGATGCATACAAATCTATGTAATGAATTGAAGAATAGTAAGAATAATAATTTGTGGTTTTCTGCCATATGGGTTTCCATGTAAAATTTTGTGCCTTAATTTTAGGATGTGATGGCTCTCGATGTCTTATTAATGTGATGATGGCTTCATGATGCATTACTTTATTTATTGATATGTTGAAAATTGTTATGATGAATTGGTACATAACTGTTCAATGATGAAATTTGATAAATGGTCAAATTTCTCTCACACTGATTCACCGCCCCTCTCAGTGTGATATTTGGTCCAACTGTGTGCACTAAATATAATTTTTTGTTATGCCTTCAAATTCATATTTATTATATATTTATTTATTTACTTATTTGTTATAGATGGTTTTCCTTCAATTTCTCTAAATCTTTCCTACCAAGTGAATTCTCACTTTGCTAATTTATGCATTGATATTCTTTATTTCAAATATTTCCTATCCCAGTCCTACTTTACCACTATAGTAATTCCATCCAATATGCCCCATTGGAAGCTTACCTCACTTAGAAATTTGTGTCCCAATTTCATTCTATTAGAAGCTTTCAACACATTTTAATGTTTCTCATTTTTTTATTCCCTTTCCTTCATATTGCGGTCTCTCCAACCAACTTAACCACTTTCATCATGTCATCCTTTTCCAGTACCTCTAGTTGTCCATTGCATTTTCTCAATTATTGGATACTTTTCTTCACTTAAATGTGTTGATTTTTGTGAAGCCTTGTTTTTTCTACTCAATTCCACTCTACTCCCAATGGACGTTGAAAATGAATGAATCTTCCTTCATCTATTATTTTGCACTATTTTCAGTTTCACCTTGCTTCCACTAGATACTATGATAATAGAAACCATTTTCTTGCTCTCACATTATTGAGGATAACTAGTTTGTTTAGGAGTTTCAAACCCTTTTAGGGATCCCTTTACTTACACATAAAGGAGAATCGCCCATCCTGCAAGTCATACATCACCTCATGAGATTCTTGCTCTCTTTTGTAAGAATGTATACTTTCATCAATG